>JAKSXO010000062.1:1964888-2062388 GCA_024509115.1 Crotalus helleri | reverse complement strand
GGTTTGCATTCTTGATGTAGGAGACGACCAGGCTGAGCCCAAAGGAGGAGGGGTCAAACGCGTCATCAATCTCAAGTCCCTTCGCGCCCACAAGAGCTATAACTCCAGCCCTCCTTGAATTCCTTTGACTCTTATCTTACCGCCAGTTTGCTTCGACCTTTAGTAGCTCAGATTCTTGTAGAGAACTTAAACTTGCAATGAACCTTTATATTCATTTAAACTGCCTGGGTTTCCCGATTTGGTGCTTGACACCTTCGTTATCTCTTGATCTTGAGTAAACTGAATTATCGTTGCGACTGTGTCTGAATCAGTAGTTGAAACCAGAAGGACATAGACAGAAATGTTGTAAATTGTGGTCATGTGACCATGGATGCCACAATCGGCCATCAATGCAGGCCAATCGCCAAATGTTCAAAATGCAATCATGGCCAGGAGCGAGGAGGAATGGCAGCGGTCATAATGTCAAATCTGGGTTATAAGTAACTGTCGTATCCTTGAACATTTGCTAAGGGACTGGTCGTTAAGTCAAGGACTACCTGTATAGCCAAGGCAGACGAAGCAAACAGCAATTTGGAGATGAAAAGCGATGCGTGATTTATAACGACCACCTTACCTTATCATTCTGTGCCTCGTTATCAGGAATGGCCTCCGTCTGCTGCAGGAGCACCTGCAGATGCGGCCTCATCACCGGTTCTGGGCTGACGCTACCGATAGTAAAGTGCTGTAGAAAACTTTGAAGGAATAAGTGGAGTCAGACTTCACTGTCCTCTCATTCGGTCTGCTTGCTTTTTTGGAGATGCGCTGGAGGGAGTCCTCTGAAGACCGACTTTATGTCCAGGTAGACCAGCCAAGATGGAGCTGAACTATCTGAGAAGGCTTCATGTTCTAATGACTTTGTCCAACTACGTGTTTCTCAACCGTAGCAACTTGAAGGTGGGTGGAGTTCAACTCCACGATTCTCCAGACAGCTGAATTCTGGGAGTTGAAGTCCACCCATTTTGAAGTTGTTAAGGTTGGTCCAACCCAAAGGTGAAGCACCTAGTCAACCCTGACTGATTGTAAGATGCTGGTCTAGCATATCTCAATATTTTTTTGTACTCGGCGCTTCCATGGTGAAGGGGTTAACCGGTGACATCACCGTTGTCCTGGGGACCCCCAGTTGGGGGCTCTTTTTATGTCCCCCATGGGAGCTGGAGGGAAGGACAAGGGCTCAACCCTGCCCCAGGGCAGTTTTCGGATCTCGAACGTGTTCTTGCTAATCTCCTGCCCAGCATCCTGACCACTTGAGCTGCCCCATTCCTTCCTCAATAGTATTTGAACCGGAGGTGATCATTACATAATGCAGTGGTTCTCAACCTGTGGGTCGGGACCCCATTTGGGGTCGAATGACCATTTCACGGGGGTCGCCAAACAACGCAGTCCGCCATTTTTCCCCCCCATTTCCTTAGTGGTGCTACTCCCTTTCATTCTATTGGCTTTTGAAAGCCAATAGAATAGACTCTCTTGAGTAGAGTCTAATTCTATTGGCTTTCAAAAGCCAATAGGAATTGTCCAGGCTGTCTCTGCCCTGCTGAGCCCGCCAAAAGTCCCAGTCTGCAAACGGTGCTGCACCAGTTGAGTAGTCCTCGACTTACGACCGGTTGGGGGTCGCGGCATTAAAAAGGTTGAGAACCACTGCCATAGACAATGGCAAGGATGCTGGGAAATTGCAGCTCAGCCCCAGAGGGAGGGCCAGAGATGATCCACCCATCGTACAATTAAAAATGACACGACGGGACCTTAGTGGGACAATCTGGATTTGGTTCAGCACAAAAGAATTGTGGGATGCTCTCACCTGGCCAGATCCGGGAGGCTGGTAAGCAGTCGTAGTTGGCTCCATCGTTCTCCAGCGGGGTAAGACAAGACTTCAAAGAGCTTCTGTATGTTGGAATGTCTAGAAAGGAAACGAATAAATTGTTGAGCCTTTAGAAAGCATGTCAACACAAAACTGTAAAGACACAAGTAGGTCGCAATGCCTTGAACCAATAAATCTTGGCCACTTTAAGACCTGTGGATTTCAACTCCCGAAATTAAAGTCCACAGGTCTTAAAGTTGGCTGGCTGGGGAATTCTGGGAATTGAAGTCCACGAGTCTTAAAGCCGGCTGGCTGGAGAATTCTGGGAATTGAAGTCCACGAATCTTAAAGATGGCTGGCTGGGAAATTCTGGGAATTGAAGTCCACGAGTCTTAAAGCCGGCTGGCTGGAGAATTCTGGGAACTGAAGTCCACAAGTCTTAAAGTTGGCTGGCTGGAGAATTCTGGGAACTGAAGTCCACGAGTCTTAAAGTTGGCTGGCTGGGGAATTCTGGGAATTGAAGTCCACGGGTCTTAAAATGACCAAGGTTGGACACCCCTGGCTTAAACACTAATGTTCAACATGGGGTAAGTCTACGAGAACATCAGATCTTTATCTCAAGTGTTTCCCCCATTGACACCCCCCCGCCCTCCATTTTCTCTCCAATGCTGCTTGTGCAATACTAGAATTGGAATTGTAAACTTACAATCTCTCCTGTTCTGCAGAGAGGCCATCGTCCTGGATCATTTTTAACGTTACTCCGGAATTTCCCTGACGTTGCCAGGCAGAAAAGACCTACAATGACAAAGAAAGTCTAACTCACACAATTTCATAAGGCATATTGATAACCTAAACCAGCGGTTCTCAACCTGTGGGTCGGGATACCATTTGAGGTCGAACGACCATTTCACGGGGATCGCCAAACAACGCAGTCCGCCATTTTTCCCCCTTTTCCTTAGCTGTGCTACTCCCTTTTATTCTATTGGCTTTTGAAAGCCAATAGAATAGACTCTCTTGAATAGAGTCTAATTCTATTGGCTTTCCAAAGCCAATAGGAATTGTCCAGGCTGTCTCTGCCCTGCTGAGCCCGCCAAAAGTCCCATTCTGACCGGTTGGGTAGTCCTCGACTTACGACCAGTTGGGGGTCACGGCATTAAAAAGGTTGAGAACCACTGACCTAAACGAAGCTTGAAGATGGAAGTTGTTCAGGAGGGTGAACCCCCCCCTCCCGTTGCTTGCTGATAAAATGCCGGGTACTAAAATGTAATTAAAAATCCTCTCTATCAGTATCCTTTAACAATTGTGAATTGTGCTTGCTGACGTTGCCAAGGCTGGCCATTGCTGGGCTCATAAACGCTACAAGAGATCAATTAATGCGTTTGAATTTTTTTTAAAAAAATGCCGTTTTTAATGGATGAGCCATCATTTTTTCCTTCTTGGGCCTTACGGTAATTCAGTTCTTTTCACTTCTTAGCAAGGGAGGTGGACAAACTCTGGATTAATTTGATTTTCTCACCTCTGACAGGCAGTCCTCGACTTACAACCAGAATGGAACCTGTCCATGGTCACAAAGTGGGTCACACAGATGACCAGCCTGATTTATCTACCTTGTCTGCGGTGGTCGTTCAGCGAATGCCTCGGTCGTAAAGTGACTGTTGCAGTTGTTACGCAACCCCGGCGGTCGTTAAGCAAAGCAATTGTTTGCTAGGGGCTGGTTTTGCCGAAAACCCAGAAGTAAATTCCCATTTTCAGCAAAAATGACATAAAAATGCAGCCAAGTGACCAACGACAGTAAATGCAGCTGGTTGCCAAGCACCCAAAATGCCGTCCTGTTACTGTAGGGAAGAAGAGCTGTCAAAAATTCAAAAGCAGGTTGAATTTAAGGGAAAACTTGATTACCTAAGGCTTGAACATTATAACTATTAAAGGTTAAATTGAAATATTGATGGGAAATTAAAAATTGGGTAAGAACTAGTGACAGGGTATGGAGTGCCTAGGAAAATGGAAGGTAACTAAGACAAGGCTTTTCAACCAGGGGTACGGGTACCACCTGTGGTACATTGGCACCTGGCAGGTGGTACGCGACCATCCTAGAAAAGGGGTAGCGGGGGAGGGGAATGAGCTGAACCGGTGGCAGCACCGCACAAGCCTGAGCAAGAGATGGCTGGAGCTGCAGGGCTGTCAGGGCTCAGCGGAAGCGCCAGGATCAGCACCAGGCTCCAGCTGGACCTCAGCACTGATCCTGGTGCTTCTGCTGAGCCCAGAAGAAGCACCGATCAGCTGGAATGTTGCAGCCTCTCCAGGGTCTTGTGATTTACATTCGGGTTGGCCACTGATTCATATTTGTGACGGTCACAGTGTCCCAGGGTCATGTGAAGGGACCAAAACCTGCTGCAACCACCCAGCAGACGGGGGGGGGGGGAATAAAAACCAAACACTCCCCCATCCCACCCCCACTGCCAATCCTCAACAGAAATGCTCACAACAATGAAAACCTCGGACAGGAGGAAGAGCGTGGCCGGGTGGGCAGGCAGGTGTCTTGCTCGGCACTTTTTTCAGTGTCACTGTAACTTCGAACAGTCACTGAGCGAACTGTTGTAAGTCGAGGACTACCTGTATTTTATCACTTTCCCCCCCACTTTTTTTTTTGATCATCAAGTTTTTGACACCTTGCTAGGCGACTGGTGGTACTCAGATGTTGCCCTACCCTAAAAGTGGCACAATGGGTGAAAAGGTTGAAAAGCCCTGGACTAAGATACATACAAGCTAAGCCCAACCCAGAGCGCGGCTGATGTTTACCTGGGAGTAGAAAGCTTTATACAGGGTCGATTTGGGGAAGAGCGCAATCATCAGGACGTTGTTTGGGGTGTGCAGTTGGACTGGCAAATGAGGAAGCAGGGAAGGCTTGTATTCTATAAAAAGCGCGGCAACCACACTGGTGGAATCCTAACACACAACGAAGAAGACCAGGGGGGAAAAAATTACAGATAAGACCTTTTGATGTAACAAAGGACGCCGAATTAAGCCAGGAGAACATTTGCAATCTCTGCCCTCTTTCTGATGCTCTGTCGTCGGCATCCCGGGGCCGAACCTCCAAGATGCATTAAGTCGATGTTCCACTACCCAACTCGGTAACAACATCCGTTCTACAACGTCTAGCTCAGTGACGGCGAACCTTTGAGAGACCGAGTGCCCAAACTGCAACTCAAAACCCACTTATTTATCTCTGGGTGCCAGGTGGGCGTGGCCCACGAGGTGGGTGCGGCTGTGGTGCTCATGGCAGATTGGGTAGGTGTGCCCAAGGTGGGCATGGTCACCTCAATGATGCTCGTGGGGAGGGACGCCTGTGGGGGGTGGACAGATTTGGGGGAGATCTAGGGGGTCTCTGGTAGGTGGGGTGGTGGGCAGGAGGCTCGTTCTGCAGGGTGAGGCACGGCAGGGCAGGGCAGGGGTGCCATTGCCATGGGGCGGCTGCTGCCTGACACCACTGCCCCCCCCCCGCGCACACAGAGTGTCAATGCTGCAAATACTGTATATTCTTGCTTGCCATATATGAAGAAGCAAACCTGTTTTATTTAGCTGTATAGCATTTCTAGAGTTAAGGCAGATAGTAGTAGTTAAGGGATGGGAAAGTATGCAAGTTAACCATAACAATGTCTGGGCACAGTGTGGCCAAGGTCAGCTCAGCTGCAACGGGAGGGGCACCTCACACTTCACATTAATTGGAGAATGTGATTGATGACTGTAAAATGAAGGAGTGATAAGTTATGCTTTGTTACAGATGCTTGGGGGAGGGAGGATTCAGTTTCTGGCTTAACTTTGTTAGTGCCGAAGCTATGCAGAATAATAAAAGATTCTTTTAGAGGAAAAAGCCTCAAAATTCTTTGAAAATCTGCTTTCTTTCGGAACCATGTCACAGAGGCCAGTGAGCGCATGGGGGCCGACAGTGTCCGTCAGCAGCCAAAGCCTGCCAGCCCCTCCACCGGCGCACTCTGGAGCTCGCAGCCCGCCCACCAGCAGTTCAAAGAAGCCGCCTCTGAGATGGACGGATGGCCGACCATGCAGTGGGTCGTGCCGGGAACAGGAGAGCATGCAAGGCCAGGAGGGACGGGATGGGGGGGAGGGAAACCAGCCGTGCAGGGATGCATCCAGCCACGTGGGACCTCGGCAAGTTAGCAGGCGGCTGGTTGAAGAGGGACAGTTGCCATCTCCGGGGCATGGCGCACATGCCCACAGAGAGGGCTCTCAGTGCCGCCTCTGGCACGCGTGCCATAGGTTCGCCACCAGTGGTCTAACTCATTCCAGGTGATAGGAAGAGTTCAGCTGAAATCTGAAATATTCAAGAGCCTGGCTCATAAACTAGGCTGGCTGAAGCCCCACGTCTTTTCCTAGATGCCTCTCAATGTGGAAAGCAAACAAATAAATAAAGGAGGCCTTGAAGAGAAAAACACACCCTTGTGTACTCATTTCCATGGCAATCGAACCGCTTATCTTTTCCCTTTCTTTTATTATAGATGTCCCCAAACCCAATGGACCCGTTCTTTTCCTTTTTTTGTGTTATTCTTAGCTCTTCGGCCTCACCCCTTGCCGGCCTTGGGGGTAAAACAATACGAATTCCCTTTCAAGGATTTTTTTTTTTGCTTTGGACAAAGAAAAAGAAAAAAATATATATCTGGCTATGTTTCAGGAGTGACAAGAGGGTTCCATAAATAGCCGCACACACACACACAAAAATAAAAAATAATAAATAATGAAGGTCTTGAAACTGAACAATAGGGAAAAGGAGGTCAAAGACCCAGCCAGTTTGCAAGACTTACAAAGAGGGGAGTGGAGCAGGAGAAGAACTAAAAGGGGGAGGGGACCCCCAAAAGTTTGGCTTTGGTTTTTTTTTTTTTTTTGCAGATTTAATTAGAGAACGTAAATAGATAAGACATATATCTTTAGAACAATTAGCCAGTGGAACAACCTGCCTCCAGAAGCGGTGAATGCTCCAACACTGGACGTTTTTTAAGAAGAGACTGGACAGCCATTTGTCCGAAATGGTATAGGGTTTCCTGCCTGAGCAGGGGGTTGGACTAGATGACCTCCAAGGTCCCTTCCAACTTTATTATTATCATCTTGAACAGTAGTTTTCTTGAGGAATCGTGACAAAGGGAATTGGGGTCATTTATAATCTGGAAGCGGAAAAATACTAAACGTTAAATTTAAATAATGGAAAATTAAAATTGGGGGGGGGAAAGTCATCGGGCCATCAATCGTCCAAAAGATGGCGTGTTAACATAAATGAGATAGATATAAATTAAAAACTATGGATAAAATGTAATCAAGTTGTTTCTCGGTGATGGTTAGAATAAAAATCGCGTTGACGCAAATACAAGACAGTGTGTATTAAGAGGTAAAGAGAGAGGAAATATTTACGGTGTTGGTTTGAGATTTGTATTAACGATATCTGTATGCAGTTGAATTGTTGTAACTCAGTCGCCACGTTGCTTTTCAATTATGTAGTCATGATATTAGAAAACCAATTTTTTTTTTTTAAAAAAAGACTTACAAAGAGGGGAGTGGAGCAGGAAGGGGGGAGGAAACCCAAAAAGCTTTGTCTTTGGTTTGTTTGGTTTTTTTGCAGATTTAATCAGAGTGAACAGGCCCTTCGCAGAGAATGAAGGCTGGCTGTGGAAAAGAATTTGCAGCCCAGCTGAGGCCTGCCATGATAGCAGCTGCGCAGCCCCTTCAGCTGATGCGCTGGCTGTGCGAGATCAGGCACACACACACACACACAGCGCAGCGTTGTTGGGTTGTGGGGCTAAGGAGGGGTGGGGAGCGGGGTAGGATTAACGGGTCATAAGGCCCGGAGGGTAACATATGGGGTTTTTTGGAGCAGTGGTTCTCAACCTGTGGGTCGGGACCCCACTTGGGGTCGAACGACCATTTCACGGGGGTCGCCAAACAACGCAGTCCGCCATTTCCCCCCCCCCCTTTTCCTTAGCTGTGCTACTCCCTTTTATTCTATTGGCTTTTGAAAGCCAATAGAATAGACTCTCTTGAATAGAGTCTAATTCTATTGGCTTTCCAAAGCCAATAGGAATCGTCCAGGCTGTCTCTGCCCTGCTGAGCCCGCCAAAAGTCCCATTCTGCAAACGGGGCTGCACCAGTTGAGTAGTCCTCGACTTACGACCGGTTGAGTAGTCCTCGACTTACGACCGGTTGGGGGTCGCGGCATTAAAAAGGTTGAGAACCACTGTTTTGGAGGATAGAAGAGGAGAAATAGGGAAGGATGGCAAGGGTCAGCTAGGCTGGTGGGTTTCAAATGTGGCAACTTTTAACAGGGGTGGACTTCAATTCCCAGAATCCTCCAGTCAGCTACATACAAGCACAGACATATTGGGGTGTGTGAGAGTGTGTCTCTCATACACAGTTTATTCTCACACACACACCTCTCTCACACAAGTGTCTCTCTCACAAATACATGTCTCTCTCACACACACACCTTGTCTCTCACATACACATTTCTCACAAACACACACATCTCACGCAAATCCTGTCACACAATCTCACACACACAAACGCAAACAACTCTCACACAAACAGTCCCACAGTCTCTCTCTCTCACACACAAACACAAATGTTTCTCTCACACACAAATACACTTTCTCACACACACAAACACACTGGTCTCTCTCTCTCTCTCTGACGCAAACTCACACCTCTCTCTCACACACCCATTTCTCACAAACATACACCTCTGTCTTTCACACACACACACCTCTCACACACACACCTCCCATACACAAACATCTCTCACACAGTCTCTCTCACACAAACACATGTCTCTCGCTCACGTGAACATCTCTCACAAACACCCACCCCACATCTTTTTCACACACAAACATCTGTCTCTCTCTCACACACACATCCAAACGTCTCTCTCTCTCACACACACACAGAGAGACAAATCTCTCGCTTACACACAATACCTCTCTGTCTCTCTCACCCACCCACCCAAACGTCTCTCTCTTTCACACATACACACACAGACAAATCTCTCTCTTGCTTACACACACACACACACACACACACACAAATACTTCCCCCCTCTCTCACACACACACAAAATACATAGATATGCTGACTGGGGGATTCTGGGAATTGAAGTCCACACATTTTAAAGATGCCAACTTTTGAAACCAGTTCAGTTCTACCTGAAATGCCACATAAGTCTTAACAAATAGATAAATTGCCCCAGTTCCCATCTGGTCCTCGTACTTTAACCATGGTTAAGTCCCTCTCCCGAAGCGACTTTCATCCTAGCTAAAGCTTTGATCCTAAGTTCTGGATGGCGCTCTAGAATAAGGAGCCTGCCTCGGTTCCTCTCCTCTAGAAAACCGGATGGGATCAAGAGGGAAGCTTTGTGGATCTGGTTCCTAATTTCCAGGGAGAAGCCCCAGATCTGAGGCTTCGGGTGACTATTTATAAGGCCCTATTTCTTTCTTTTTTTTTTTAATTACAAAAATTTATTTATAATACAATTAAAAAACATTGGATGTAACGTGACATTCCAGCATATACATTCTTATCAAGTTGTTCCACATTTTACAATCGATTCTTCATCTATAATTATACATCTATGTTTTTTGTACAGTACTTATTCTAAAATAACATATATTTCTATCTTAACGCTAATCTTCAATCCCAACCGTCCTCCACGAATCCCTCCAGCGGTAAAATTTATCCCAGGTTTCGAAATAAATTGATCCACATTTGTCTTTCAGTACCATTATGAGCCTGTCCATTTCCACACCTGATAATATTTTATACAGTGTCTCTCCCTCTGTGGGAATTTCTTTGTTCTTCCATTTTTGCACAAAGGCCAGCCTAGCTGCAGTCAAGATGTGTAACAGCAAATAGATTGTTCCCTTATTGTATTTCTCTGTAGTTATTCCCAACAACAAGAGTTCAGGTTTTAACTCCTAAGTCAAATATTAATATATCTTTCAGCCAACTTTGTATCCTATTCCAATACTCACGGGCCTTTGAGCATTTCCACCACATATGGTAATAATAATAATAATAATAGTAAAGTTGGAGGTCATCTAGTCTAACCCCCTGCTCAGGCAGGAAACCCTACACCATTACAGACAAATGGCTGTCCAGTCTCTTCTTAAAAACTTCCAGTGTTGGAGCATTTACTGCTTCTGGAGACAGGTTGTTCTACTGATTAATTGTTCTCACTGTCAGGAAGTTTCTCCTTAGTTCTAGGTTGCTTCTCTCCTTGATTAGTTTCCATCCATTGCTTCTTGTCCTGCCTTCTGGTGCTTTGGAGAATAGCTTGACTCCCTCTTCTTTGGGGCGGCCCCTGAGATATTGGAATACTGCTATCATGTCCCCCCTCGTCCTTCTCTTCATTAAACTAGACATACCCAATTCTAGCAACCGTTCCTTATAGGTAATATGATCCAATTGCTATTTTACATTTCCAGCATAAAGGTGAGATATTTGAACCCATTTTAGCTAGCCTTGCGGGGGGGGGAGCACCCTCTATAGAACATCTTGTAAAGATTTTCCTTGCACGAGGTAGCTAGAGTGAGTTTCCTATTTCTTTCCCACAGTTCTTGTATAAGGCCCTATTTCAAGTGTTCGCGTGGGAAATCGAGGGAAAGAAAAGCAGATATAATGCAACGTAATGTAATATAATGAGGATTTGTAGCTGGAGGGTTATAATTTCCAAATCGGCTGAGAAGATGAGAGAAAGCCCTTTTGCTTTTATGGAATATTTAGATTAGATTATTTTTTAATCTGTATTACTTTATAGGTAAGTCGGGGGGGTGAGGCTACCAACACACTTTCTTCCTCCTATATGCCCCATAATGACAACCCTGCGAGGTGGGATGAGCTGAAAGAGAGAGAGGATTGGTCCAAAATCACCCAGCCGGCTTTCATGCCTAAGGCGAGACTAGAACTCTCCATCGCCTGGTTATTGACCCGAAGTCTTCCAGTCAGTTTTCATGCCTAAAATGGGACTAGAATTCACAGTCTCTTGGTGACTGGCCCAAAGTCGCCCAGCCAGCTTTCATGCCTAAGGCGAGACTAGAACTCTCCATCGCCTGGTTATTGACCTGAAGTCTTCCAGTCAGTTTTCATGCCTAAAATGGGACTAGAATTCACCGTCTCCTGGTGACTCGCCCAAAGTCACACAGTTGATATTCATGGTTTAGGCAGGACTACATTTCACGGTCTCCTGGTAGTTGGCCCCAAATCACCCAACTAGCTTGCCAGGTCTAAAGCAGGACTAGAACTCACGGTCTCGTAGTTTCTAGCCTAATGCTTTTCTCAGTAAACTAAACTAGCTTGTCTTGCTATCTTGCTAGAACTCCCAGTCTCCCGGTTCCTAACCTGGTGCTCTAACCACTAGACCGCACTGTCCCTCACGTCCTACTTTGTACGAGCAGGCTGGCAAGCACTCACCCCGTCGTAGAACTGAATGGACGCCATGTGTGCCTTGGAGATCGTAATGCTCCCGTGGTGGGGGTGGCAAAACAAAAGGCCCTCGGAAAAGAAATGAAGCTTTCCTGCAAAGAAAAATAAAAACCAAGTTACGGCAAATCTAGACAGCATACTAAAAAGCAGAGACGTCACCCTGCCAACAAAAGTGCACATAGTCCAGGCCAAGGTTTTCCCAGTTGCAATGTACGGCCGTGAAAGCTGGACCGTAAGAAAGGCTGAGCGCCAAAGAATGGAGGCCTTTGAACTATGGTGCTGGAGAAGACTCCTGCGAGTCCCCTGGACTGCAAGGCAATCCAACCGGTCAGTCCTAGAGGAGATCAACCCCGATTGCTCTTGAGAAGGCCAGATCCTGAAGTTGAAACTCAAGTCCTTTGGCCACCTAATGAGAAGGAAGGACTCACTGGAGAAGAGCCTGATGCTGGGAAAGATGGAGGGCAAGAGAAGAAGGGGACGATGGAGAAGGAGGTGGCTGGATGGAGTCCCTGAAGCAGTAGGCGTGAGCTTAAATGGACTTCAGAAGATGGTAGGAAGGCCTGGAGGAACGTGGTCCATGGGGTCGCGATGGGTGGGACACGACTTCGCAACTAACAACAACATATCACCAATGACCAAGATGATACTGAGACCCCAGATATTAAAGCTATCGAAAGGCTGCTTCAAACGCAATCTACAATTACAACCTGCAATTAAAACTCTGTGTAAAGTAAAAGTAGTCCTCGAATTACGACCACAATGGAGCCCAAACATTTCTGTTGCTAAGCGAGACGGTGGTGAAGTGAGCTTCGCCTCATTTTACTTGGCCCTTCCTTGACACAGCTGTTAGGTGAGTCATTGAAGTCGTTAAGTGAATAACACGGTTGTTAAGTGAATCTGGCTTCCCCCATTTTGCTCGTCAGAAAGTCGCAAAAGAGGATTGCCTGACCCCAGGGGACGCTGCGACTGTCATAAATACGAGTCAGTTGCCAAGCGTCTGACTTTTGATCACGTGAACGTGGGGATGCTGCAACGGTCGTTAAGTGTGAAAAACGGTCATGAGTCACTTTTTTTAGCCTGTATTACTTCAAACGGTCACTAAACAAGCTGGCTGTAAGTCGAGAACTACCTCGACTTAGAACTACTAATTGCGCAGGTGGTAGATTTTAACCTCCTTAAATTCAAACATTCACTGAGGCTGTGAAATAAATCAAGCTTTAGAAAATGGAATAACAGAACTGGAAGGGACCTTGGAGGTCATCTAGTCCAAACCCCTGCTCAAGCAGGAGACCCGATACCATTCCGGATAAATGGCAGTCCACTCTCTTCTTGATTTATCTTATTTTATTTCTTATTCGCCCAGAGTTTCTCAACGGTGAGATGGGCAGGATAGAAATTTAATAAGTAGATAAATAAAACTAAAATAGCTGGCGTTACTAGGGAGGTGATGAGAAGCCTAGGCAGTATATTAATAAGGGAGATACGCCACACTGACGACAAGGGTGTGTGCTATCAAGGCTATGGTTCCCCAGCTGCAATATCTGCCTTAGAAAAGTGGATCTCCAAAGAAAAATGGTTGCCTTTGAAGTGTGGTGCTGTGGAAATTGTTGATTGCTTACCTTCCTCCGGTCTACAGAGAGAATTATTAGCAGCAATATATGCTCCGTCGCCTCCAGTCAGGGGGGTCCCCAAAAAAGAGTCTTCTTTCTAAAAAAGCAGAACAGAAAAAGAGTTTCTGAAGCATGTTATCGGCTTTTTCATGAGAGGCCAACAACACTGATTCTTTAGGACAGGGGTCTTCAAACTTGGCCCTTTTATGACTTGTGGACTTCAACTCCCAGAATTCCTCAGCCAGGCACGTTGGCTGAGGAATTCTGGGAGTTGAAGTCCACTCCTCTTAAAGTCTGTATCAGCGGTCTTCGAACTTGGCCCTTTGATGACTTGTGGACTTCAACTCCCAGAATTCCTCAGCCAGGCATGCTGGCTGAGGAATTCTGGGAGTCGAAGTCCACTCCTCTTAAAGTCTATATCAGGGGTCTTCATCGGCCCTTTTATGACTTGCGGACTTCAACTCCCAGAATTCCTCAGCCAGGCACGCTGGTTGAGGAATTCTGGGAGTTGAAGTCCACTCCTCTTAAAGTCTATAACAGGGGTCTTCAAACTTGGCCCTTTGATGACTTGTGGACTTGAACTCCCAGAATTCCTCATCCAGTTAAGCTGTCTGAGGAATTCTGGGAGTTGAAGTCCACTCCTCTTAAAATCGATATCAGGGGTCTTCAAACTTGGCCCTTTTATGACTGGTGGACTTCAACTCCCAGAATTCCTCATCCAGGCACGCTGGCTGAGGAATTCTGGGAGTTGAAGTCCACTCCTCTTAAAATCTATATCAGGGGTCTTCAAACTTGGCCCTTTTATGACTTGTGGACTTCAACTCCCAGAATTCCTCAGCCAGGCACGCTGAGCGTGCAGAAATGGATAGACTGACTTTAAAGATAAAAGGGAAAGAAGACTCGGTGTACTTTAGAACATGGGATAATTTCTATCAATGGCTAGAAAGACGAATTGGAGAGAAAGGAACGTGACATGTAATTCTGAATATATATTAGCAAGGAGAAGGCTATTGAGCGATTAATTAACATATTGTTTATGATCGTTAACTATTTTTTATTATTGTTTGTTAAAGACATGAACCCAGACACTACGCGGTTTGCTAAATATGGAGAATGTTACTTGGGAAAACCCAAACCCCAACCTTAATCTTAATCCTGACCTAAATCCCAACTGCAACTCGACCCCACCTTATTCCTAACCCTATATAAAAACTAATAAAATCTATACAAAAAAAAATGTTGCAGGAGTTTCTTTTGTTGACACTGGCAGTTGATGTCCTTCAGAAAAACTGCCATTTGGATGGCAAAGGGATTTAAATGGGAAGCTTAAAACTGCCTCCTGTCTCATTGTAGGACGTTGGCCAAGGACGATGCTGTCCATGGTGCTGACCTCTCTCTGTACCAAGAGGCAGAAACGCAGGTCGTCCTCAACTTTATGACTGTAACTGAGCCTGGAATTATAGTTGTAAATCGTGCCAGCGGTTAAGCGGATCACCACGGCGATGGGGCTAATTTCACAACATTTCTTGCAGCGGTCATTAAGCGAATCTACGGTCGTGGAAGAGAAGGTGGAGGTTGTGAAGGGAACTCATAGTCAGTAATGGGCGATTTTTTGTCGGAAATTGGAAGTAGATACCGGTTTGCAGCAATAAATGGTGCTCCTGTGACCGCAGGAGGCTGCAAATGGTCGTAAAGGCAGGTTGAGGGGGGGCAAGTACCCAAAATGCAATCATATGGCAGTGGGGGGAGGGGAAGGCTGGGTGTCAAAACTTTGAATCTGGGTTGTAAGTATGGTTTTCTGGAACTGTCATAATTCCAAATGGCCACTAAGCAATCAGTTGTAAGTCAAAGGCCATCTGGAGTACAATTTTTCTCAACCTGGGCAACTGTTAAGATGGTGGACATGATAGCAGTGTTCCAGTATCTCAGGAGCTGCCCCAAAGAAGAGGGAGTCAAGCTATTCTCCAAAGCACCTGAAGGCAGGACAAGACGCAATGGATGGAAACTAACCAAGGAGAGAAGCAACCTGGAACTAAGGAGAAACTTCCTGACAGTTAGAACAATTAACCGGTGGAACCACCTGCCTCCAGAAGCGGTGAATGCTCCAACACTGGAAGTTTTTAAGAAGAGACTGGACAGCCGTTTGTCCGAAATGGTATAGGGTTTCCTACCTGAAAAGGGGGGTTCCTTCCAACTCTGTTATTCTGTTATCCTTCCTTCCTTCCTTCCTCCCTCCCTTTCCTTCCCTCCCTCCCTCCCTCCCTTCTCCAACACTGGAAGTTTTGAAGAAGAGACTGGACAGCCATTTGTCTGAAATGCTATAGGGTTTTCTGCCTGAGCAGGGGGTTTGACTAGATGACCTCTAAGGTCCCTTCCAACTTTATCATCATCATCATCATCATCTCCCAGATTCTGGGAGTTGAAGTCCACCATCTGAAAAGTTGCCCAGGTTGAGAAACACCAAACTAAGAGATAAGCAAAACTAACCATCTGACAATATTTAATGCTGGCTAGTAGTTGGCAACCCTGAATCTTGCCATGCCAAAACTAGAAGAAAAACGCCAAGTTTTGAGACGAACCTTCAGGATTTGCTGCGCCCGTTCGGAGAGCTTCACTTCACTCTCTTCAACCTGGAGGCAAAACAAAACAACAGCTTTCAATTCTGGTTTAGGGATGAAAATCCTGCATTCAACGTTGGGTGTTCTGTTCTCCATCCTGGAAGCCCCTCTCTGCAAGCTGGCAACTTAACCCCCTTGCAATGCTGTTTAGAAGAAAGAGATCAAGACTTTAAGGGCCTAAAATACTTAAGCAAAAATATAATATAATAAATATAATATAATAAATATCATGTCATGTCGTATCACATATCATATATATATAATAACAATATAACATAACAATATAACATAATATAATAGCATATATCATATATATGATATATGATTGATACGATACAATATGATACAATAGAATATAATAAATATATCATATATCTTATATATAACATATAACATAACAATATAAACAGAAAGTGAGCCAGTTTGGGGTAGCAGTTAAAGGCACCAGGCTAGAAACCGGGTGGATGGTGAGTTCAAGTCCTGCCTTAGGCATGAAAGGCAGGTGGATAACTTTGGGCCAATCACCTGGAGGGGGTAAGTTCTAGTCCCGCCTTATGCATGAAAGGCAGGTGGATAACTTTGGGCCAATCACCTGAAGACGGTGAGTTCTAGTCCCGCCTTATGCATGAAAGGCAGGTGGATAACTTTGGGCCAATCACCTGGAGGGGGTAAGTTCTAGTCCCGCCTTATGCATGAAAGGCAGGTGGATAACTTTGGGCCAATCACCTGAAGACGGTGAGTTCTAGTCCCGCCTTATGCATGAAAGGCAGGTGGATAACTTTGGGCCAATCACCTGGAGACGGTGAGTTCTAGTCCCACCTTAGGCATGAAAGGCAGGTGAATAACTTTGGGCCAATCACCTGGAGACGGTGAGTTCTAGTCCCGCTTTAGGCATGAAAGGCAGGTGAATAACTTTGGGCCAATCACCGGAGACAGTGAGTTCTAGTCCTGCCTTAGGCATGAAAGCCAATTGGGTGTCTTTGGGCCAATCACTTGGAGACGGTGAGTTCTAGTCCTGCCTTATCCATGAAAGGCAGGTGGATAACTTTGGGCCAATCACCTGGAGACGGTGAGTTCTAGTCCTGCCTCAGTGATGCAAGCCCTCGGCTGGCTGAAATTCCACCAAGAAAACCGCAGGGACCACTCAAGGCCGTCGCTAGGAATCAAGACTGACTCAGCGGCACCGAAATCAATCAATCAAAACAAACATAAAATATGGAGTGATGGTGTTTTTCTTTGCACAAAGCGCACGTCTAAACTAAAAAAAAAAGGCCCTTATTTGGGATAAGGGCGTCGTGTTTTGTCGAGCCCAGATTCTCCACCTCAGCCGCCCGCAGCCCCATCAGCACTTCCTCGTGGCTCTTGGCTCTTATCTGACCCGCCGTGCCTGGAAAAATATCAAAGGAACACATGCTCCCAAGAGAGAGAATTCACCCTTTTGTGTTTTCCACGACCTGCAAACCGTCACAAAAGAACTTTTTTTTTTCCCCTCCTGGCTTTTGGACCGGCTTAGAAAAACAGTTCCGTAATCTGTTTTCTACATTCATTTTGCAAAGGAAGGGAGGGGGGGGGAGTAGTAGTCAAGGTCCACTTACCAGCCAAGACGCCGATCTTGGGATCACCCCGGTGAGGATGATGTAGCTGGATTCTGTGCTAAGGCTGCCATCTGCAGGAGGATGGAAAGGGAGGGGCTGAGTGGCTGGACCCCCTCTGAAGGCAGCCCAGGAAAGTGAAGCTACTGTGGGGGTCCTTGGTCGTCTCGGAGCGGGGTGGTGGTTCTTGCGAGACATTTCGCTAACCAACTAGGTAAGGCCATCAGTGGCAAAAGGGGGGAGGGAGCCCATCAAGGGGTTGGTCTGATGGTTGTCAGCAGTGGGGTGGCGGGCTTATTGGATTGGGTAGGGTGGTTTTCTTTTTGTACGCTGCCCAGAATCACCGTGAGTGGCGGCCATCTAAGCTTTCAAAATAGGTAATAAAATAAAATATATAAAAGAAAAGAAAAGCAGTGCTAGAAGGGAATGGGGTTGGGGGGGAAGAGAAGAGGAGGAGGAGGAGGAGGAGGAGGAAGAAAAAAAAGGACTGTGGGTCGTTGGTGCTCTCTGAGCTTGGTTGTGTTCTTGCAAGACATTTCGTTAACCAACTAGGTAATGCCATCAATGGTAGAAGGGTGTGGAGTTTGGAGAGAGAGAGAGAGAGAAAGAGAGAGAGAAAGAGGAGGAGGAGGAGGAGGAGGAGGAAAAAACAAACTATGGGTCCATGGTGCTCTGAGCTTGGTTGTGTTCTTGCAAGACATTTCGTTAACCAACTAGGTAATGCCATCAATGGTAGAAGGGTGTGGAGTTTGCAGAGAGGGGGGGGAGGGAGGGAGGGAGGGAGAGAGAGAGAGAGAGAGAGAGAGAGAGAGAAGGAGGAGGAGGAGGAGAAGGAGGAGAAGGAAAAAACGGACTATGGGTCCTTGGTGCTCTGAGCTTGGTTGTGTTTTTGCAAGTCATTTCGTTAACCAACTAGGTAATACCATCAGTGGGAGAAGGTTGTGTAGTTTGCAGAGAGGGGGGGGAGGGAGGGAGGGAGGGAGAGAGAGAGAGAGAGAGAGAGAGAGAGAGAAGGAGGAGGAGGAGGAGAAGGAGGAGAAGGAAAAAACGGACTATGGGTCCTTGGTGCTCTGAGCTTGGTTGTGTTTTTGCAAGTCATTTCGTTAACCAACTAGGTAATACCATCAGTGGGAGAAGGTTGTGTAGTTTGCAGAGGGAGGAGGAGAAGGAGAAGGAAGAGGAGGAGGAGGTGGTGATGGTGGTGGAGAAAAAAAGGGACTGTGGGTATTTGGTGCTTTCTGAGCTGGGCGGTTTCCTTGCAGACGTTTCATGGCCCAACTAGATAACATCATCAGTGCTAGAAGGTAATGGTGAGGGAGGAGGAGGAGGAGGAGGAGGAGGAGGAGGAGGAGGAGGAGGAGGAGGAGGAGGAGGAGGAGGAGGAGGAGGAGGAAAAAAGGGACTGTGGCATCCTGGGTTCTCTCTGAGCTGGGCGGTTTCCTCCCAGACGTTTCATGGCCCAGCTAGGTAACACCATCAGTGCCAGTGCAAGCGAACTACCCAGCCCAGAGGGACCAAGGACCCCCCCCATTTCACACCACCCCCTTCGACCCTCTTGGAGAGCCATCCTGAAAGTTAAAACGAGGCTCATTTCTCCCCAGAGAACCTTTTTCCTTCACGAGAATCTGCGACGTCAGGAAGGACTCGGAGAAGACCACCGAGCCCAGGCAGCCTCTCCCGGTCAGCAGGTCAGGGATGTCGTACGCGGCCATGGACACCTGCAGCCAAGCGGGAGGGAAAGCGCGTGAGAGGCAGTCCTCGACTTACGACCACAAGGGAGCCCGAACTCTCCGTGGCTCAGTGAGACGGTCGCGGAGTGAGCTTTGCCCCACTTGATCACCTTCCCTGCCGCAACTGCGAAGCGACACCCTGCCGTTGTCAAGTTAGTAACAAGGTTGTTTAGAGGAGCCGGCTCCCCCACCGACCTCGCTTACGAAAAGGTCGCAAAAGGGGACACGGTGACCGTCGTAAACACGAGTCAGTTGCCAAGGGCCTGGATTTTAATGCTGCACGGGTGATTTAAGGGTGGCAAACGGTTCCGAGGCATGTTTTTTTCAGTGCCGTCGTAACCTGAAACCGTCACTAAGCGGACTGCAGCTCCCGACTTACAGCAGTTCCTTTCGTGACCGTTCAAAGTTGCAACGGCACGGGGAAAAGGGACTTGCGGTCCTTGACCTGCAGCCACAGTGGAAGCCAACGTTTCCGTCGCTAAGCGAGACGGTTGTCGTTTTGCCTCATTTTGTGACCTGCCCCCGCCGGAGCTGTTTTAAGTGAATCCCTGCGGTGATTAAATTAGTCACACGGCTGTTTAAGTGCCTCCGGTTTTTACCGCGGTCCAAGATTGCAAGGAAAAACGCCCCTCGGCGTGTTTTCAAATGCAAGTCATTCTGCAGCCGGCAGAAAAAATACTCACGGTTTTAACCAGGTACAGGCTGTCTTTGTTATCCACGGGAATAATTCTGCAGGGGAAGAAAGTAAGATTTTAGGACGCTGTCGTTGCAGGGCGAGCCAGATCACGGGGCGCGTCTCCCACATGCAACCCCAATGGCGTAAGTTGGGCAGAAATAAAGAAAAAAAAAACAACTTTTAGCGTTGGAAAGTAGAATAGAACTAGAACTCGCCGTCTCGTGGCGACTGGCCAAAGACACCCAGATGACTTGTACGCCTAAGGTGGAACTATAACTCACCATCTCCTGGTGACTGGCCTCAAGTCACCCAATCAGTTTCCGGGCCTAAGGCCGAACTAGAACTCACCATCTCCCATTTTTTAGCTCACCGCTATACCAAACTGGGTCTTTTTTGCCTTGCTTTCCAGAAAACTAGGAAAGGTCCTTTCTCATGATTCCCATGCTTCTTTTTCTGTCTGTGGGACGAGAATGCTAACCCTTTTTACATGACAGTTGCCTCCTCTATAATAATACTAATACTAATAATAATAATAGTAATGAGGTCATCTAGTCCAACCCCCTGCTCAGACAGGAAATCCTATACCATTTCAGAGAATAGAACAGAACAGAACAGAACAGAATAGAATAGAAATAGAATTAATAGAATAGAATAGAATAGAATAGAATAGAATAGAATAGAATAGAATAGAATAGAATTAATAGAATAGAATAGAAATAAAAATGGAATAGACTGGAATGGAATGGGAATAGAATAGAATAGAAATAAGAATGGAATGGAATGGAATGGAATAGAATAGAATAGAATAGAATAGAATAGAAATAGAATTAATAGGATAGGATGGAATGGAATGGAATGGAATGGAATGGAATAGAGTAGAGTAGAATGGAATGGAATAGAATAGAAATAAGAATGGAATAGAATAGAATAGAATAGAATGGAATGGAATAGAATAGAAATAAGAATGGAATAGAATAGAATAGAATAGAATGGAATGGAATAGAATAGAAATAAGAATGGAATAGAATAGAATAGAATAGAATGGAATGGAATAGAATAGAACAGAATTAGAATAGAATAGAAATAAGAATGGAATAGAATAGAAATAGAATTAATAGAATAGAATAGAATAGAATTAATAGGAACAGAATAGAAATAGAATTAATAGAATAGAAATAGAATTAATAGAATAGGAATAGAACAGAAGAGTTGGAAGGGACCCCGGAGGTCATCTAGTCCAACCCCCTGCTCAGGCAGGAAACCCTGGCCTATACCATTTCAGACAAATGCTTGTCCAGTCTCTTCTTAAAAACTCCCAACGTTGGCGCATTCCCAACTTCTGGAAGCAACTTCTGGAGACCCTATCTGATGTATATAAGGTCTCCTGCTTGAGCAGGGGGCTGGACTAGAAGACCTCCAAGGTCCCTTCCAGCTCTACTCTGATTCTGATTCTGCTCTCCAGCTCTCCCTTCTGTCTGCCAAGGCCTTTCTTCTTCCCGCAGACATGGCAGTGGCTTTCTGGATCTGCTCTACCCCAAAGGGCTGTTGTGGGTTTTCAGCCCACGAGGAAAAGCTTCCGACGGACTCAGCTTCTCTCTCTTCGGTACGTGTGTCCTCCCTCCCACCCCGTTCTTTCCCGGGCTCCCTCCCTTCTCTCACGCATGATTAAGCACAACAGGTGTGTTTGCAGGGCGCTCCTAGAGACTCCGGGGTCAAAAGTGCTGCCCCCAGAAGCAGACAAGCAGCATAAACAGCCAAGCAGATGTGATAATTTGCCCTCCGCAACCTGGATCTTCATGCAGAGAATACTGAATATTGCCTTATGCTAGACTGGCAGCTCAAAAAAAAAATCTCTGCCCGCTTCAACTGCTGCTTGCTTTATGCCCCTCGGGGACGAGGGCTGGCCAAGGCCCAGGATGTGCAGAAAAAGGTTAATCGTGATGCTTTCGTTTTCCATTACGCCAGTGGTTCTCAACCTTTTTAATGCCGCAACCCCCCCCCAACCGGTCATAAGTCGAGGACTACTCAACCGGTCGTAAGTCGAGGACTACTCAACTGGTGCAGCACCGTTTGCAGAATGGGACTTTTGGCGGGCTCAGCAGGGCAGAGACAGCCTGAACAATTCCTATTGGCTTTGGAAAGCCAATAGAATTAGGCTCTATTCAAGAGAGTCTATTCTATTGGCTTTCAAAAGCCAATAGAATAAAAGGGAGTAGCACAGCTAAGGAAAAGGGGGGGGGGGGGAAATGGCGGACTGCGTTGTTTGGCGACCCCCGTGAAATGGTCGTTCGACCCCAAATGGGGTCCCGACCCACAGGTGGAGAACCACTGCATTAAGCCATTTGAGTTTGAACTTTGTATCATGGTTTAGCATTGTTATGTCGGAATGTAAACAGAATCTTCTCTGTTCCCGTGAAAGCCAGTTTGGCTTAGTGGTTAAGATACAGGCCTCAAAACTGGGAGGCAGTGAGTTCTAGTCCCACCTTAGGCATGAAAGCCAGCTGTGTGACTTGGGCCAATCACCAGGAGAGGGTGAGTTCTAGTCCCGCCTTAGGTATGAAAGCCAGCTGGGTGACTTTGGACCAATCACCAGGAGACGCTGGGTTCTAGTCCTGCCTTAGGAATGAAAGCCAGCTGGGTGACTTGGGCCAATCACCAGGAGAGGGTGAGTTCTAGTCCCGCCTTAGGCATGAAAACCAGCTGGATGACTTGGGCCAATCACCAGGAGACGGTGAGTTCTAGTCCCGCCTTAGGCATGAAAGCTGGCTGGGTGACTTTGGGCCAATCACCAGGAGGCGGTGAGTTCTAGTCCCGCCTCAGGCATGAAAACCAGCTGGGTGACTTGGGCCAATCACCAGGAGACAGTGAGTTCTAGTCCCACCTTAGGCATTAAAGCCAGCTGGGTGACTTTGGACCAATTACTAGGAGACGGTGAGTTCTAGTCCCGCCTTAGGTATGAAAGCCAGCTGGGTGACGTGGGCCAATCACCAGGAGAGGGTGAGTTCTAGTCCCGCCTTAGGCATGAAAGCTGGCTGGGTGACTTTGGGCCAATCACCAGGAGGCGGTGAGTTCTAGTCCCGCCTTAGGCATTAAAGCCAGCTGGGTGACTTTGGACCAATTACTAGGAGACGGTGAGTTCTAGTCCCGCCTTAGGTATGAAAGCCAGCTGGGTGACTTGGGCCAATCACCAGGAGAGGGTGAGTTCTAGTCCCGCCTTAGGCATGAAAGCCAGCTGGATGACTTGGGGCCAATCACCAGGAGGCGGTGAGTTCTGGTCCCGCCTTAGGCATTAAAGCCAGCTGGGTGACTTTGGACCAATTACTAGGAGACGGTGAGTTCTAGTCCCGCCTTAAGTATGAAAGCCAGCTGGGTGACTTGGGCCAATCACCAGGAGAGGGTGAGTTCTAGTCCCGCCTTAGGCATGAAAGCCAGCTGGATGACTTGGGGCCAATCACCAAGAGATGGTGAGTTCTAGTCCCACCTTAGGCATGAGAGCTGGCTGGGTCTCTTTGAGCCAATCACCAGGAGACCGTGAGTTCTAGTCCTGCCTTAGGCCTGAACGCTGACTGGGTGACTCTCTCTCTCAGCCCAGTCCACCTTACAGGGCTGTGGCTTTCCGCAAAATAGGTTCCAGTCCCGCCTTAGGCCTGAAAGCTACCTGGACCAGTCCCTGTTTCTCAGCCCAACCCACCTCGCAGGATCGTTGCTGTGGGAAAATAGGAGGCAGGAGTCTTTACGTAGATTTAGATATATACAAAATGGTGGGATAAAAAAAAAATCTAATCATGATAATGGCAAGAAACATGACTACAGGCCCTCACATCACACAGCTTCAACCCAAAGAGAAGGGAAGCACTCACCTCCCTTGCTTGTTCACAGCCTGAATCCAGAAATCTATTTTGGTGCTGTACAAAATAAGGAGAAATTGAAAAAAAAAAAGAGGAAAATAAATGAAACGCTGAAGTTAAACGGATTCTCCTGTTAAAACTAAACTTCATGTTTTACAGGCCAATCGGAGGAACAAACCACAAGTAGTCCTCGATTTACGACCACAGTGGAGCCCAAAATTAATTTTGCCCCATTTCTTCCCATGGTTGTTAAGTGAGTCACTGGAGTTGTTGTTAACGCGGTTGCTAAGTCGCTTTCCCCTTGACTTTGCTGGCTGGAAGATCGCCAAAGAGGGTCTCGTGACCCCGGGGACGCTGCCACGGTCGTTAAGTATGATCCCGTGGCCACGTCTCCAAATTTTGATCGCGTGATTTCAGGGAGGCCACATCGGTCGTTAAGTGTGAAAAACGGTCCCAAGTCCTTTCGATGGCGTTGTAACTGAATGGTCACTAAACAAACTATTTGTAGTGCAGAGAATTCAAGGAGAGTCATTCCATGTTTTCAAAAAATTCATCCCGGCATGAACCGATTGGTTACACTACCAAGCCACGG
This sequence comes from Crotalus helleri, assembly GCA_024509115.1. NCBI lineage: Eukaryota > Metazoa > Chordata > Lepidosauria > Squamata > Viperidae > Crotalus > Crotalus helleri. Next base: position 2,038,414 of record JAKSXO010000062.1, on the reverse strand, counting down.
CCATGGGGCCGTGGGAAGGCACAGCCAGTGCACGCGTGTGTGTGACTCACCCCCCACATTCGTGTACCGCCACTGCGAGCGTCCCTCGGTGCTAGCACCGTCCAGCTCCGAGCGTCCCGCTGGCACTAGCGCCACCTTGAGCATCCCGCCGGCGTTAGCGCCACCCCACTCTGAGCGCCCCACTGGCACTAGCGCCACCTTGAACATCCCGCCAGCGTTAGCGCGTGTCCCTTCGGCACTAGCACCACACCACCGAGAGTCCCACTGGCAGTAGTGCCGCCCCAAACGTCCCACCAGTGCTAGCACCGCACTGCCCCGAGCGTCCCTCCGGCACTAGCGCCACACCAAGCATCTCGCCAGCACTGGCGCTGCCCTGCAGCTAGCATCCCACCGGTGCTAGCGCTGCCCATTTGTGGCACTCACACTCACGTGGCAGTTTGCGCATCCCCGCGTGCTTGCACACGGCCCTTTTCCAGGTGTGCATGCACTCGCATAACACTGCCAATGTCAACGCTGCTAACTATTGTGGTTCTGGCTAATGAAATATTCCAAAGAACTTCCAGGCATTTATTTTCCTAAAAGTCTTTTATTGTTACAAAATGTCGGCACAGGCACAATGGAGGGATGCTAGGATCTAAGTTCTCTTCCTCTGAGCAGTTAAATTATCAGCACGTTCCCTCCCTAAATTAGCCGTCATATCTCACATTATCCAATTCCCCGGGCTTTACCCCCAATCCCCCTTCTGCTCTGTATTAACCCCATAATTACCAGACAATTCTGCATATTGTCAAAAGCAAGAATATACAATATTTGCAGCTTTGACACTAACATCAGATGTTCTTGCTTTGACAACATATGGAGATGCAGCCCTTTTCTTTCTTATGCTTTACTCTTAGAGTCAGAATTAGATACTGGGGGGGGAGAGAGGAGGAATGTGCATGGGAGTTAGTTAGACATAACAATATTGTAACAGTGTGTGAACCCAGGGTTTTTGAAATAAGAGATGATAAGGAATGGTGGGTGGAGAACTGGAGGGGAAGCCTGCATTTCAAACTAATTGGAGAATGTGATTTATGACCGTTAATTGGAGGAGGGAATTGTGCTTTGATGCTATGTGCTCAGGGGAAGGGAATTCAGATTTTGGCTTCGCTTATGTACGTGCCGATGCTATGCCACTCGAATAAAGATCCTTTACGGTAAACGATGCCTTGAAGTTCTTTGAAGAGTTTCATCTGTCGGAACCACGACATTAAGCCAAAATCTGAATTTGCGGGCCGCCAAACCAAAAAGGTTGGGGACTTCTGGGTTTCTACACAATCCCAGTTGCGTAGAAAAAACGCTAAGAACGACGAAACGGTGAGACGTACCGTAGTGGAGTTTTAAAGCAGGAAAGTCCAAAGGCCTCAAGCATCTTGAAAAACACTTTCTCGGCTCCTTCTTTCGCCTGAGAAGAGAAAGGGATGAGGGGAGGAAAAAAAAAAACAATCAAACCCAATCCAGGCTATTCTCCCAAAAATTACACACAGGCACATCAGACAGGGGAATGAAGCAGGTTGCACCACAGAGGTGGCCCTTGACGTACAACCAAAATTGAGCCCGAGGCTTCTGTTGCTAAGCAAGACAGTTGTGCAGGGACTCATGCCTCATTTTGCCACCTTTTTTTCCCAATAGTTGTTAAGGGACCTTGTCATGCCTCCATCGGAGCCTGAATCTGTGGAGGAAAATCAGCTGGAACGGGACCCTACGGAGGCCGAGGGACAGGGGTCTGTAGCTTCAGAGGAATGTGGGGAAGAGTAGGCCGAGGCAGGCCAGGACCCTTCAGGATTGGGACAGGATGGAGAGACAGAGTTCAGGCAATGAGCAAGGGCCATCCCCACCTGATCCTAGAGCACGGAGAGTGGAGAGGAGGATGGAACAACGCAGGCCGGCTCAACTACTTGGGAGGAGAGCGTCCTGCCCCTCTCCACAAGGCACACCTGGAGACTGAGACTTAAGGGGACGCTGTGGAGAGAGGCATTTATCGGGAACAAACACTGATTCCTTGGAGTTGTATGTGTGTTGTTGCTGATCTCTTGTTCTGTGTTGTGATTTCTGCTTGGAAACCCGGAAACTCTGACCCTTGGACTGGCTGACAACGTTGCTTGGATGTTCAAAGACCTCGGATTGTATTTTGGCTTCCTTTCTGAAACTGCTCAGACAAGCTTGTATTCACACAGAATTGGATCCTATTTTGGATGTATGTGTCATTCCTTGTTATCTCTGGGGCCTTGAGTAAATTCCTCTCCTAATCAGACTGTGGGTGAAACTACTTGCAGCCAGAGGCGGCCGAAGGTGTGTGTGTCTTCCTGTGTTTGGAGGCTTGCCAGAAACGTGGGAGCATTTGGGGAAAATTTGGAGCAATTAAAGGGTGGTTTGGATTGCCAGCTGACTGCATGGCCTCGGTCATCACAAATCATGCAGTTGTTCAGCGAATCCAGCTTCCTCCGTTGACTTTGCTCGCCAGAAGGTGGCAAAAGGGGATCACGTGACCCCGGGGGGGGGGACGCTGCAACCGTCGTAAGTACAAGCCAGTTGCCAAGTGTCTGAATTCTGATCACGGGTCCACAGAGAGGCTGAAATAGCACGTGTGAAACTTTTTCTCTTTTCCTCAGTGCCGTCGTGACTTTGAACGGTCCCTAAATGAACCGCTGTTAAGTCGAGGACTACCTGGACCGAAGGCTAATCGCAAGCTTTCCGTTTTGAAAAAAAAAAAGAAAAACACACACCCTGGTAACATTGGACGTTTTTGAAAAGGTCTCTATGCCGGCCAGGACAGCCTCCACCACCGCGAAATAGATCTGAGATAAAAGTTTGCTAAAAAGAAAGAAAGAAAAGAAAAGAAAAAAAAAGAAATGCAACATTAGTGACGAAAGTTATTTTAAGATTTTTTAACCTCGCACAATCCCAAGTTCCTTTACAGCAGTGGTGGCGAACCTATGGCACGGGTGCCAGAGGTGGCACTCGGAGCCCTCTCTGTGGGCACACGCACCGTCGCCCCAGCCCTGCCTCCTCCCACGGCCCCCTCCTCACCAGCAGCCCCCCCCGGAGGAGAGTCCCCCCTGGGCATGGCCAACGTGAAGCAGCGCAGCCAAGGACATGGTAGCCGGGCAGCGGGGACAAGACTCCGCCCTTGCGCCCCATCGCACGTAGATGCTGCTGTGGGACACGGGCGGAAGGCGTGGCCGCCATGGCGCTGCTGGGCTACCTGGGTGTCTGTGGTGGGCCATGGAGGTGATGGGTGGCCCAGTGGGCACAGCGGAGCAGGGACAGGGGTGGGGGGGTGGTTTTGGGGCACTCGGTCTCTCAAAGGTTCGCCACCACTGCTTTACAGTGATCGTTTTGTTTTTTTTAAAAGAAAAGACCCCGAAGAAAGAACAAATAATGGTTGCCATTTATGGATTTCAAGATCAGAAAGGGGCGTTTGCAGAAAGAAGGAAACTGATGTAACTTTAGAGAGATAAAATAAAGATAAAATATAAATGTAATTATGACTGCTGTCACAACACCTGGAAGCCTTCCCTTCCATTTCTTTTCCTTCCTTCCCTCCCTCCCTCTCTTCCTTCCTTCCTTTTTTTTCTTTTCCTTCCCTACCCCTTATTTCTATTCGTATTTTCTTTCTCATCCACTAGTCTTTATTTTCATCCTTTCTTTTCTAATATTTGCAAATTCTTTTATCTTGTTAACAATGCTTCGGTAAAGATTAAGATTTTTAAAAAGACATAGCGTAAATCTTGGTAACTAGATGCCACTGGTTAAAAAAAAAAGGGAAGAAGCTGACACGCAAATCCAAAAGTTTATTGAGAGAACTCTGATTTTAGATGGAAATCAAAGTCTCTGGAAATAAAGCATTCAATAGAATATATCCAAATAGATGTGTATTCTGAACATTGTGATAAAGGGAACTTTGGTTACTTAAAACTTGGAAATTATAAATGTTAAATGTTAAATTTAAATATTAATGGGAAACTAAAAATTGGGAAAAACTAATTAGGACATTGATTGTCTATAAAGACCGAATGTTTAAATAACCAGGATAAAAATTATTGATAAATGTAAGAACGTTATTTTTATTTAATTGATATAGTAAGAATTGTATTAGTTTAAACAGGAGACAGTAAATACTAAGGGGAAAAGAGAGGAAATACTTAATGTAGTCGTTTGAGACTTTGTACTAAAGATACTTGTATGTCATTGAATTATCGATTAACTCAGCTGCCACGTTGCTTTTTAAATACTTAAATGGAAAACTAGAAAATCAGTAAAACATTTTTTTTTTTTAAAAAAGGAAATAAAGCATTTCAAACTGCAATTGTGTACGGCGTACAATCACAACTGGCACACACTCTGGGTTGTTCTGTTAAGGCAGTGTTTCCCAAACTTGACAATTTTAAGGCATGTGGACTTCAACTCCCAGAATTCCACAGCCAGCGTTGCTGGCTGTGGAATTCTGGGAGTTGAAGTCCTCATGCCTTAAAATTGTCAAGTTTGGGAAACACTGTGTTAAGGCAAGAAGCGCTTAGGAAGGACCGCAGAAGCATGAAAGGACATTTTTTAAAGACTTACACGTCTTCCGTTTTCTTTTCCAATCCATCGCCATTCCCTTTGACACAAATAGAGAAACGCAGTTAATTTCTCCTTCGCTATTTTCGATGATTTTATGCAATTGTTGAAACGCACTGAAATTTCTCCCATGCACGTTTAGCATTTTGAATTTAGGATGTACACCGGTAGTCCCCGACTTACGACGGTTCATTTAGGGACCGTGCGAACTTATAAGGGGCACTGAAAAAAGTGATGTCCGAGCGTTTATAGCCGTCGCAGCGACCCGCCGGTCACGTGAACAGCATTTGGAAGGCTGGCTCACGTTTACGACGGTGGCTGCGTCCCTGGGGAGTCACGTGACCCCTTTTTGCGACCTTCTGACGAGCCAAGTCAATGGGGAAGCCGGATTCACTTAACGACCAAGGAACTAATTTAACAGCTGCAGTGATTCACTTAACAACTGCGGCAGGAAAGGTCGTACAATGGGGAAGAGCTCGCTTAACCAATGTCTCGCTTAGCGACAGAAGTGTCGGGCTATGTTGCGGTCGTACGTTGAGGACTTCCTGTGTGCACTTTAAGCACGGTGAACTTGGGATATATAGCACTGAGCGACCAATACAGGTTATTAGCTATTTCTAGATCAGTGGTTCTCAACCTGTGGGTCGGGACCCCATTTGGGGTCGAACGACCATTTCACGGGGGTCGCCAAACAACGCAGTCCGCCATTTTCTTTTCCCCTTTTCCTTAGCTGTGCTACTCCCTTTTATTCTATTGGCTTTTGAAAGCCAATAGAATAGACTCTCTTGAATACAGTCTAATTCTATTGGCTTTCAAAAGCCAATAGGAATTGTCCAGGCTGTCTCTGCCCTGCTGAGCCCGCCAAAAGTCCCAGTCTGCAAACGGTGCTGCACCAGTTGAGTAGTCCTTGACTTACGACCAGTTGAGTAGTCCTCGACTTACGACCGGTTGGGGGGGGGGTCGCGGCATTAAAAAGGTTGAGAACCATTGTTCTAGAAGGATCTGGAAGTGGGGTATGTGTGTGTAAAAAAGGCCAAGAGGGAATTGCTATCGTCTCCCCTGGTCTGCATGTTGCCCCATAGTAGTCTGAACTTACGGGCATTTTTAAGGGCTGCCTATTATGAGGGATGCTCAAGAACCAGGCAGGTGAGGAGTCCTGGTTTGGCGGCTGGACTTACCGAGGTAAGGAGTGTGGGTGGCGCCGAAGAAATAGGTCCTGGAGCATGCCAGAGGGCCCTTGGGGGAGACACACTGCACGGCCTGTTGTGGGGAAACACAAAATGGACTGGTCAATGAGGGCCTCAACACCTGCCTGCCTGCCTGTCTGTCTGTCCATCCATCTCTCTCTCCATCCATCCATCCATCCATCCATCCATCTCTTCCTCTCTCTAATTCAATCATCTAATATCTCTCTCTATATATCATCTATCTGTCTATCTGTCTGTCCGTCCGTCTTATCTGTCTGTCTGTCTGTGTCTGTCTGTCTGTCTACCTATTTATCTATTCTATTTCTCATCTATCTATCTATCTATCTATCTATCTATCTATCTATCTATCTATCTATCTATCTATCTATCTATCTATCCAATCTCTTTCCAATCTCTAACATCTATCAAATCTGTCTGTCTGTCTGTCTTATCTATCTGTCTGCCTGTCTGTGTCTGTCTGTCTGTCTATGTCTGTCTGTCTGTCTATCTATCTATCTATCTATCTATCTATCTATCTATCTATCTATCTATCTATCTATCTATCTATCTAATCTCTCTTCACTCTAACATCTATCAAATCTATGTCTGTCTGTCCGTCTTATCTCCCTCCCTCTCTCTCTCTCTCTCTCATCTCTCTCCAATCTCTAACATCTATCAAATCTATGTCTGTCTGTCTGTCTTATCTATCTATGTGTTTGCCTGTCTGTCTATCTATCTATCTATCTATCTATCTATTTATCTATCTATCTAATCTCTCTTCACTCTAACATCTATCAACTCTATGTCTGTCTGTCCGTCTCTCTCTCTCTCTCTCTCTCTCTCTCTCTCTCTCTCTCATCTCTCTCCAATCTCTAACATCTATCGAATCTATGTCTGTCTGTCTGTCTGTCTGTCTGTCTGTCTGTCTATCTATCTATCTATCTATCTATCTATCTATCTATCTATCTATCTATCTATCTATCTATCTATCTATCTACCTACCTACCTACCTATTCTCTCTCCAATCTCTAACATCTATCAAATCTATGTCTGTCTGTCTGTCTGTCTGTCTAATCTCGCTCTCCAATCTCTATCATCTAATCTGTCTGTTTGTCACAGCTCAGGTTTATGACCAGAACGACTCCATTCCCTCCCAGGGCTGGGTTTCCGAAGCTTGGCAGCTTGGAGAACAGTGAAGTTTAACTCCCAGAATTCCCCAGGCCACGAGACGCAATGACCCCAGCTGCTGCTTAAAATGTCATGCACGATTAGGCTTACCATGTGTTTGGCGATGCTGCCAGCCAGGCCCGTGTTGCGGAGCAGGTGTCCTTCCGAAGGGAAACTGAAATTGCCCGAGTTCAGGTTTTCTCTGGATGAGTGGGTGCCAAAGAGCGCAAACGGTTGCCTGCTGGGACTGATCACACACACACACACACACACACAAAGAGCAAATGACGACACTTCCGTGCTGTTGAAAGTCTGTCTGTGGTCGCTGCTTTGAAAGCACTAAGGAAGAGGTTCCCCAACCATCTCTGGCATTAGCGCCACACCGAGCATCACGCCGGTGCTAGCGCCGCCCGTTTGTAGCGCCCACACTCGCGCGGCCCCATTGGCGCATGTGCATGCCCTCGCCCACGGCCCATTTGCAGGTGTGCATGCTCTCTCGCGCGGCCCATTTGTGCGTGCGCACGCACGCATGACATTGCCTGCCTCCCTTTTCCAGGCTGCCAAACCAAAAAGGTTGGGGACCTCTGGTCTACATGACCCTGGGATGCTGAAAGTAGGCAGAATGTAGGCACATGACTATGCTCTCCAGCCATCAGAACTCCGCCTATGGGTCATGAAGGCCCGTTTTGGGGATCCACTGTAACTTTGAACATTTGTTAAGTGATCGGTCGTTAAGTTGAGGACGACCTGTACATCCTCAAAACGCGATGGAAAACCAAATGTGCATTCTTAATGGGAAAAATATTACGAGGCGATTATTCTCCTAGAACTAAGGAGAAACTTCCTGACAGTTAGAACAATTAACCAGTGGAACAACCTGCCTCCACAAGCGGTGAATGCTCCAACACTGGAAGTTTTTAAGAAGAGACTGGACAGCCATTGGTCTGAAATGGCATAGGGTTTCCTGCCTGAACAGGGGGTTGGACTAGATGACCTCAAAGGTACCGTCCAACTTTTATTATTATTATTATTATTATTTTGGATCATTGCACAGTCAGCCAGATGTTCAGACTGGATTTGGCATTTTGTCTACCTATCGAGTTCTTACCCAGGACCTGGGATAGGCAGATGTGGATGTTTGATGGTGGTATTATTATTATTATTTTGTTATTATCATTATATTTTATTATTTTTATATTATATTATATTATTATTATATTTATTATTATTATTATTATTATTGATCATCGCACAGTCAGCCAGATGTTCAGACTGGATTTGGCATTTTGTCTACCTATCGAGTCCTTACCCAGGACCTGGGATAGGCAGATGTGGATGTTTGATGGTATTACAGATCTCGTCGCAGGATGGAAGCAGTTCCTAGTAAGGCCGCCTTTTGGAATTGACTAATAGCGAATTTGTCAATGCCAATGGTGTTCAAGTGGTGCTCCAGTTGTTTTGGGATTGCACCCAAGGAGCCTATTACTATTGGTACTACCCTTGCTTGCTTTTACCACAGTCTTTCTATTTCTATTTGTAGGTCTTTGTATTTTGTTATCTTCTCCATTTCTTTCTCGTCTATTCTGCTGTCTCCAGGCACTGCCACGTCCACTATCCAGACTTTTTTGTCTTTCTTATCGACAATTGTTAAGTCTGGGGTGTTATGTTGCAGGTGCTTGTCTGTTTGAAGTCTGAAGTCCCAGAGCAATTTAATTTTATCATTTTCTATGACTTTCTCTATTTTATGATCCCACCAGTTTTTGCTTACAAGCAAATGATATTTTTTGCAGATCTTCCAATGCACCATTGTTGCTACTTTGTCATGCCGCTGCTTGTAGTCAGTCTGTGCAATCTTCTTGCAACAGCTTACCAGGTGGTCCACGAAGATTGCACAGACTGACTACAAGCAGCGGCATGACAAAGTAGCAACAATATTATTATTATTATTATTATTATTATTATTATTATTATTATTATTATTATTATTGATCATCGCACAGTCAGCCAGATGTTCAGACTGGATTTGGCATTTTGTCTACCTATCGAGTCCTTAGCCAGGACCTGGGATAGGCAGATGTGGATGTTTGATGGTATTACAGATATCGTCGCAGGATGGAAGCAGTTCCTAGTAAGGCTGCCTTTTGCAATTGACTAATAGCGAATTTGTCAATGCCAATGGTGTTCAAGTGGTGCTCCAGTTGTTTTGGGATTGCACCCAAAGAGCCTATCACTATTGGTACTACCCTTGCTTGTTTTTGCCACAGTCTTTCTATTTCTATTTGTAGGTCTTTGTATTTTGTTATCTTCTCCAGTTCTTTCTCGTCTATTCTGCTGTCTCCAGGCACTGCCACGTCCGCTATCCAGACTATTATTATTATTATTATTATTATTATTATTATTATTAGAGTGGCAAGAAGCAAACACAGGCCTTTTTAACATATTCAGTGGTTTTTCTGATTTAAGTTCAGAAAAAAACCCACCCCAAATTTAATTCCCCAAGTCTTCTGATAAAATGACTGGCTAAAAACTAACAGAAGGACCCTTCTTTTGTGCCAGAGACACATGACAGCTGCAATCAGACAAAATAACGACAGGTCTCTCGTTCCGCTATACATCAATTTCCAAGGTTGTATATCTGGACTGGATAATGAAATGTTGCCGGGTGGGAAAGCAAAGTTACCCTTGATGAGATATGACCAGACTCTGGAATGAGCACGACAAATCTTACATTTTATAGTATTCTCCCTTCGGCGGTTCGATGGAAGAAGAAACGGTTTTGAAAGGCTCAAAGGGGCAAACGTCTCCTTTGAAATTATGGCTCCTTTTTTTTTCCCATTAGAGGACAAAACTAGAAATCAGATTCGTACGGGGATAGGACCCTGCGTGGGAAGGAAGTTGTAGAAATAAACCCAAAATAAATAAATACCTGTTGTCTGTTATGTGGCTCGAAATCAGCCCGTGGCTGAAGTAACTTCGGAATGGCTAAAGAGAGGGGGAAAAAAAAACATTGATATCGTTAAAAAGAATTAGGGAGGTCCACATCGTTGTGTTCTCAAGAGCTGTTTAGGCTCTTGCAAAAAGATTTCTGGCCATCTCCAGATGGCACCGCCCGCGCCTCCAGCCAGGTCCCTGTCTTTTTCCATTGGGCAGCGTCCAGTTCGCCTTCACCCAGCCAGATGGAGGCCTTTTTCGTTCCCGAAGTGAAAGCGCGTTGGCTGTCTGGCAGGGAGCAGGGAGCCTGAAAAGGCTCGTTTCAAAGGCTCAAAATGCACAGACAGCTTCACGCGGCTGGGCGGCGAGAAATATTCTATTTCAGACTTCGCGGTTTCGTTTGATGGTTTTAAATGATTCCTGCAAGCCACCCCAGAGAACAGTGGCCATTGGAGGGGAAAATATCAATATTATAAGCTGCGGGGGGGGGGATGGTTTGGCTGGGTCTTAATTAGAAGCATAAGGAAGTTCACCTATTCTATTCTATTCTGTTCTGTGCTGTGCTGTGCTGTTCTGTTCTGTTCTGCTCTACTCTACTCTACTCCACTCCACTCCATTCCATCCTATCCTATTAATTCTATTTCTATTCTATTCTATTCTATTCTATTCTATTCTATTCTACTCTACTCTATTCTACTCTATTCTATTTTCTATTCCATTCTAGTCCATCCTATCCTATTAATTCTATTTCTATTTCTATTCTATTCTATTCTACTCTACTCTATTCTTATTCTATTCCATTCCATTCCATTCCATCCTATCCTATTAATTCTATTTCTATTCTATTCTATTCTATTCTATTTCTATTCTACTCTGCTCTACTCTATTCTTATTCTATTCCATTCCATCCTATCCTATTAATCCTATCCTATCCTATCCTATTATTTCTATTTCTATTCTATTTTATTCTATTCTAAATTCTATCCTACCCTATCCTATCCTATTATTTCTATTTCTATTCTATTCTATTCTAATTTCTATTCTATTTTGTATTTTTATTATAATCTATATTCCTATCCTATCTTATCCTGTCTTATTCCATTCCATTCCATTCCATTCTCAAGGTCGTTAAGCAAATACGCCCCCCCATTGACTTTGCTTGTCAGAAGATCACCAAAAATGATTTTGAGATCTCAGGACGTGGCAACCGTCATAAATACGAGTCAGTTGCCGTGCATCTGAATTTCGATCACGTGACCGGGGGGAATGCCGCGAAGGTCGTAAGTGCGGAAAACGCTCCTACGTCTCTTTTTTCAATGCTGTTGTAAGTTCAAATGGTCACTGAATGAATGCTTGCAAGTCCAAGACGCCCTGCAATCAGATAAGTAAAATTAAGTTTTTCTTTCCCTCTCTAAAATTCGGTCCATACCTCTCCGGTCTGAGATTCGGAGAGTTCCAGAATGAAAGGAATTTCCGTGTCAAAATTGGCAAAGAAGTTGGTCCACTGATGTTCAAAAGTCATCAAGTCCTAGAAGAGAAAAAAACATTTCGTTATCAGCCCACAGGCTTTTCCCTCTGCCAGCCAACACCATTAAAACCCCCCACAAGAGGGTGAAGGAAGAGGTCAAACATTTGCATTTATGGAGCTGGAAAGATCGAGGCCAAACCTGCTTAAAACATTTTGCACCCAAAAAAAAAAAAAAGCTTTTTTAAAACAACAATAACAACAACAACCTGCTTCTTGTCAAACTCTGAAGTCAAGCAACTGGGGTTAAACACAACCAACGGCTGGTAAAAATTAAATTAATTTGCCTCAACCTCTCCTTTTGCCCGTAGCAGCTGAGGGAAATAGATTCCACTACGCAGGCAAAGAGGAATAAAACATCGAGAGAGAGAGAGAGAGAGAGAGAGAGAGAGAGAAGAGCATAGCAATTTCATATCATTTATTTCTTATTTTTAGAAACAACTCAGCTGAAAGCAATCACTCTGGATCCCTCTAGATTTGATTTCGGGGGAGGAAGGACTGGTTTGTTTCAAGTTTGGGAAAAAGACATGTAGCCTTAAGATCACTCCACTATCTTGCCTATATAATCGGTCAATTAATATGCCATTTGCGCCCCCACGTCTTGGAGAGGTTCTGCTAACAGACCCGAATGTGCTGAAGGATGCTTCACAGCAGAAACATCTACACTTGAGGGTCTATTTAATACCACTTTACAATGCCTTGGTAAGGCCTGCATCTTGGAATACGGCATCCAGTTTTGGTCACCACGATGTCAAAAAGATGTCGAGACTCTAGAAAGAGTGCAGAGAAGAGCAACAAAGATGATCAGGGGACTGGAGGCTAAAACATATAAGGAACGGTTGCTGGAATTGGGTATGCTAGTTTAATGAAAAGAAGGACGAGGGGGGACAGGATAGCAGTCTTCCAGTATCTCAGGGGCTGCCCCAAAGAAGAGGGAGTCAAGCTATTCTCCAAACCGCCTAAAGGCAGGACAAAAAGCAACGGATGGAAACTAATCAAGGAGAGAAGCAACCTGGAACTAAGGAGAAACTTCCTGATAGTTAGAACAATTAACCAGTGGAACAGCCTGCCTCCAGAAGCGGTGAATGTTCCAGCACTGGAGGTTTTTAAGAAGAGACTGGACAGCCATTGGTCTGAAATGGTATAGGGTTTCCTGCCTGAGCAGGGGGTTGGACTAGATGACCTCCCAGGTCCCTCTCAACTCTGTTATTCTGTTAACATGGCTAGGAAACATCCTAGAGACATGGAAAATAAATATCTTTTAATAACAAGGACTTATTTTTTTTAATAAAGTTGGTCCCTTCCAACTTTATTATTACTATTATTATTTTTAATATGACGCAGCCGGCTGAAAGAAAACAGAGGTGTGAACAGCCACTAGGTGTCAGCAGAGGACCAGTTTCGGGGGGGGGGGGGGAACCTTCCAGAATATGAAAAGCTAGACCGAAAAGCTTAATAGCCTCTTGGAATCCGAATGAAAGCTCCTGAGCCCATAGCAAACCCAAATACAAACATGAAAGAAGTCACAACGTGGCACCTGATGGAGATGTGAGCGTTCCTCACGCAGTGAACTTGAAAAGCTATGTAGCACATCTGAAACAAATCCCACTTAATCCAGGTATAGTCCTTGGCTTACTAGCACAATGGAGCCAAAATTCCCCTTTCTAGGCAAGACAGCTAGGTGAGCTTTGCCCCATTTTGTGACTTTTCTTGCAACGGCTGTTAAGTGAATCACTGCAGTTAAGTGAATTAATACGGTTGTTAAGCGAATCTGACTTCCCCGTTGATTTTGCTTCTCATTTCGCAAAAGGGGAGTCATGGTTCCGACAGATGAAACTCTTCAAAGAACTTGCGAGGCATTGTTTACCTTAAAGATTCTTTATTTGAGAAGCATAGCATCGGCACTAACACAGCCGAAGCCAAAAATTGAATTCTCCTGCCCTGAGCACACAGCATCAAAGCACAATTCCCTCCTCCAATTAACAGTCATAAATCACATTCTCCAATTAGTTTGAAATGCAGGCTTTCCCTCCAGTTCTCCAGCCCTGCCAATCCTTATCATCTCTTATTTCAATAACCTTGGTTCTCACACCAAGTCCAATATTATTATGTCTATCTAAACTCTCTTGCACATTCTTCCCCTCCCCGCATCATCTAACTCTAAAAGGAAAACATAAGAAGAAAATGGTTGCATTTCTACTCTTGTCAAAGCAAAAACATCTGAAGTTAGCAGCGTTGACAAGGGGATTATATGACCCCGGGACACTGCAACCATCATAAATAGGAACCAGTTGCCAAGTGGCTGAATTCTGATCACGAGATCATGGGGAGGCTGCAACGGTCGTAAGTATGAAAAAAATCTTAAGTCATTTTGTTCGGTGCCCTTGTAAATCTGAAGGGGCACTAAAGGAATGATTGGCAAGTCAAGGACTACCTGTGTGCTTTTTATGTTATGTGTTTAAATCGGTTTGCTTGAGCTAACAGTGAAGCTTAAAATCCCTTTATTTACTGGACTGTTCATTGGATCCAAAAGAACTAGTTGCCTGGGCAACTGATCACTCCCTCCTGGCCCTTGGCAGAACAAGGGATGTTGTTGTTAGTTGCGAAGTCGTGTCCGACCCATCGCGACCCCATGGACCACGTTCCTCCAGGCCTTCCTGTCCTCTACCATCTTCTGGAGTCCATTTAAGCTCACACCTACTGCTTCAGGGACTCCATCCAGCCACCTCCTTCTCTGTCGTCCCATTCTTCTGTTGCCCTCCATCTTTCCCAGCATTAGGCCCTTCTCTAGTGAGTCCTTCCTTCTCATTAGGTGGCCAAAGGACTTGAGTTTCCACTTCAGGATCTGGCCTTCTAAAGACCAGTCAGGGTTGATCTCCTCTAGGACTGACTGGTTTGATCGCCTTGCAGTCCAGGGACTCGCAGGAGTCTTCTCCAGCACCAGAGTTCAAAGGCCTCCATTCTTTGGCGCTCAACCTTTCTTACGGTCCAACTTTCACAGCCATACATTGCAGCTGAGACAAACAGGCCCCAAACATGCGTTCTCAAATGCATCTGGACACGAACGTGGGAGCGACCGCTCTCCGTGTTTCCAAAACAGGGTCCACCTGGAAGCCATTTTAGAATGAGCCACCATCTCTCTGCTGTTCTTCCTCCTCAAAAGCCCATGGGACCACTTAGTGGGTATGTTTTCTTGAAATGACCCGCAATAACTGTGAGAGGGATCTCAGAGTCCTAGTGGACGATCCCTTAAATAGGAGCCAGCCGTGTGCTGCAGCTGCCAAAAAAGCCAACACATTGCTAGGCTGCATTGACAGAGGGACAGAATCAAGATCAGGTGAAGTATTAATACCACTTTACAAGGCCTTGGTAAGGCCACACTTGGAATACAGCATCCAGTTTTGGTCACCATGATGTAAAAAAGACGTTGAGACTCTAGAAAGAGTACAGAGAAGAGCAACAAAGATGATCAGGGAACTGGAGGCTAAAACATATAAGGAACGGTTGCTGAAATTGGGGATGTCCAGTTTAATGAAGAGAAGGACAAGGGGGGACATAATAGCAGTCTTCCAGTATCTCAGGGGCTGGCCCAAAGAAGAGGGAGTCAAGCTATTCTCCAAAGCACCTGAAGGCAGGACAAGAAGCAATGGGTGGAAACTAACCAAGGAGAGAAGCAACCTAGAACTAAGGAGAAATTCACTGACAGTGAGAACAATTAACTAGTGGAACAACCTGCCTCCAGAAGTTGTGTGTGCTCCAACACTGGAAGTTTTTAAGAAGACATTGGGGAAAAAAGGGAAAAAATGCTGGACACGTTACCTCATCAAGTAAGCTTTCCAAAGAAACAGGATCCACTTTGCTGTAGGCTTTCCAGAGATCCAGACTGACGTCCATCAGCTGCAAAGAAGAAGACTGAGTCAGAGGCGGCCAAGAGGCATGGGGGTGAGGGGTGGGGTGAGGGGCTAGGCAGGGATGGCAAATGGGATTGTATGAGGAAGGGGTCTCAGGAATTCAGCGGTCAGACCAGGGATAGGCAACCTTGGCTCTTTTATGACTCGTGAACTTCAACTCCCAGAATTCCTGAGCCAGCTATGCTGAGGGGAAAGGGAGAGGGTTCCAAGCTGAGCCGTGCTGGCTCAGGAATTCTGGGAGTTGAAGTCCACGAGTCAGAAACCGGCCTAGGCCTAGGCCAGAGGTAGGCAACCTTGGCTCTTTTATGACATGTGGACTTCAACTCCCAGAATTCCTGAGGCAGCCATGCTGAGGGAAAAGGGAGGGTTCCAAGCTGAGCCACGCTGGCTCAGGAATTCTGGGAGTTGAAGTCCATGAGTCATAAAAGATCCAAGGTTGCCTACCTCTGGCCTAGGCCGTTTTATGACTCGTGGACTTCAACTCCCAGAATTCCTCAGCCAGCATGGCTTAGCTTGGAAACTCTCCCTTTCCCCTCAGCATGGCTGGCTCAGGAATTCTGGGAGATGAAGTCCACGAGTCATAAAAGAGACAAGGTTGCCTACCCCTGGGTCAGACCAAAGAGCGCTGGGGGTCTATACAAGAGGACACTTGTAAGCAGAAATGCACATTAGGAAACATACAACAGAATTACACAATCATAGGGTTGGAAGGGACTTTGAAGGTCTTCTAGTCCACCCCCTGCTCAAGCATGAGACCTTCTACCATTCTGTGCAAGAGTCCTGGTGGTGCAGTGGTTAGAATGCAGTCTTGCAGGCAAACTCTGACCACAGTCTGGAGTTCGAATCTCACCAGGCCGACTCAGCCTTCCGTCCTTCCGAGGTCAGTTAAAATGAGGACCCGGATTGTTGGGGACAACGTGCAAACTACAGGTAACCCTCGACTTACCACCACAACCGAGCCCCAAAATTCAAGAGAAACAAGAGTCTTCAAACTTGGCAACTTTTAAGACTTGTGGACTTCAACTCCCAGAATTCCTCCTGGCTGAAGAATTCTGGAAGTTGAAGTCCACAAGTCTTAAAGTTGCCAAGATTGAAGACCCCTGGTGCAGAATTTCCTGCTTCAGCTGAGGGGTTGGACTAGATGACCTGCAAGGTCCCTTCCAACTCACGTTATTCTATTATTGAATTCTATCTTGATTTTTTTTTCCCCCAACACACACAGGAGACGTCCGTGGGATCAAAGCTTTCCAAATGCAAAATGGGTTTGCTGGGGTGCTGGAAAAGTGGGGGGCCTGATCCCCATGCCATCCCTCTAAACCGCTTCCTGGAAGCCCCGTGGGTGGGAAAGGGTCGCTGTAACGCAGCCCCCCCCATCTTACCTCATATTTCATGGTGAAGAAGCCATCACCGCCGATCCCTTCCAGCGCAAAAGCCTGCACAATGGGCCACTTTTCCACCACAAACATGTCAAAGATCTGCAGGTGACCTGGAAGAAAGCAAACCCGGATTTGCAACTTGGTTGTTTTTTTGGGGGGCAGGGGGTCCTCATTTAGTGACGTCCAAAGTTAAAACAGCACTGAAAAAAGGGATTGATGGCTGTTTTTCACACATACTCCACCCACACTGAAAGATGGGGAGGGAGGGAGTAGGACAGAAAGGATACAGTTAGAATTTAATCCAGGGGTCTTCAAACTTGGCCCTTTGATGACTTGTGGACTTCAATTCCCAGAATTCCTTAGCCAGGCACGTGTGCCTGGCTGAGGGCCAGGTTTGAAGACCCCCGATATAGACTTTGAGTGGACTTCAATTCCCAGAATTCCTCAGCCAGTGTGCCTGGCTGAGGAATTCTGTGAGCTGAAACCCAAAAGTCATAAAAGGGCCAAGCTTGAAGACCCCTGATTTAATCCAGGGAACAGCAGACAACTCTGCAAAACATACAACTTATAGATGTTGTTAGCAGTGTTTTGGCACACTGGAAGAGAGAAATGCTTTTGGTCAAGACCAGTGAAAGCTGTGGTTATGGGGTGTGGGTTGTTTTCTTTTGACCAAGCAAAAAATAAGTCCTTGTTATTAAAAGATATTTCTTTTCCATGTCTCTAGGACAGTGGTTCTCAACCTTTTTAATGCCGCGACCCCCAACCGGTCGTAAGTCGAGGACTACTCAACCGGTCGTAAGTCGAGGACTACTCAACTGGTGCAGCACCGTTTGCAGAATGGGACTTTTGGCGGGCTCAGCAGGGCAGAGACAGCCTGGACAATTCCTATTGGCTTTTGAAAGCCAATAGAATTAGACTCTGTTCAAGAGAGTCTCTTCTATTGGCTTTCAAAAGCCAATAGAATAAAAGGGAGTAGCACAGCTAAGGAAAAGGGGGAAAAAATGGTGGACTGCGTTGTTTGGCGACCCCCGTGAAATGGTCGTTCGACCCCAAATGGGGTCCCGACCCACAGGTTGAGAACCACTGCACTAGGATGTTTCCTGGCCATGTTAACAGAATAACAGAGTTGAGAGGGACCTTGGAGGTCATCTAGTCCAACCCCCTGCTCAGGCAGGAAACCCTATAGTATTTCAGACCAATGACTGTCCAGTCCCTTCTTAAAAACTTCCAGTGTTGGAGCATTCACCGCTTCTGGAGGCAGGTGGTTCCATTGGTTAATTGTTCTGTCAGGAAGTTTCTCCTTAGTTCTAGGTTGCTTCTCTCCTTGATTAGTTTCCATCCGTTGCTTCTTGTCCTGCCTTCAGGGGCTTTGGAGAAGAGCTTGACTCCCTCTTCTTTGGGGCAGCCCCTGAGATACTGGAAGGCTGCTATCCTGTCCCCCCTCGTCCTTCTCTTCGTTAAACTAGACATACCCAATTCCAGCAACCGTTCCTCATAGGTTTTAGCCTCCAGTCCTTTAATCACCTTTGTTGCTCTTCTCTGCCCTCTTTCTGCAGTTACTCAAAAACCTACGGAGTTCTGCTTTCTTGTTTAACGTTCATTAAAAAAATAAATAAAGGAATTGCAACGAAGAGGCTTGCAAGCTTCTTGCATCAGCTCAAGGGCTCTGTAACCCGTTTCTCTCCCCCCCCCCCTTCAGAATCCCTGCCAAGGCTGTTCTGCTTAAGATCCTGGCATCCCATCATTAACAGGAAATGGACAGCTGAGTCTTTTCTGTTTTTTTAAAAAAGTAAAGCTACATCATCATAGTAATAATAATAATAGTAAAAGAATCCGTTCTTTCCATGCATAAAAGAGGATTTATGTGTAAAGCACAGGGGATCTTTTGTGTTTCAATTTTACAGAGGGTGATTAATGCAGATTAGGAAGGAGCTCAAATTACTCACTTTGGAGACAATATGCCTGTGATTTTCCTTCAAGTCCCACTAAAACAGGGGTCCTCAAACTCGGCCCTTTTATGACTTGTGGACTTCAACTCCCAGAATTCTTGAACCAGGCACGCTGGATGAGGAATTCTGGGACATGAAGCCCACTCCTCTTAAAGTCTATATCAGGGGTCTTCAAACTCGGCCCTTTTATGACTTGAATTGAATTCAACTCCCAGAATTCCTCAGCCAGCCTCCATTTTGTTTGTTAGATTTAAGACACGAGTCTTCAAACTTGGCCCTTTTATGACTTGTGGACTTCAGCTCCCAGAATTCCTCAGCCAGGCACGCTGGCTGAGGAATTCTGGGAATTGAAGTCCACAAGTCATAAAAGGGCCAAGTTTGAAGACCCCTGCACTAAAATGAAGACCAAAATCCAGATGGGGACAAACGCTCAAGTAGTCCTTGACTTACAGCTACAATTGAGCCCCAAAATATATGTCGAGAATCAAGACATTTGTGAAGTGAGTTTTGCCCCATTTTATGACCTTTCTCCCCACCGTCGTTAAGCGAATCCCTGCAGTTGTTAGTAACACGGTTGTTAAGTGAATCTGACTCCCCCATTCATTTTGCTTGTCCGAAGGTCGCAAAAGGGGATGACATGACACTGCATCCGTCATTAAGTATGAACCAGTTACCGAGTATCCAAATTTTGATCACGTGACTATGGGGATGCTATATCGGTCCTTAAATGTGAAAAGTGGACCTTAAGTGGCTTTTTTCAGTGCTGTTGTAACTTTGAACCGTCGGTAAATGAACTGTTGTAAACTGAGGACTATCTGTGCTGCGTCAGAGTCTAAATTTAAAAAATTTGGAATTAATTATTAGTGCCGTTTGTTTGTTTTTTCCAAATATATAAACCAAGATAACACGCCGTACACCAGGAACCGGAGAGTGTTATTGTTAAAAAGCAATACTTTAAAAATAAATCGATAAATAAAAGATTTGGGGTTCTCTTAAACCAGTGTTTCTCAACCGTGACCATTTTAAGGCATGTGGACTTCAACTCCCAGAATTCCACAGCCAGCATTGCTGGCTGTGGAATTCTGGGAGTTGAAGTCCACATGCCTTAAAATGGTCAAGGTTGAGAAACACTGTCTTAAACCCACCTTGGGAGCTGAAAGGAATGCCGATCCGGCTGCAATCTCGGACCATGTCCACGAAGCTGGCAATTTTAAATTCTTCCGCGGCCTCTTCATCTTCATACTAATAAAAACGACAAGGTGGGAGGGGGGGAGGTGAAACTTTTGAAAAATAATGAGCACAACGTCAATATTTGGGCGGGTTTCCTGCTGGATGATTTACGAGGGCTTTTAATTCCTTCAAAAAAAAAAAAAACCCCAAAACCCCTTTAAGCACAGCTTCCAGTGGCTTTAAAAAGGCCGCAGTTTGGGATCGTCAATTCTGGCCAAGCGAAATAAGAAATTCTAGTACAGGGTGTCCTCGACTTATCGTCAGATTTGAACCCCAATTTTAGGTGGCTCAGTGAAAGATTTGTTAGGTGAGTTTATGCCCCATTTAGGCTTTCGTGACTAAGGCGGAACTAGAACTCCCAGGCTCCTGGTGATTGGCCCAAAGTCACCCTGCTGGCTTTCATGCCTAAGGCGGGACTAGAACTCCCAGTCTTCTTGTGATTGGCCCAGAGTCACCCTGCTGGCTTTCATACCTCAGACAGGACTAGAACTCCCAGTCTCCTGGTGATTGGCCCAGAGTCACCCAGTTGGCTTTCATGCCTAAGATGGAACTAGAACTCCCAGTCTCCTGGTGATTGGCCCAGAGTCACCCTGCTGGCTTTCATACCTCAGATAGGACTAGAACTCCCAGTCTTCTTGTGATTGGCCCAGAGTCACCCTGCTGGCTTTCATACCTCAGACAGGACTAGAACTCCCAGTCTCTTGGTGATTGGCCCAGAGTCACCCTGCTGGCTTTCATACCTCAGACAGGACTAGAACTCCCAGTCTCCTGGTGATTGGCCCAGAATCACCCAGTTGGCTTTCATGCCTAAGATGGAACTAGGCATGAGGCTTTCATACCTCAGACAGGACTAGAACTCCCAGTCTCCTGGTGATTGGCCCAAAGTCACCCAGTTGGCTTTCATGCCTAAGGCGGGACTAGAACTCCCAGTCTCTTGGTGATTGGCCCAAAGTCACCCTGCTGGCTTTCATGCCTAAGATGAAACTAGAAGTCCCAATCTCCTGGTGATTGGCCTAAAGTCACTCTGCTGGCTTTCATACCTCAGGCGGGGCTAGAACTCCCAGTCTCCTGTTGATTGAGGCAGGTTGGGCTGAGAGGGAGGGACTGGTCCAAAGTCACCCACCTGGCTTTCATGCCTAAGGCAGAACTAGAACTCAGAGCCTCTTGTTTTCTCAGCCAACCTTAACTACTAACCCCAAACTCACTCACACTCTCTGTCTCTCTCTCTCTCTCCTGGGTGGAAGATGGTAAGCGAGACATTTTCTATCCCAACATCAAAATACCTTTTGCAAGCACTCAAAAGCTGGCCCGTGTTGAATGACAAACAGGGGGACACACATTCCCGCTTCTCTCTCCGTGCCCCTCACTGGAAACCAGCAAATGGCTGTTAGAGATACAGCCTTGTGCCCCCACCCTGCAATCCTCAAATTCAGAGCAGAGCTCAAGCCGGCCCCCCTTTCTTTAAAAAAAAAACAAAACACAAAACCAATCAACAGAACAAAAGCATCTAAAATCTAGCTTGTGCGTATTTGCAAAGCCCAAATACGGGATAGGAAACTTTGCCAAGCTCAATTTTTGTTGTTGGGGTTTTTTTTTGGTTTTTTTTTAAAAAGGGCATTTTTACAGAACTTGCTAACTCAGTGGTTCTCAACCTTTTTAATGCCGCGACCCCCAACCGGTCATAAGTCGAGGACTACTCAACCGGTCGTAAGTCGAGGACTACTCAACTGGTGCAGCACGGTTTGCAGAATGGGACTTTTGGCGGGCTCAGCAGGGCAGAGACAGCCTGGACAATTCCTATTGGCTTTTGAAAGCCAATAGAATTAGACTCTATTCAAGAGAGTCTATTCTATTGGCTTTCAAAAGCCAATAGAATAAAAGGGAGTAGCACAGCTAAGGAAAAGGGGGGAAAAATGGCGGACTGCGTTGTTTGGCGACCCCCGTGAAATGGTCGTTCGACCCCAAATGGGGTCCCAACCCACAGGTTGAGAACCACTGGGCTAACTGAAAAGACCCCTGGCGCTCTTGAACGGAATCAGGCTATTTGTGATTTTTTTTTTCCCAGAGCCACGCCGGAGGGCTTTTCCGTGAGCCCCTTCCAATTTAAAATCCGTGCCTATTGTACCCGCCGTCTATTTCATGGATGCCAAAGACCCCAAGGACGAATTCATTTGATGGCGTTCCTGCCTTTTCATGATCCAAGGCAGCCCACTTGAAACGACGGGCTGGTGCAGTGGTTCTCAACCTGTGGGTCGGGACCCCATTTGGGGTCGAATGACTATTTCACGGGGGTCGCCAAACCACGCAGTCCGCCATTTTTTCCCCCCTTTTCCTTAGCTGTGCTACTCCCTTTTCTTCTATTGGCTTTTGAAAGCCAATAGAATAGACTCTCTTGAATAGAGTCTAATTCTATTGGCTTTCAAAAGCCAATAGGAATCGTCCAGGCTGTCTCTGCCCTGCTGAGCCCGCCAAAAGTCCCATTCTGCAAACGGTGCTGCACCAGTTGACTAGTCCTTGACTTACGACCGGTTGGGCGTCGTGGCATTAAAAAGGTTGAGAATCACTGGGCTGGTGGGATGAGGCTGGGAAAGGAGCGAAAGATAAAGGAACAGCAAAAAGATGTTTTGGACCGAAAAAAAAACCCTGAAATTTTAAAAGCCTGGTGGGAACGCCAAGTCCCCTGCGAAAGTGTAAAAGGTCTCCGAAATAAAAGTCCCAAACGGCAGATGAGGAGGCCAGCTGGAGAGAATTGTTGAAAGCCAACAACCAGGCGACCCTGGAAATGGAAAACTAAGGCTGGAGAGATACAACACGGGGGAATTAGAGATCTGGGTGGATAGCCAGAAAGAAAACGGATTTTTCCTATCCGCAAAAGTGGCGCGAGAAACAGGAAAAAAGGAAGGAATTGGAAGAAGTACGAGCTGTTTGTGGACTTCCGCGCCCAGAATTCCCCTGAAATCCTGGAAGTGCAGGCTTTTCACACGCCGAGAGCCTGTTTCAACAAGCCTTGTTCTACACCCCCCATTGGTGGCTTGTTCGCTCACCTCGGTTTCCGTCAGGCAGTGGAAGTGCAAGTTCCTCCAAAACGCCACGTAAGGGAGAAGGTAATTGTAGTTAACAGGGTTGCAGTACAGATGGACGCTGTCCGGTTTAATCAGCAGGATCACATCTGCGGTCACAAAAAGAGGACTTGTTAGGAGTGGAGGAGCACCAGCGTTATCGGCGACTTCAAATGGGGGGGGGCTTACCGTCCAGGACTTCTTCGGGAAATCCTGATCTTTCAAACTCATTGTTGCCCTGGCTGTACAAGCCAAAGAGGAGGTGGTTGGCGAGTTCCCAGCATCCTTCATTGTACCGACTATCAATTCCTGCAAAAAACAAAAACAGGACATTTGTAGAATAAGATACTGGGAGGAAATTTGCTGGAAGGAGGAGGAGGAGGAGGAGGAGGAGGAGGAGGAGGAGGAGGAGGAGGAGGAGGAGGAAGAAAGGGAGTATGGGGTCCCTGGTGCTCTCTGAGCTTGGTGGTTTTCTTGCAGACGTTTCATGACCCAACTAGGTAATGTCATCAGTGCTAGAAGGGAGTGAGGTTGGCAGAGAGGAGGAGGAGGAGGAGGAGGAGGAGGAGGAGGAGAAGAAGAAGAAGAAGAAGAAGAAGAAGAAGAAGAAGAAGAAGAAGAAGAAGTAGTAGTAGTAGTTGGAAGGGACCTTGGAGGTCATCTAGTCCAACCCCCTGCTCAGGCAGAAAACCCTATATCCATGATGGCGAACCTATGGCACCCGTGCCAGACGTGGCACGCAGAGCCCCCTCTGTGGGCACACACGCCGTCGCCCCAGTCCTAGGCCTTTAGCTGGGTTTTATAAAACCTTTTCGCTTTAGGCCTCTGTCGCCGTGTGCAAAAAAAAAAAAAAGGTTCAATCAATCAATTTCAACTTCTCGCGGGAAAAAAAAAATCTGGCAAAGTTGGAATTGATTGATTGAACTTTTTAGTCCCACTCAGTCTGCCGTTATCACGGCAACCACGCCCACCCAATGGGCCACGTCCAGCCAATAGGCCACGCCCACCCAGCACCCGACCATACATAAGTGGATTTTCGGTTGCAGTTTGGGCACTCGGTCTCTAAAAGGTTTGCCATTACTGCCCTATATCATTTCAGGCAAATGGCTGTCCAGTCTCTTCTTAAAAACCTCCTGTGATGGAGCACTCACAGCTTCTGGAGGCAGGCTGTTCCCCTGGTTAATTGTTCTAACTCTCAGGAAGTTTCTCCTTAGTTCCAAGTTGCTTCTCTCTTCGGTTAGTTTCCATCCGTTGCTTCTTCTCCTGCCTTTGGAGAATAGCTTGACTCCCTCTTCTTTGGGGCAGCCCCTGGGATACTGGAAGACCTCTCTGTCCCCAGGAGACCTTCAGATCCGGTTACTACAGAATTTAGGGGCAAGGCTTTGACTCATGAAGCTGGATTCTGAAAACTTAGAACATAGAATTATAGGTTGGAAGGGACCTTGGAGGTCATCTAGTCCAACCCTCTGCTTGAGCAAGAGACCCTATACCATTCCAGACAAAGGGCTGTCCAGTCTCTTCTTAAAAGCTTCCAGTGTTGGAGCATTCACCGCTTCTGGAGGCAGGTTGTTAATAATAATAATAATAAAGTTGGAAGGGACCTTGAAGGTCATCTAGTCCTACCCCCTGCTCAGGCAGGAAACCCTACACCATTTCAGACAAATGGCTGTCCAGTCTCTTCTTCAAAACTTCCAGTGTTGGAGCATTCACCACTTCTGGTGGCAGGTGGTTCCACTGGTTAATTGTTCTGACTGCCAGGAAGTTTCTCCTTAGTTCTAAGTTGCTTCTCTCTTTGATTAGTTTCCATCTGTTGCTTCTTGTCCTGCCTTCAGGCGCCTTGGAGAATAGCTTGACTCCCCCTTCTTTGGGGCAGCCCCTCAAATATTGGAAGACTGCCATCATGTCTCCCCTAGTCCTTCTTTTCATTAAACTAGGCATACCCAGTTCCAGCAACCGTTCCTCATGTTTTAGCCTCCAGTCCCCTCATCCTCTTTGTTGCTCTAAGAGTGAGTTAACTGAAGTTGCAGTTTTGCAACAGGTTTACACTTACAAAGGTAGCCAGCATGATGCGTTTCTACCCCACCCATGGTGTCGGGGCATTAATTTGCTTCCGTGAGTTCAGAGTGATTTCCATACCGAAGTTGCATCACTCAGACAAGAAATTATTTCGATCCGACGTGATTCAAACCAAACCAGCCAAAAGAGACGCCGAGCCAACTTTGACTCCTGGTGCAATAAGGGCCGGTTTCCTGCTGGACCATCCAATATGGCGCTCTGGAAAACGGTGCCACTTGATCACCCAGTTACTAAAGTGTGTAAGTCTGTTGTGCAGAGGAAATCTCTGCTCCCCAGCTGAAACAGTGATTGTTCCTTCACCTGGAGGAGGTTTTAAGCAAGTAACGGACAAGAAATTTGCAATTTTGGTGAAGGCGGAGCAGAAACACCCAAGAATTCCGAAAAGAATTGGCCATAATTTCTAAACTCAATCCCAGCAAAACCTAGAACCAAAACTGAACCCGCATAAGAAATGCCATTTCATTTATTTGAATCACGCCTTTGTTATTCTCACAAACAACCCGAGGCAGCAAACGTATTCCTATTTTCCACATTACGACAACCCTGTGAGATGGGCTGGGCTGAGGATGAGGAGCTGGTCCAAAGTCACCCAGCCGGCTTTCGTGCCTAAGGCAGGACTAGAACTCACCGTCTCCTGGTGATTGGCCCAAAGGCTCCCAGCTGGCTTTCGTGCCTAAGGCGGAACTAGAACTCACCGTCTCCTGGTGATTGGCCCAAAGTCACCCAGCTGGCTTTCATGTCCAAAACGTGATTAGAACTCACCATCTCCTTGTGATTGGCCCAAAGGCTCCCAGTTGGCTTGCATGCCTAAGGAGGGACTAGAACTCTCCGTCTCCTGGTGATTGGCCCAAAGTCACCCAGTCGGTTTTCATGCCTGGGGTAGGACTAGAACTCACCGTCTCCTAGTGACTGGCCCAAAATCACCCAGTTGGTTTTCAGGACCACTTCAAGTATATATGTATGTATGTAACTATGTATATAAGTATGTATGTATATAAAGCATGTATGTATATAAGTATGTATGTATGCATGTATATTATGTATGTATGTATAAAAGTATGTATATGTGTGTATTTATGTATATGTATCTACGTATGTAATTATGTATGTATATAAATATGTATGTATATTAAGTATGCAAATGTGTATTTATGTATATAAGTATCTATTTTGTTGTTGTTAATTGCGAAGTTGTGTCCGACCCATCGCGACCCCACGGACCACGTTCCTCCAGGCCTTCCTGTCCTCTACCATCTTCTGGAGTCCATTGAAGCTCACGCCTCCTGCTTCAGGGACTCCATCCAGCCACCTCCTTCTCTGTTGTCCCCTTCTTCTTCTCTTGCCCTCCATCTTTCCCCACATTAGGCCCTTCTCCAGTGAGTCCTTCCTTCTCATCAGGTGGCCAAAGTATTTGAGTTTCAACTTCAGGATCTGGCCTTTTAAAGAGCAGTCGGGGTTGATCTCTTCTAGGACTGACCGGTTTGAACGCCTTGCAATCCAAGGGACTCGCTGGAGTCTTCTCCAGCACCAGAGTTCAAAGGCCTCCATTCTTTGGCGCTCGGCCTTTCTTATGGTCCAACTTTATAAGTATCTATGTATGTATGCAATTATGTATGTATATAAATATATAAGTATGTATGTATGTATGTATGTATATAAGTATGTATGTACTGTATGTAAGCAAGTGTGTGTGTGTGTGTGTGTGTGTGTGTGTTAACAAAAAGCAACGAGAGAGAAATTCTCCTGCTTCTTAGTTTAACACCTTCACCGTTTCAGCCAAAGCTAAACGGAAACGGCAGCCTTATCCAGAGTCGAAGGTCCTTCAGCAACAGGAAGGAAGAAGATTGGAAAAGCTCCCCAGTGAGTTTCGGGGGAGGGGGGGGCGGCCACTCTGAAACCCGAGAGCCACAATGCTGTGTGCAAATGCACAACCCTTGCACTGGGCCAGGGCCAGGCAAAGCCTCTTACGACGGGGTCCAGCCTGGCAGGATTAGGCCTGGGGGAACATCTGGGTGGGGGCTGGCAGACAGGGCAACAGCAGACCGTCTCCTTGTCCATGGGGTTACGCAGGGATAAAGACCCTGGGGGGGGGGAGGGTTGCCAAGATAGACAAGCCAGGATCAGAGTCACGTCTTTGGAAACTAGGGCAAGAAAAGTAGGCCGGGCCGGTCACTTTCAAAGAGTTCAACAGATGGGTTGGGATGTTTCTGCACAGGAGGCCCGGCTGATTTTTATAGAACAGCGTTAAGGGCTGTCAGCGTTTAGCAATGAATCTTCCCACGTCCATCTGGCAAACATTCTTGGCCAAGATGTCAGCACAAGCCCTGCCTTCATTTCATTTCCATCAACTGGAGAGACGGTTTGGTCTAGCCGCGGTTAAGGCACCAGGCGAGAAAGGAGGTGAGTTCTAGTCCTGCCTTAGGTATGGAAGCCAGCTGGGTGACTCTGGGCCAATCACCAGGAGATGGCGAGTTCTAGTCCTGCCTTAGGTATGAAAGCCAGCTGGGTGACTTTGGGCCAGTCACCAGGAGGCTGTGAGTTCTAGTCCCACCTTAGGCATGAAAGCCAGCTGGGTGTCTCTGTGTCAGTCACCAGAAGGCTGTGAGTTCTAGTCCTGCCTTAGGCATAAAAGCCGGCTGGGTGATTTGGCCCAATCATTAGGAGTCTGTGAATTCTAATCCTGCCTTAGGCATGAAAGCCGGCTGGGTGACTTTGGGCCAGTCACCAGGAGATGGCGAGTTCTAATCCCACCTTAGGCATCAAAGCCAGCTGGAGATCACATGATCAAAATCCGGGCACTTAGCAATTGCCATGTATTTATGACCGTTGCACTGTCCTGGGGTCATTTAATCCCCATTTGCAACCTTACCAGCTAGTTTCCAACCAGCAAAATCAACGGAAGCCACATGATTCACTTAACAACTCAAGTGACTTGCTTAACAAAGGTGGCAAGAAAAAAATTGTCAAATGGGGCAAAATTGACTTAACAGCTGCCTCGCTTAGCCACCGAAATTTGTGGGCTTAATTCTGATGTAAGTCGAGCATTAGCTATACTATAGATTTAAGCATCCCTCATCACCTTTTTTAACCTTGATCTGTTCATTTTTTTTTTTAACCAAAACCTAGAGCAGGGGTGGGGAACCTTGGCTCTTTTATGACTCGTGGACTTCAACTCCCAGAATTCCTGAGCCAGCCACGCTGAGGGGAAAGGGAGAGGTTTCCAAGCTGAGCCAGGCTGGCTCAGGAATTCTGGGAGTTGAAGTCCACGAGTCATAAATCGGCCTAGGCCAGAGGTAGGCAACCTTGGCTCTTTTATGACTCGTGGACTTCAACTCCCAGAATTCCTGAGCCAGTCATGCTGAGGAGAAAGGGAGGTTTCTAAGCTGAGCCATGCTGGCTCAGGAATTCTGGGAGTTGAAGTCCACGAGTCATAAAAAAGCCAAGGTTGCCTACCCCTGGCCTAGTGCAATCTTTCTCAACCACGCTGGCTGGGGAATTCTGGGAATTGAAGTCCCCCCCATCTTCCAGTCGCCCAGGTTGAGAGACAGCGGCACCGAGATTTCTAGCAGGCATATCCTCTTACCGATATCTTAATAACCGGCTCTTCTGATTAAAATAATAATAATAATAAAAGAAGAGGTGTTTTCTTCCAGAGCTACAACTCATTTAACTGTTACCTTTCTTGTTTTTTAATCTGACCTTCCCTCAGCAAGCATTTCTGATTAAGGGAGACATCAAATGGCTGCTATGCGTCACCCCAAGGCAGTGAATAAAAACCAAATAAAACCAAAAAAAAAAAGCAAGCCTCCCTCTCACAGGGCGAAATGGAAAATCCAAATTTGCCTTCCACCCGATTGCAGATTCCGCCCACAGGATTTATTCTGAGCCTTTAGGGAGAATGGCGAGATTGTTTCAACTAAGGATTCTCCAAGCAGCCTCCAGATTTAAAGAGAAAGCTCCCAGGGACGGCAAAGGAGACAAAACAGGTAGTCCTCGACTTACGACGGTTCACTTAGTGACCGACATTACGGCAGCACTGAAAAAAAGTGACTTCGGACCGTTTTTTACATTTAGGACCGTTGCAGCATCCCCGGGGCCAAGTGATCAAAAATTCAGACACTTGGCAACTGACTCATACTTATGACGGTCGCAGTGTCCCTGGGGGGGTCACGTGATCCGCTTTTGTGACCGTCTGACACGTCAACTCAATGGGGGAAGCCAGATTTGCTTAACGGCTGTGTTACCATCTTAATAATCCTAGCAATTGTGCCAGTGGCGAGAAAATTTGTAAAATGGGGCAAAAATTGAAAGAAAAAAAGAAAGAGAGAGAGAGAGAGAGAGAGAGAGAAAGAAAGAAAAAAGAAAGAAAAAAGGAAAGAAAGAGAAAGAAAAAAAGAAAAAATGAAAGAGAATGAATGAAGAAAGAGAAAAGAAAGAGAAAGAGAAAAGAAAGAAAACAAGAGAAAAAAGAGAAAGAAAAGAAAAAAATAGAAAGAAAGAAAATGAAAGAGAGAAAGAATGAAGAAAGAAAAAGAGAAAGAGAAAAAGAAAAAGAGAAAAGAAAGAAAAAGAAAAAAGAAAAAGAGAGAAAGAAAAGAGAAAAGAAAGAAAAGAAAGAGAAAAGAGAAAAAGGGAAAGAAAAAATAGAAAGAAAGAAAAAGAAAATGACAGAGAGAGAAAGAATGAATGAAGAAAGAAAAAGAGAAAAAGAAAGAGAAAAGAAAAGAAAGAAAAAATAGAAAGAAAGAAAGACAGACAGACAGACAAAAAGAGGAAGGAAGGAGTGAGGGACGGAGGGAGGACAAAAAGAGAAAGATACAGAAAGAAAAAGAAAGAAAGAAAGGAGGGAGAAAGACAAAAAGAGAAAGAGAGAAAGATACAAAGAAAGAAAGAAAGAAAGAAAGAGGAAGGAGGGAGGGAAAGAGAAAGAGAGGGAAGGAGGAGGGAGGAAGAAAGACACAAAGAAAAAGAAAGAAAGAAAGAAAGAAAGAAAGAAAGAAAGAAAGAAAGAAAGAAAGAAAGAAAGGAGGGAGGGAGGAAGACAAAAAGAGAAAGATATAAAGACGAAAGAAAGAAAGAAAGAAAGAAAGAAAGAAAGAAAGAAAGAGGAAGGAAGGAAGGAAGGAAGGAAGGAAGGAAGGAAGGAAGGAGAGGGAGAGGGGGAGGGGGAGGGAGAGAGGGAGGAAGGAAGACAAAAAGAAAAGGAGAAAGAAAGACAGACAGACAGACAGACAAACAGACAAACAGACAGACAGGCAGAGTAAAAGAGCTGCAAATGTCTCACTTAGCGACATAAATTTTGGCTCAATTGTCCCGGTAAGTCGAGGACTACCTGTATTCTTCCAATGCTAAACAACAACAACAAAAAATCCTATTTCCCCACCACCACCACCAGTGCAAAAAAGAGAAAGAAAAGAAAAAAACGTCCCTTAGCAACTGAGAGGATACGGATTGGGAATCTGGCAAAGGCAAAACGCCTTCAGCTGCCAAGACCCAAAGACTGAGCCCCAGTTGCCAAACATCTGTAGGGACCGAGGGGCTGAGCATCCTGCACGGCTGTGGGGAAAGCGATGAAAAAGACCTGGTGAAGCAGCTGGAGGGCTGGCAGATCGTGGGAAGGGGCAAGCAGCCGTGGGGGAGGGCTGAAGGTCGAAATCCAGGTTGCCACCCGAAGGGGAGTGGTGGGACACGGGGGAGAGAGCTGGGTTCTTGTTTGTGCGAAGGGAAAACCCACTTTTTGCAATAGTCGGAGAGGTGGAAGGACTTAAATCGGGGATGAAAAACCAAGCTGCAGCTTTTAGCTTTTCCTTCCCTTCCTTCCCTTTCCTTTCTCTTTCTTCCTTTTCCTTTCCTCTTCTCTTCTCTTCCTCTTATATCATCCTTTCCTTTCCTCCGTCCCTCCCTCCCTTCGTTCCTTTATATCCCATTTTTTATTTTTTTTCTCTTAAATAACTTAAGGTGGCAAATGCACACAATATTTCTTCTTACTCTTATTTTCCCCACAACGACAACTTTGTGAGGTGGGTTGGGCTGAGACAGGGACTGGTTCAAATTCTCCCAGCCAGCTTTCGTGCCTAAGGCAGGACTGGAACTCACCGTCTCTTGGTGATTGCCCCAAAGTCACCCAATTGGCTTGCATGTCTAAGGCGGGAGTAGAACTCGCCATCTCCTGGTGATTGGCCCAAAGTCACCCAATTGGCTTTCATGTCTAAGGCAGGACTAGAACTCACCATCTCCTGGTGATTGCCCCAAAGTCACCCACGTGGCTTTCATGTCTAAGGCGGGACTAGAACTCACCATCTCCTGGTGATTGGCCCAAAGTCACCCAATTGGCTTTCATGTCTAAGGCGGGACTAGAACTCACCATCTCCTGGTGATTGGCCCAAAGTCACCCAATTGGCTTTCATGTCTAAGGCGGGACTAGAACTCACCGTCTCCTGGTGATTGGCCCAAAGTCACCCAATTGGCTTTCATGTCTAAGGCAGGACTAGAACTCACCGTCTCCTAGTGATTGGCCCAAAGTCACCCAATTGGCTTTCATGTCTAAGGCAGAACTAGAACTCACCGTCTCCTAGTGATTGGCCCAAAGTCACTCAATTAGCTTTCATATCTAACGCGAGACTAGAACTCACCATCTCCTGGTAATTGACCCAAAATCACCCAAAGTCACCTTTCATGTCTAAGGCGAGACTAGAACTCACCGTCTCCTAGTGATTGGCCCAAAGTCACCCAGGTGGGACTAGAACTCAGAGTCTCCCAGATTCTAGCTTGACCATATCGGGTGGCTTTCACCTGTTCTTAGCAAAAATCCCACGGAGGAAGATGAACAGCCGCCGGATCTTGTGCATCTAACCAAATTTCGGAGCCCTTTTTATCTTGCACTGCCTGCTTGTTCAGGAAAAAAAGCTGGGAGGGGGTCAGGGTGAATTCGCCCCATAAAATGCCCAGCACAAGAGAATAAGGGCCTTTTTTTTACTATTATTCATTCCTCCTCTTCTTAGCGAGAGAGGAAAAATCCACAAAAAGCAGCCAGTTTCTGCCTCCGAAGAAGCTTGCTACGGATCAAATGCTTCTCACACAGGGCATGGAGTCCCACTTTGCCCCTTTCACACACACACACACACACACACACACACACACGCATGCAAACACACACACCGGTCAGTGCACGTTAAGGATGAAAAGAGAATTTACCCAAAATGCAGAGGATGCCATCTGGCTGGGATTTGTTGCTCTCCGTCAGAATGTTTTGAATTTGTCGAAGTCGGCTGCAGCTGGGAAGAGAAACGGGAAGGAGAATGAAGAGGCCGTGCTGGGAAAGGAGGCCAAATTTCCAGCCCCACCAATTGCAAAAGGAAGTGTTTTAGGCTGAATTGGCAAAGCAGAGAGGTTATTATTATTATTATTATTTTGCCTTCTGCAAATTTGCAAAATGCTATCCAACCATTTGTCTGAAATGGTACAGGGTTTCCGGCTGGAGCAGGGGGTTGCACTAGATGACCTCCAAGACCCCTTCCAGCTCTGTTATTCTATTCTATTCTATTCTATTCTATTCTATTCTATTCTATTCTATTCTATTCTATTCTATTCTATTCTATTCTATTGTTATTTCTATTCTATTCTATTCTATTCTATTCTATTCTATTCTATTCTATTCTGTAATTCCATTCCATTCCTTTCTGTTCTATTCCTATTCTGTTCTGTTCTGTTTTCTATTCTATTCTGTTCTATTCTATTCCATTCCATTCACTCCATTCCATCTATTCTATTCTATTCTATTCTATTCTATTCTATTCTATTCTAATCTATTCTACATTTTCTATTCTATTCTATTCCACATTTTCTATTCTATTCTATTCTATTCCACATTTTCTGTTCTATTCTATTCTATTCTATTCCACATTTTCTATTCTTTTCCATTCTATTCTATTCTATTCTATTCTATTCTATTGTTTTATTCTATTATTATTCTATTCTATTCTAATCTATTCTACATTTTCTATTCTATTCCACATTTTCTATTCTATTCTCTTCTATTCTATTCCACATTTTCTATTCTCTTCTATTCCACATTTTTTCTTCTCTTCTCTTCTATTCGATATTTTCTATTCTAGAAAGAAAGAAAGAAAGAAAGAAAGAGTAAAAGAGCTGCAAATGTCTCACTTAGTGACATAAACTTTGGGCTCAATTGTGCCAGTAAGTCAAGGACTATCTGTATTCTTCCAATGCTAAAAAAATAAAAATAAAATCCTCTTTTTTCACCCCCCCCCCACCAGTGCAAAAAAGAAAAAGAAAAGAAAAAACCATCCCTTAGCAACTGAGAGGATACGGATTGGGAATCTGGCAAAGGCAAAACGCCTTCAGCTGCCAAGACCCAAAGACTGAACCCCAGTTGCAAAACATCTGTATGACCGTCGCAGCATCCCTGCGGTCACGGGATCAAAATTAAGAGCCTTGGCCACAGACTCCTATTTATGACGGTTCGCAGCGTCCCCAGGGTCCCCTTCTGACCAATCAAATTCAACGGGGGAAGCCGGATTCACTTAACGACGGTGTTATTCACTGAAGAACCGCACGATTCACTTAACAACTGTGGCAAGAACAGCTGTAAAACGGGGCAAAAACTGTCTTTAAAAAAATAACCACAGAAACGTCAGGCTGATTTGTGGCGGCGTTAAGTTCAGGACTTCCTGTGTTTGCTGCGAGCGTTGAAACCGTTCCTGCTGCTCTGACCCACAGCCAAGGCTTTTTATAGCTGGGGTGCCAAATTCCGGCCCACGGAAAGACTGCAGGGAAAACTGCATTGGGGTATTTTCTCCCTTCGGCAGAGCAGCGTTCCCAGATTCTGCCCCCCTCCAAATCAGCCGCAAACAGGTATTTGTTTAGATTCCTGAAATTGCTCCCCTCTCTCAACTCTGGCATCTTTTTAAGATTTATGGATATCAATTCCCAGAATTCCCCAGCCAGCATGGAAAGAAGCTTTCTTTACAAAGAGCTCAAGAGAATGAGCTCTTTTGCCAATTTTTCTGGCAGGATTTTGTCGCTACAAAAGGATGCAAGGGAAAAAAAAACACGACCGGATTCTCACAAGCAGGCCAGATCAATCATCTGTACGGGTGGTCCTCAGCTTACGACCACAACAGAGCCCAAAATTTCTGCTGCTAAGCAAGACATCGGTGGACTTGGCTCCGTTTTACGACCTTTCTTGACAGAGTTGTTAAATGAATCATTGCAAGTTGTTATGTGAGTAACACGGTTGTTCAGTGAATTTGGCTTCCCCATTGATTTGGCTCACCAGAAGGTCGCAAAAGGGGATCACGCGACCCAGGGACACCGCGACCGTCATAAATATGAGTCAGTTGCCAAGCGTCTGAATTTTGAACATGTGACCCTGGGTAGGCGGCAACGGTCGTGTGGAAAACGGTCCTAAGTCACTATTTTCACTGCCGTGGGAACTGTGAACGGTCACTAAATGAACTGTCGTAAGTCAAGGACTACCTTTATTTTACTTGCCACCCTCTCCCCCCAAATGTCCTTACGTTCTCGTCACCATCACCCTGCGGAAGAGTTGGACAAGGCAAGCAACTGGCTTCGAGGCATCTACAGTGACGCTCCCAAGTCACCGATATATTTAAAAGACGCATCCACACAACACGCCTATCCCGAATGCTGATCTAGCCTTGCTTCCTGGTTTTGCAACTTACACCAACATAATGACGCTGACGAGGTGAGCTGCAAGTCTCCACACAGACACACACACACACACCAGCCCAGGTTTGAAAAATGCACCAGCTCCGTCTGATTTGTGGTTGTGGGAACACAGCCACACTTTCAACTTCCAACTGTCAAATGGCCCGGCTGAATGCAACTCCAGGCGCTAACCCGGGCAGTCTGGTTGACTAGTTGTCCAGGCGTGGATTTAGATTTTTTTCTTCTTGGAGAGGTTTCAAGAACCATAGTCATCCTGCCTGCAGACGTGGGATTTCCTGGTGGTGCCCTATCCACCTCTGACCCCCAGTTTGCCCAGATCTGCTAAAGGTTCTTCTTCTTGGGGCCAACTTGGCGACCCCAGGGACGCCTCCTTGCAGGGTAGCCAGGCAGAGGGGCGACTTGCCCCTGCCTCCTTTGTGATGACTATCCAGCCCCACCGAGCTGGATCTCCTGGTGGTCTCCCATCCGATCCCAAACAGGCCCAATCTGCTTTAGCCGTCCTGCAGCATTTGAACACAAAACTATCCCCCCAACATACACCCCCCTGCACACGTGGCCCCCTCGCTTGCCCCGCCCCCCAGGCCCCGCCCCCTGCCCCACCCGCGGCGAGGGATTGTTTCAACCCTGCATGAACGGGGAGGGGCCGCCCCGGAAGCGCCTGACTCGGGTCAGGCGCGTCGTGCGAAGGCGGCGGCCGACCCGGGTTGGCTCACCTGGCGGCGGGCCGGGCGCCCCCTCGTGCCTTGGAGCGCCCCCTGCCGGCCGGGGGCGGCAGCAGCCCCAGCGGGCTGCGCGAGGGGAGCAGCGCCATTGTCCGTCCGCCGGGCCTGCCGAGCGCTCTGACGGGAGGGGCGGGCCGTACCAACGGCCCAGCAGCTGGAGGGAGGGACGCGGGAGGGAGGAGCCAACAACGCCGCCCCCTCAGGGCGGTTCTCCAAGTCTCCCTCCTCCCTCTCACGACGGACACCCCCTCCCGCCGCCAGGATGGTACGGCCCGGGAGCAGCTGTTTGCAGGGGGAGAAAGAAAGAATGGGAGAGGGAGAGGGCCGTTGCCCCGGCAACCGCAGAGCAGCCCGCCCCGCCCC
Source organism: Crotalus helleri (assembly GCA_024509115.1). Classification (NCBI taxonomy): domain Eukaryota; kingdom Metazoa; phylum Chordata; class Lepidosauria; order Squamata; family Viperidae; genus Crotalus; species Crotalus helleri. The sequence continues at coordinate 2,002,608 of JAKSXO010000062.1, read as the reverse complement.
TAGCGACCGCCCTGTCGCACGCGGAGAAAGCGGGCGGGCCTTAGCAACGCCTCTCTTTCCCCAACCGGCGCCCTCCGGCCCTTGGGGACTCCCAGGCCCATCCTCCCCTGCCCGGCCTTGCCAGGCTACCATTTCCATGATTCCCAGCCAGTAGGAATTTTTAGACGTTGAAGATATAGGAAGGCCAGAACAGCCACTGAGGCCAGTGACAAAGAAGATGCTGAGGCCCCGGGTGCGAAGTCTGCAGAAAGGCACCAAGATTGACAGCTGCCTCTCAGGAATGATATCACTCAGCATTTTGCAAGCCTGGCAACGTTCAAGGGGGCTGGACTTCAATACCCAGAATTCCCTAGCCAGCATTGCTGTTTTGGGGGGATTCTGGGAGTTGAAGTCCAGCCGTCTTCCGGTTGCTGAGATTGAGAAACATTGTTTTAACCATAATTTGGTTTTAAATGTCTCCTGCCTTTTATCTTTCTCGTTAATTGACCTTGTAATTATTTGACTGTTTTAATTGAAATCTATATGGGTTTTGTTTTTCTCTTGGGAGCCATCCTGGAGTCACATAGGCAAGATGGGCAGCTATATAAACCTCTTTTTTTCCTCTTTCTCCTTTTTTCCCCCCTTTTCAGTTACAAGCTTTCACATTTCTGCCTCAGACACCAAAGGACATTTAATGCTCTTTTTAAAAAGGTGTTTAAAGAAACGCCTGGATATTCTCACACGCATGCAAATACACCCTCAATCTTAATCTGACTGGATGAACCACATTCTATCAAGGTTTGCTCTCGGTCCGGTTCCCCCCTTTAAACAAAGAAACAAACCTTGTAATTTTCTGGGGCTGAATCCCGATAAACCATTTAAGGCTTGAAAAATGATCGTTCAGGATCTATTTCCAAGGCTGACCCAGAGGCCAGCTGGCAATTTCTTGCTAGGGAGAGTGTGGGCAGAAAAACCACCTACTGTTTTCTGCATGATAGAAATTGTTTGATAAAATCGGAAATAGCCACATAAATCACATTTTCTCCTGCAGCAGAAAACCCTGGACATCACCTGGTTAAGCTCTGTCCCGGGAAAGAAAGCCCCAAACAGCCACATTCAGATGACATCTCGAGGCATAAACTATAAAGCACTTTTTTGAGGCTCAAATATCATGCAGATCCAAGCCAGATGCTTCAGAAAATTTGCTTTATTATTTATGAACTAGGGCGCATTTGGGTGCTTTTCCCCCTAAAAGAAAAGGTGTAGTGAATGAGTATATCAAATGTTCCTTATATGTTTTTGGGAGAATGGAACCAATTTTATGAAATTAAAAAATGAAATTAAAAAATGGAAAAAATTTAAAAACGTCTTTATTTGGGATTGATCCGGAACTGGTAACTAGTAGATATAATGTAATGTGACTGTTGTAATTTGAGCCATGCAAATTATATATTTTACACTTGTCAGATGATGTCAGACAATGGCTGTGTGGCAGCGCCCTGGCGTCATTAAAAATTCCGAGAGGGCAACATCCACGAATGATGGCTTAGCGCCATATTTGAGCCCGACAAACTGTGGCTTCTAATGGCTGTTTCTTAAGTTTCTTAAATGAGTTTTGCCCCCATTTTACCACTTTCCTTGCCACAGATGTTAAGGGAATCACTGCAATTGTTAAATTAATAACACGGTTTTTAAGTGAATCCGGCTTCCCCATTGACTTTGCTTGTCCGAAGGTCGCAAAAGTGGATCAGGTGACGCTGCAACCGCCATAAATAAATCTTTGTGGAATTTCTTTTGGAAACATTACAAAATGCTCGGGTTTGGGTTAGGGTCTTCCCTGGATGGAATTGTGCTCTCTTTCCATTTCCTTGTCCTTGCCCTGCTGACCTTGTGCTCCCGGTCTGCTTATCACAGTTGCCATTATCATCATGTTGATTGATGTCATGAGCTGGCCTTGGACCTTTCAGCCATTGTTTACTTAGCCTCTCCGGCCCTGCAACTGTGACAGGGCGGAAGCTGAATGATTAAACCAGCCATAAATCTCCTTCCCCTTCTCGGCAGCTCCAGAAAGCCTCCAGGCCTTCAACGACAGCCCTGCTTCAGACGCAGGATATCCGTAATCCACAAAGAATAGAATAGAATAGAATAGAATAGAATAGAATAGAATAGAATAGAATAGAATAGAATAGAATAGAATAGAATAGAGAATGAACTGGATATAGAATAGAATAGAGTAGAGTAGTAGAGTAATAATAATAATGATGATAAAGTTGGAAGGGACCTTGGAGGTCATCTAGTCCAACCCCCTGCTCAGGCAGGAAACCCTATACCATTTCGGACATAGAATAGAATAGAATAGAATAGAATAGAATAGAATAGAATAGAATAGAACAGAGAATGGAATGGATATAGAATAGAATAGAATAGAATAGAATGAATAAGAAATAGAATAGAATAGAATAGAATAGAATAGAATAGAATAGAATAGAATAGAATAGAATAGAATAGAACAGAGAATGGAATGGATATAGAATAGAATAGAATAGAATAGAATAGAATAGAATAGAATAGAATGAATAAGAAATAGAATAGAATAGAATAGAATAGAATAGAATAGAATAGAATAGAATAGAATAGAATAGAATAGAATAGAATAGAACAGAGAATGGAATGGATATAGAATAGAATAGAATAGAATAGAATAGAATAGAATAGAATAGAATAGAATAGAATGAATAAGAAATAGAATAGAATAGAATAGAATAGAATAGAATAGAATAGAATAGAATAGAATAGAACAGAGAATGGAATGGATATAGAATAGAATAGAATAGAATAGAATAGAATAGAATAGAATGAATAAGAAATAGAATAGAATAGAATAGAATAGCATAGCATAGCATAGCATAGCATAGAATAGAATAGAATAGAATAGAATAGAATAGAATAGAATAGAGAAGGGAACAGAACAGGGTTTTTTTTGTTTTTTTTGATAAATGCTTGAGTGAGGTTTTTGTGTTCCTTTTGACAAAGCAGGGGAGGAAAGAGGCATCTGTGTGTGCTGGTTGGGTTGCAGTTTTGCACAGGTTTGTCTGGGCCCAAATCCTTTCCGCACAAAAGTTCCCTCCAGGTGGCCTGTGTGATTTAACCCACAACCATCGGCAGCCGGGGCCTTCTGCAGAAGGTGCGGTTTGTTCTCTCGACACAAGGAGGCGGTGGATGCACAAGAAACACACAATGGCCACAGACACAACTGGGACAGTCCTGGCCAAGATGGGACCAGGGATGGGAACAAACCCGAGGGAACGTCTCGGCTCCGGGTGCGAGAGACGGAGACGGCAGCTTGCCAAAGTATATTCAATTTTGCAGTCATTACAACATACAACCATAATCTGCAGGCTCTGCACGGTCATATGTTGAGGACCACCTGTTCTGTGTGAGCATCTTGAGGATTAATAAAGGAGAATATTTGTAGCTCAGAGTTAATATGAGGGGTCTCTGGTGCTCTCTGAGCTGAGTGGTTTTCTTGCAGACCTTTCATGACTGAACTAGTAACATTATCAAAACATTATCAGTACTAGAAGGGAGAGGGGTTTGTGGAGAGGAGGAAGAGGAGGAGGAGGAGGAAGATTGTAGGGACCTTGGTGCTCTCTGAGCTTGGTGGTTTCCTTGCAGACGTTTCATCACCCAACTAGGTAACATCATCAGTGCTAGAAGGGAGGAGGAGGAGGAGGAGGAGGAGGAGGAGGAGGACTGTGGGGTCCTTAGTGCTCTCTGAGCTTGGGGGTTTCCTTGCAGACGTTTCATCACCCAACTAGGTAACATCATCAGTGCTAGAAGGGAGTGGGGTTTGCAGAGAGAGGAGGAGGACTGTGGGGTCCTTGGTGCTATCTGAGCTTGGTGGTCTTCTTGCAGATGCTTCATCACCCAACTAGGGAACAACAGAAATTTTGGGGTCCCTTTTGGACAAAAGTCGAAGACACCTGTAATCAAAATTTGCAGCCAAAGTTTACCATCAACGTTTACCACCTCGGCCTGGACAGTCTCTGAGTCGCATTGTGTGCAATAAATGCTTGGGGTTTTTTGGCACTTATTCGGGTCTGCTGCTTCTGCTTAACAACCATCGTGCACACCCAGCATGTGAAAGAAAACCAAGATAAACAGCTACCTGGCTGTGCGGGGATTCTGGACTCGTTACCTGCCATCCACCTTGGGAACAAACCTCGGTTCCCAATCCCGGATTCTAAACTCTGCCCGTTTCAGCTTCTGTCCTGTGGTGCTCTGATTCCCAGCTGTTCCTGATGGGGGACTAATAGAATAACAGAGTAGGAAGGGATCTTGGAGGTCATCTAGTCCAACCCCCTGCTCAGGTAGGAAACCCTATACCATTTCAGACAAATGGCTGTCCAGTCTCTCCTTAAAAACTTCCAGTGTTGGAGCATTCAAAACTTCTGGAGGCAGGTGGTTCCACTGGTTAATTGTTCTCACTGTCAGGAAGTTTCTCCTTAGTTCCAGGTTGCTTCTCTCCTTGATGAGTTTCCATCCGTTGCTTCTTGTCCTGCCTTCAGGCGCTTTGGAGAATAGCTTGACTCCCTCTTCTTTGGGGTAGCCCCTCAAATATTGGAAGACTGCCATCATGTCTCCCATAGTCCTTCTTTTCATTAAACTAGACATACCCAGTTCCAGCAACCGTTCTTCATATGTTTTAGCCTCCAGTCCCCTGATCATCTTTGATGCTCTTCTCTGCACTCTTTCTGGAGTCTCAACATCTTTTTGACATTGCGGTGACCAAAACTGGATGCCGTATTCCAAGTGTGGCCTTACTAAGGCATTGTAAAGTGGTATTAACACTTCACGTGATCTTTATTTTATACATCCCTTAATGAAAGGCTAGGACTACGTTGGCTTTTTTGGCTGCTGCAGCACATGGCTGGCTCATATTTAAGTGATTGTCCACTAGGACTCCAAGTTCCCTCTCGTAGTTACTGTTCTTGAACCAGGCTAACCTGCTGATTAAACCATATTCCCGCGTCTCGCATGTCGTGGGAACAGAAGCAGGGTGTGAAAAATGAAGGGCACACTTTCAAATCTCCTCCTCTTTCCCCTTTTCTTGGCAGTTGAAAAATGAGTTCCTTTCTTCTTTGATTCAAAATCCCAATAAAGAGCGTGGGATCCGTATACATAAGGGAGAAAATGTCCCCAGTATAAGTGAGATTCAGAAGGAATAATAAATACGTGTAGTAACGGATAATAGAAATGGACTAATATTAGTTGAAGGAGGAATATTAGTCACAACGAAGCTTTGGGCTGCAGAAGTGAGCGTATAATAGAATATGATTTATTATGTTATTACAGATAAAGTGGACTTCAAAGGCCAATGTCTCTTTGTCTGGACATCTGCAGCTAATTGTATTTCTGCCTTTATTTATTTATTTATTTTACTACGGTCAGGCTGTTTTTGTTACTTCTGGCTGTGCGGAGTGCCGTTTGTTTGGCCAAAACGCAGGAATCTGACTCATTTCCAATGCACGACCTCAGCACAGGAGAGGCCTAACTTCTCCAGAATGAGATCATGCAGACCCGTCTCGTGTCTGGACTCAAAGTTTGCCAAAAAGTAATTTGAAAATTTGAAAAAAAAAAAAATCCGGTAGCTAACATCTGGACCAATTTTTTTTAAAAAAGGAAAAGAATAATGCAATACAGAAGGCAGCTCAATGGAGAAAACCAACTTTGCGGAAAGGAAGCGTGGGCTTAGCTCAGTGGTTCTCAACCTTTTTAATGCCGCGACACCCAACTGGTCGTAAGTCGAGGACTACTCAACTGGTGCAACACCGTTTGCAGAATGGGACTTTTGGCGGGCTCAGCAGGGCAGAGACAGCCTGGACAATTCCTATTGGCTTTTGAAAGCCAATAGAATTAGACTCTATTAGATGGCAGGGCCATCTCCCCAGCTGGTGGCAAACAGGCGCAGCGAGCAGGAGGAAGGTATCGCCGTATCTCCGGGAGTAGCGCAAGAGTTGGGCTGTTTCTCTCGCTGTTGTTGTCTTGTTGTTTTTTAAAAAAATGAATGATGGGCAAAAGGCTAGTCCGAAATTTCCCCACCCTAACGTGACTTAATCGCTGGCCCAGAAGCAGCACAAATTTTGCGGGGTTTGTTAACGTGGTAGGAGCTGCTGAACCACGCAGCGGCTCAGCTAAATGTTTCCTTTGGTGCAAGGGGGATTGAATTTGGCAGGGTTTCCTGCGGCTCTTTCGAACTCAGCCTGAAATACAAGGTTAGGGTTAGGGTTAGGGTTAGGGTTAAGGTTAGGGTTAGGGTTAAGGTTAGGGTTAAGGTTAAGGTTAAGGTTAGGGTTAGGGTTAGGGTAAGGTTAGGATTAAGGTTAGGATTAGGGTTAAGGTTAGGGTTATGATAACTGATCCCAAAAATTTTGTGGAGCCGTGTTAGGATTAGGGTTAGGGTTAGTGTTAGGGTTAAGGTTAAGGTTAAAGTTAAGGTTAGGGTTAAGGTTAAGGTTAGGGTTACGATAACTGATCCCAAAATTTTTGTGGAGCCGTGTTAGGGTTAGGGTTGGGGTTAAGGTTAAGGTTAAGGTTAAGGTTAAGGTTAGGGTTAGGCTTAGGGTTACAGTTAAGGTTAAGGTTAAGGTTAAGGTTAGGGTTACAATAACTGATCCCAAAATTTTTGTGGAGCCGTGTTAGGGTTAGGGTTAGGGTTAATGACTATCATTAAAAATAAAAATAAAAATCTCCTTCAAATAATCCACAGTCCAGGCAAAAAGGCCTCATCGGATGTTCTCCGTAGAGGAGAGAAAAGAATTTCTAATTCCATTTAAAATCCTCTTATGCACCGCAGGCTGCCTCAGTGGGGATCACAGCGTGAGGCCTGTGCAATGGAATTTTTTTGTTTCTATTTAGTCCTCGATTTACAACAGTTCACTTAGTGACCATTCGAAATTACAACGGCACGGAAAAAAGTGACTTATGACCGATTTTGACACTTACAGCCGTTGCAGCATCCCCAGGGTAGGTTAGGTGACCAAAATTCGGACGCTTGGTGACTGACTCGTATTTATGGCGGTTGCAGCGTCCCTGGAGTCACGTGATCCACTTTTGCGACCTTCTGACAAACAAAGTCAATGGGGAAGCTGGATTCACTTAAAAACCATGTTATTAATTTAACAATTGCAGTGATTCCCTTAACATCTGTGGGAAGGAAAGTGGTAAAATGGGGGCAAAACTCATTTAAGAAACTTAAGAAACAGCCATTAGAAGCCACAGTTTGTCGGGCTCAAATATGGCGCTAAGCCAGTGGTTCTCAACCTTTTTAATGCCGCGACCCCCAACCGGTCGTAAGTTGAGGACTACTCAACTGGTGCAGCACCGTTTGCAGAATGGGACTTTTGGCGGGCTCAGCAGGGCAGAGACAGCCTGGACAATTCCTATTGGCTTTGGAAAGCCAATAGAATTAGACTCTATTCAAGAGAGTCTCTTCTATTGGCTTTCAAAAGCCAATAGAATAAAAGGGAGTAGCACAGCTAAAGAAAAGGGGGGGAAAAATTGGCGGACTGCATTGTTTGGCGACTCCCGTGAAATGGTCGTTCGACCCCAAATGGGGTCCCAACCCACAGGTTGAGAACCACTGCGCTAAACCATCATTTGTGGATGTTGCCCTCTGGGAAGTTTTAATGACGCCAGGGTGCTGCCACGCAGCCATTGTCTGACATCATCTGACAAGTGTAAAATATATAATTTGCACGCCTCAAATTACAACAGTCACGTCACATTATATCTGCTAGTTACCAGTTCCGGATCAATCCCAAATAAAGACGTTTTTACATTTTTTCCATTTTTTTAATTTCATAAAATTGGTTCCATTCTCCCCAAAACATATCAGGAACATTTGATACACTCATTCACCACACTTTTTCTTTTAGGGGGAAAAGCACCCAAATGTGCCCTAGTTCATAAATAATAAACCAAATTTTCTGAGTTTGCAAAACTCTGAAGCATCTGGCTTGGATCTGCATGATATTCGAGCCTCAAAAAAGTGCTTTATAGTTTATGCCTCGAGATGTCATCTGAATGTGGCTGTTTGGGGCTTTCTTTCCCGGGACAGAGCTTAACCAGGTGATGTCCAGAGTTTTCTGCTGCAGGAGAAAATGTGATTTATGTGGCTATTTCCGAGTTTATCAAACAATTTCTATCATGCAGAAAACAGAAGGTGGTTTTTCTGCCCACACTCTCCCTAGCAAGAAATTGCCAGCTGGCCTCTGGGTCAGCCTTGGAAATAGATCCTGAACGATCATTTTTCAAGCCTTAAATGGTTTATCAGGATTCAGCCCCAGAAAATTACAAGGTTTGTTTCTTTGTTTAAAGGGGGGAACCGGACCAAGAGCAAACCTTGATAGAATGTGGTTCATCCAGTCAGATTAAGATTGAGGGTGTATTTGCATGTGTGTGAGAATATCCAGGCGTTTCTTTAAACACCTCTTTAAAAAGAGCATTAAATGTCCTTTGGTGTCTGAGGCAGAAATGTGAAAGATTGTAACTGAAAAGGGGAAAAAAAGAGAAAGAGGGGGAAAAAAAAGTTTATATAGCTGCCCATCTTGCCTATGTGACTCCAGGATGGCTCCCAAGAGAAAAACAAAACCCATATAGATTTGAATTAAAACAGTCAAATAATTAAAAGGTCAATTAACGAGAAAGATAAAAGGCAGGAGACATTTAAAACCAAATTATGGTTAAAACAATGTTTCTCAATCTCAGCAACCGGAAGACGGCTGGACTTCAACTCCCAGAATCCCCCCAAAACAGCAATGCTGGCTGGGGAATTCTGGGTATTGAAGTCCAGCCCCCTTGAACGTTCAAAAGTTTGCAAAATGCTGAGTGATATCATTCCTGAGAGGCAGCTGTCAATCTTGGTGCCTTTCTGCAGACTTCGCACCCGGGGCCTCAGCATCTTCTTCGTCACTGTCCTCAGTGGCTGTTCTGACCTTTCTATATCTTCCATGTCTGAAAATTCCTACTGGCCGGGAATCATGGAAATGGTAGCTTGGCAAGGCCGGGCAGGGGAGGATGGGCCTAGGAGTCCCCAAGAGCCGGAGGGCGCCGGTTGGGGAAAGAGAGGCGTTGCTAAGGCCCGCCCGCTTTCTCCGCGTCCGACAGGGCGGTCGCTAGGGGCGGGGCGGGCTGCTCTGCGGTTGCCGGGGCAACGGCCCTCTCCCTCTCCCATTCTTTCTTTCTCCCCCTGCAAACAGCTGCTCCCGGGCCGTACCATCCTGGCGGCGGGCGGGGGTGTCCGTTGTGCGAGGGAGGAGGGAGACTTTGGAGGACCTCCCTGAGGGGGCGGTGTTGTTGGCTCCTCCCTCTCGCGTCCCTCCCTCCAGCCGCTGGCGCGTTGGTACGGCCCGCCCCTCCTGTCAGAGCGTTGCTCCGTTTGCGGAGCCCGCTGGGGTTGCTGCCGCCCCCGGCCGGCAGGGGGCGCTCCAAGGCCCGAGCGAACCCGGGTCGGCCGCCGCCTTCGCACGACGCGCCTGACCCGTGTCAGACCCTCCCAAACCGCTTTAACGGGGGCGATACTTTTAAAAGGTGTTTTAAAAGTATCGCCCCCGTTTTTTTCTCTCCACGTTCACTTTCTTCAGTTTTTGGACATTTTTGTTTCAGGACTCTGAGGAGAATAATGGCATCCCTGTTCACTTTTTGCTTCTAGCGGGCTAAACGGGGCCAGAAACTCCAAACTGTCTTCATGGGAATGAAGGGAGCCATGTCAGTGATGTACAAATTAGTCCTTGACTTACAACACTCCATTTAGTGACCGTTTGAAGTTCCTGAAGAAAAAGGGCTGATGATCGGTTTTCACACTTCTCTTTAAAATTATAACAGGTCTTTCCAAACAATTGCATCTCATTCCCCAAAGTTGTGGCTCACGGTTGTGAATATCTCTGCAGTGTTAACACCAGGAGGGCCCGGGTGGTCCTCAACTTACAACGGTGCATTTAGTGACCGAAATTCTGCCGGCACTGACAAAAGTGACTTATGACCAGTTTTCACACTTACGACCGTTGGTCATGTGATCAAAATGGCACCTGACTCGTATTTATGACGGCCGCAGTGTCCCGGAGGTCACACGATTCCCTTTTGTGACTTTCTAACAAGCAAAGTCAATGGAGAAGCTGGATTCGCTTAACAACCCTTTTACTGATTTAACAACTTGCAGTGATTCGCTTAACAACTGTGGCAAGAAAGGCTGTAATGTGGAGGCAAAACTCACTTAGCATCTGTCTCGCTTAGCAGTGGAAATTTTGGACTCAGTCACACAGGTACACAATTGGTGAGTTAGGGCTTACAAACCAGGTGCACTATTGGTGAGTTACGGCTTGCAAACCAGGTGCACAATTGGCAAGTTATGGCTTACAAATCAGGTGCACCATTGGCGAGTTAGGGCTTGCACACCAGGTGCACCATTGGCGAGTTAGGGATTACAAACCAGGTGCACTATTGGTGAGTTAGGGCTTGCAAACCAGGTGTGCAATTGGCGAGTTAGGGCTTGTACACCAGGTGTATTATTGGTGAGTTAGGGCTTCCATACTAGGTGCACCATTGGGGAGTTAGGGCCTGCAAACCAGGTGCCCAATTGGCGTTATGGCTTACAAACCAGGTGCACTATTGGTGAGTTAGGGCTTGCAAACCAGATGTGCAATTGGCAAGTTATGGCTTACAAACCAGGTGCACTATTGGTGAGTTAGAGCTTTCAAACCAGGTGTGCAATTGGCGAGTTAGGGCTTGCACACCAGGTACACTATTGGTGAGTTAGGGTTTGCATACCAGGTGCACCATTGGCGATTTAGGGCTTGCACACCAGGTGCACTATTGGTTAGGGCTTGCACACCAGTTGCACTATTGGTGAGTTATGGCTTACAAACCAGGTGCACTATTGGTGAGTTAGAGCTTTCAAACCAGGTGTGCAATTGGCGAGTTAGGGCTTGCACACCAGGTGCACAATTGGTGAGTTAGGGCCTGCAAACCAGGTGTGCAATTGGCAAATTAGGGCTTGCACACCAGGTGCACTATTGGTTAGGGCTTGCACACCAGGTGCACTATTGGTGAGTTAGGGCTTGCAAACCAGGTGCACAATTGGTGAGTTAGGGCCTGCAAACCAGGTGCACAATTGGCGAGTTGGGCCTTGCACACCAGGTGCGCAATTGGGTTAGGGCTTGCTTCCTTTCCGCAAACCACCACTATTAATTGCCTTTGTTCAAAGTCATTCCACATTTGTTGACCTTTACTTGATCTGACAAAAAGCCGGGATAGTTTTGAACACGCAACCTACAAGCCCGGCGATAATCTATAATGCAAAATTAATAGGAGTTGAAACAGGGCAAGCAACTTGTAAATATACACCTTCTCGGGGAATGGAAAAAGCAATATCTGCTAATTGAGTTTCTTTGTGTGAGGCAGCCTTGTTAGCTTGTCACGTTCGCTTGCTTTTCTTCAAGGGTTTTTTTTGCAGGCCTGCAATATAAGCCCCCAGCTTATAAAAGAGAGAGAGGAAATGACAAAATTCTCAGATGTGGGTCTTGTTCAGGAGTGGGAAAAATATCACTTCTGATATTTCAAGAAAAAGGCTGCCCACTTCAGAAGCATTTAAATCCGGGGTGTCCGACTTTGGCGACTTGAAGACCTGTGGACTTCAACTCCCATAATTCCCCAGCCAGCATAGCTGGCTGGGGAATTCTGGGAGTTGAAGTCCACAAGTCGCCAAGGTCGGACACCCCTCATCTAAATGAAGCAGAAAGGGCTCAAAAGACTAGAAAGGACGGCAGTTTGGGGTTTGCAAGCCATCTTTAATCCAGCTTAATTGAACTATTAACCCGATTCTCCACATCTGTGGTTGAACGTGGTCTGGATTCCGCAAAGGGAGGGGCTGCGTTCCCGAGGAGCAAGAGAGTCAACTCAGCTCTTGATAGTTGGTGTGGGAGAGCGAGGGTGAAGACAGCTCCTCCTTAACAGTTCCCAGCGATGGTGTCAGGAGATTAAAATTTTAAAAAGGAAAACTGTTGTCATCACACCCTCAATTTATTCCAGAAAGGGTCGGTATCCTTGCCCTGCTCCCCCTTGTCTACGGATACGGTCACAGTCAGATACCCTGCAGTTTCTGGAGTGGTCAAATTACCACCCCAAAAAAAGGGGGGGTGCCCGCTTGTGCTGAGCCATGCCTTCCTCATCCAAGGTCTGTCGAGTCCGGCGTAATTGCCCGGGTCACGCCGCGCGCTGAGCCAGGGTGAAGCCGTGCGATGTGTCAACCCTGCCCGCGACATCCGAGCCTTGCTTCAGCTTTGGAAATAGCTGTTGCTCTCAAGGTTGACATATGGCAAAGCAAGCTGAACGTGTGAACAACCTTCTGTCTCCAATGCAATTTGGAAGACTGCCTCTTGGAGAGTTTTGCCGATGCTCAATCTGTCTTAATAACAGAATGACAAGAGTTGGAAGGGACCCTGGAGGTCTTCTAGCCCAACCCCCTGCTCAGGCAGGAGACCCTATAGTACAGTGGTTCTCAACCTGTGGGTCGGGACCCCATTTGGGGTTGAACAACCATTTCACGGGGGTCGCCAAGCAACGCAGTCCGCCATTTTTCCCCCCTTTTCCTTAGCTGTGCTACTCCCTTTTATTCTATTGGCTTTTGAAAGCCAATAGACCAGGGGTAGGCAACCCAAAACACTTAAAGAGCCACTTGGGCCCGTTTCCCACCAAAAACAAAACACTGGGAGCCGCAAAACCATTTTGATATCTAAAATAAAGATAACACTGCATATATCCTTTTTTACCTTTATTATAGGTGTGTGTGTGTTTGTGTGTGTGTGTTTGTGTGTGTATGTATGTGTGTGTGTGTATATGTATATGTATGTATGTATATATATATATATATATATATACACACACACACACACACACACACACATACACACACAGGTAAAAAAAGGATATATGCAGTGTTATCTTCATTTTAGATGTCAAAAGGGTCTCTCTCTCTCTCTGTCTCTCTCCCTCTCTATCTGCCCTTGGTCTGCCACTCCTCTTCCCCCGCTCTCTTTCTTTCTCTCTCTCTCTTTCCTCTTTCTCTCTCTCTCTCCCTCTCTCTCTTTCTCTCTCTCTCTCTCTTTCTCCCCCCCCCCTCCTATCTGCTGCTCACCTGACAAGCTTCAGGCTGTTGTCCAACAAGCTCAGGGGTAGGCAACCTCGTCTCTTTTATGACTCATGGACTTCAACTCCCAGAATTCCTGAGTCAGCCTAGCTGGGCTAGCTAGCTCTCTCCTGCCCTTCCTGCTTCCTGCAGAGACGCAGCAAAGGAAGGAGCTCCGCCCAGAAAGCTTTTCAGCTCCTCGGAGAACACTGTGAGTCCACTCTCTTTTACACACACACACACACACACACACACACACACACACAAGCACAAACACACACAGAGAGAGAGAGAGAGAGAGAGAGAGAGAGAGAGAGAGAGAGAGAGAGAGAGAAGCAGGGAAGCGCAATTCCTCTCTCTGTCTCTGTCTCTCTCTGCAAAGGCAGAGGAGGCTGGGAGCCGCAGGCGAAGGCTCAAAGAGCCGCATGTGGCTCCGGAGCCGCAGGTTGCTGACATGTGGAATAGACTCTCTTGAATAGAGTCTCATTCTATTGGCTTTCCAAAGCCAATAGGAATTGTCCAGGCTGTCTCTGCCCTGCTGAGCCCGCCAAAAGTCCCCTTCTGCAAACAGTGCTGCACCAGTTGAGTAGTCCTCGACTTAACGACCGGTTGGGAGGTCGCGGCATTAAAAAGGTTGAGAACCACTGCTATAGTACCTTTTCAGATAAATGGTTGTCCAGTGAATTCCTAAAAACCTCCAATGTTGAACCTCTGAAGGCAAATCATTCCACTGATTATTTGTTATGTCAGGAAATTCCTCCTTAATTCCAGATGGCTTCTCTCCTTGATCAGTTTCCGTATGTTGCTTCTTTCCTGCCTTCGGGGGCTTTGGAGAAGAGCTTGACCCCCCCACTTCTTTGGGGCAGCCCCTCAAAATATTGGAACACTGCTATCTTATCCCCTACTAGTCCTTCTTTTCACTAAACTAGACCTACCCAATTCCTGCAAGTGTAATAATAATAATAATAATAATAATAATAATAATAATAATAATAATAATAATAATAATAAAGTTGGAAGGGACCTTGGAGATCATCTAGTCCAACCCTCTGCTCAGGCAGGAAACCCTACACCATTTCGGACAAATGGCTGTCCAGTCTCTTCTTAAAAACTTCCAGTGTTGGAGCATTCACCACTTCTGGCGGGTTGTTCTACTGGTTAATTGTTCTGTCAGGAAATTTCTCCTTAGTTCTAGGTTGCTTCTCTTTTTGATGAGTTCTCCTCCATTATTTCTTGTCTTGCCTTCAAGGGCTTTGGAGAATAGCTTGACTGCCTCTTCTTTGGGACAGCCGCTGAGATATTGGAAGACTGCTATCATGTCCCCCCTCGTCCTTCTCTTCGTTAAACTAGACATCCCCAATTCCAGCAACCTTTCCTTATTTGTTTTAGCCTCCAGTCCCCTAATCATCTTTGTTGCTCTTCTCTGCACTCTTTCTAGAGTCTCAACATCTTTTTTATATTGTGGTAACCAAAAATTCTTCTGTCAGCTGGTCTCTGACAGAGGGCCACCTGAAGAGACTAGAAGCATCTGAAATGTGGATTTACAGGCGGCTGTGACATAGAAGCTGGGTTGACAAGATGCAGAAATGAGGAGGTGATCAGCCACCTGGGAAAGCCAAGGGAAACCATTAAAACAATTTAAAAACGAAAATTAGAATATTTCGGACGCGTGATGTGACACCCAGACAAATATGGCACATTTCATTTAATCCTCCAGGGAAAGATTGAAGGCAAACGAGGTCCAGGCAGAAGAAGAACATCGTGGCTACAAAATCTAAGGGACTGGTTTGGACAAAACTCAGCAGCACTTTTTTTGTGCGGCTGCTGATAAAAACAGGATCGCCAACGTCTAATAACGGATATGGCACAAGAAGAAGAACCAAAACTGGGTGCCATATTCCACGTTTGATCTTATTATAGATTTAAAATTTAAAATAAGTTTCTCCTTAGTTCCAGGTTGCTTCTCTCCTTGATCAGTTTCCATCCTTTACTTCTTGTCCTGCCTTCAGGCGCTTTGGAGAATAGTTTGACTCCCTCTTCTTTGGGGCAGCCTCTGAGATACTGGAAGGCTGCTATCATGTCCCCCCTCGTCCTTCTCTTCATTAAACTAGACAGACCCAATTCCAGCAACCGTTCCTTATATGTTTTAGCTTCCAGTCCCTTGATCATCTTTGCTGCTCTTCTCTGTACTCTTTCTAGAGTCTCAGCATCTTTTTTTACATCGTGGTGAGCGAAACTGGATGCCGTATTCCAAGTGTGGCCTTACCAAGTGGTATCCAAGTGTGGCCTTACCAAGTGGTATCAACACTTCACATCATCTCGATTCTATCCCTGTTAATGCAGCCTAGGATTGTGATGGCTTTTTTGTCAGCTGCCACACACACACTGCCGGCTTCTGCCCGGTGGTTCAGTTAAATGCAGCAGCCCTTGCGGGCAGAGATCAAAGTGGGGACAGGCTGTTATCTACCACCCTCTTGATCTATGACCCTCATTTGAGATGAGATTGTGCCTGAAAAGTGCAGCTCTCTACAAACCTTTCTGAGTGATCCACTCAGCTGCTCACCCTTAAACTGACAATTCAGCCATTGTCTTGCTTTGCGCCCTGCACAATAACTGGACTGTGAAGCCTGTGGATGGAGTGCCCCAGGCTGAGCATCGCATGCAAATGCAGCACCGGTTTTGATCTGATTGGATCAAGGATGCTTGTAGACATGGAGCTTCTGAGGGTGTTGTGGGCTGTGCTCTGGGCAACGGTGGCGGCTGGCGCCCAGGAATTCTGCCAGCCCCAGAGTGCCAGGGATGAGCTAGAAAGATGCACAAGCTTCTCTTCGGAAAGATGACACTTTGCAAGCTTTCCTGGGAAAAAGAATGGAATGGAATGGAATATAGAATAGAATAGAAATAGAAATAGAATAGAATAGAAAATATGGAATGGAATGGAATAGAATAGAAAATATGGAATGGAATAGAATAGAATAGAAAATATGGAATGGAATAGAATAGAATAGAAAATATGGAATGGAATGGAATAGAATAGAAAATATGGAATGGAATGGAATAGAATAGAATAGAATTGATTCTACACATATTAACTGTGGCAAGAATGGCGTTCGCGCAATACTGGAAGGAACGCAATACACCACCAGAGGGATTGATTATTCAGAAGATATATGAATGTGCTGAAATGGATAAACTCACTCTAGAACTAAAAGAAAAAGACAATTCGGAATTTTACGCCGTTTGGGAAAAATGGTATACATGGATAGATAATAGAAACAAAAATTGGAAATATACACAAGACTATTGTGAGTTAGATATTGAATGTATATAGTCTCTATATTGTATAGAATGTTGATCCGAAGTATGTAAAAATGACACAGTCTGCTGAATATGTACTAGAGTTGTATAAAGGAAAATGGTAATAAAAATTATTTAAAAAAAAAAAAGAATAGAATAGAATAGGAAGGGACCTTGGAGGTCATCTAGTCCAACCCCCTGCTCATATAAAAAGAGCCGAGGTGGCGCAGCAGTTCGAGTGCAGTACTGCAGGCCACTTTAGCTGACTGTGTTCAGCAGGTCAATGGTTCAAATCTCACCAGCTCAAGGTTGACTCAGCCTTCCAGCCTTCCGGGATAGGTAAAATGAGGACCCAGATTGTTGGGGGCAATGTAAATATATATATATACATTGCTTACTGGTGTACACCGCTTAGAGAGTGCTTGCACTTAAAGCGGTATATAAGTCTCATAAATAAATAAATAAATAAATAAATACCATTTCGGACAAATGGCTGTCCAGTCTCTTCTTAAAAACGTCCAGGGTTGGAGCATTCACCGCTTCTGGAGGCAGGTAGTTCCACTGGTTAATTGTCCTCACTGTCAGGAAGTTTCTCCTTAGTTCTCGGCTGCTTCATCTCCTCGGTGAGTTTCCATCTAGGTTAGGGCTTCCCAACCTTGGCAACCTTTGAGATGGGTGGACATCAGCTGATTCTATTCCCCACGGCTGGAGGAAGCCACACTTGCTTAATGACTGCAGGCTTCGCTTAAGAACAGCAGCGATTTGCTGAAGCAATCGTGGCAAGTAGGTTGTTCCTGTCGAGCCCTTAACCATCACCTTGTTTAGCAACAGAATCACGGCTCGCAGTTGTCCTTGTAAGTCCAGGATTACCTGTTTGACGTGAAACCTGGTCCTTACATTAGTAACGGCCGAGGAGAGCAAAATCTGCTGCAAACAGGTTTGGGAAATGCAGCCACACGGAATAAATAGCTTAGTTTAGTTGGTAGCTCACCGTAGGAGGTGCCATTTGTCTCTATCTGCCAAGGGAACGAAGGCCATTTAAGGCTATCAAATCCAGCCCCCTGTTGGGTGCCAGAATCCAATTAAAAGATCCCTGACGCAGGCCCTTCGTCTCCAGTTGAACATATTGGGGGGGGGATGCTCAACATGGTTGTGGGTCGCTGGTTCCCCCCAGAAAAAGCTCTTCTAGACCATGAATGACATTGAAAATGCATGAGCTGCCATCTTAATTCCTTCCCCCCTTGTCATAACTGAGCATCTGAATCAGGTCCCATGCTTAGGGGGTACAGACCTGGGGTAATATACATTTCCAGTTTGAATTACAGGTGTCCTTGTTTAGTGACCACAATTGGGACGAGCAGTTTGGTCGTTAAGCTAAATTGTTGCTAAATGAAACCATGAATAGAATAGAATAGAATAGAATAGGAAAATAGCATAGAATAGAAAATAGGAAAGAATAAGAACAGAATAGAATAGGATTATAGAATAGTGAAATAGAATAGAATAGGATTATAGAATAGGAAAACAAAATAGAATAGAATAGAATAGAATAGAATAATGGTAAGAATAGAATAGAATTAAGAATAGAAATAGAATAGAGTAGAATTAAGAATAGAATAGAATTAAGAATAGGAATAGAATAGAAAATAGGAAAGAATAAGAATGAATAAGTAGAATAGAATAGAATAGGATTATAGAATAGGAAAATAGAATAGAATAGAATAGAAAATAGGAAAGAATAAGAATGAATAAGTAGAATAGAATAGAATAGAATAGAATAGAATAGGATTATAGAATAGGAAAATAGAATCAAATAGAATAGGATTATAGAATAGGAAAAATAGAATAGAATAGAATAGAATAGAATAGAAAATAGGAAAGAATAAGAATGAATAAGTAGAATAGAATAGAATAGGATTATAGAATAGGAAAAATAGAATAGAAAATAGGAAAGAATAAGAATAGAATAGAATAGGATTATAGAATAGGAAAAATAGAATAGAATAGAATAGAATAGAAAATAGGAAAGAATAAGAATGAATAAGTAGAATAGAATAGGATTATAGAATAGGAAAAATAGAATAGAATAGAAAATAGGAAAGAATAAGAATAGAATAGAATAGGATTATAGAATAGGAAAATAGAATAGAATAGAAAATAGAAAAGAATAAGAATAGAATGGAATGGAATGCCCACAATCAGTCCGCACACACAAGCAAAGCCCCATCCGTGGGATGCAGGCAGCACACAAACCACGTACTCTCCGGCCCGTGGAAAAACCTTTCTCCACGGAACTGGTCCCTGGTGCCCAGATGGCTGGGGACCTTGCGTTCTTCCATATCCTTCACAGTGAATGAGGGAGAAAAAGCATTCTAAACCTCTAATTTTCAGTATGACCCAAAGGATTTCTAGAGCATCACATAAAGTTGATCCCGTGTTGGAGACCTTAGCAAAGGAAACTCAGCACTGTTTTTTCCCAAACAGCCTCTCCTGCATGAACCTACCTGGGCAACGAGTGAAAATTAAACTGCACCTCCATTTTGCCATCAAGATTGATAGCAAACGTGAGTTTAGCCATTAGACACTCGCTGGCTTGACCCAAGGCCTGAGCGACAGCGCAGCGATTGTTGAACAAAGCAACAACCAAATGTTCCGAAACGCTGGTTTTTAATTACTGTAGGCATACTATAATGACGTTTCTCCACTGGAACAACTTTAAAATGGCTAGACTTCAACTCCCAGAATTCCCCAGCCAGCTATGTTCCAGTTCTGGGAGTTGAAGTCCACAAGTCTTAAAATGGTAGCGCAGTGGTTAGAATGCAGTACTGCATGCTAATTCAATGCCCACTGCCAGCAGTTCGATCCTGACCGACTCCAGGTTGACTCATCCTTCCAAAGTCGGTAAAATGAGGACTCAGATTGTTGGGGGCTGCAAGAAGCTGACCCTGTAAATCCCTTAAAGAGGGCTGTAAAGCACTGTGAAGTGGTATATAAATCTAATACAGTGGTTCTCAACCTTTTTAATGCCGCGACCCCCAACCGGTCGTAAGTCGAGGACTACTCAACCAGTCGTAAGTCAAGAACTACTCAACTGGTGCAGCCCCGTTTGCAGAATGGGACTTTTGGCGGGCTCAGCAGGGCAGAGACAGCCTGGACAATTCCTATTGGCTTTTGAAAGCCAATAGAATTAGACTCTATTCAAGAGAGTCTATTCTATTGGCTTTCAAAAGCCAGTAGAATAAAAGGGAGTAGCACAGCTAAGGAAAAGGGGAAAAAAATGGCGGACTGCGTTGTTTGGCGACCCCTGTGAAATGGTCATTCGACCCCAAATGGGGTCCCGACCCACAGGTTGAGAACCACTGGTCTAATAAAAACTACTAGCTTAAATATGAGATAGTAGATATTAAGAGAAAAAGAGAGGAAGTATTCAATGTTGAAATAAGAGAAATTTTGGTTACTAAATTGAAGATATTTGGAAATTTATAGAAAATAAGAATGTTATACTGTATCATTAATTAGTCGATATAAGATGGTGAGAAATAGAATATATTCAAATAAATAAGACGTGAATCCTGAACACTAGATTTTGTGATGAACTGTGATAAAGGGAACTTTGGTTATTTAAAACTTGGAAATTATAAATATTAAATGTTAAATTTAAATACTAATGGGAAACTAAAAATTGGGAAAAACTAAGTAGGACATTGATTGTCTACAAAGACTGAATGTTTTTTTTTTGGAAGTTTTTTTTTATTGAAAGTTTTTAAAATTACAAATCCCCTCCCCAACCCCCCCCCACCCTCCCATACCCTCCCCCACCTCCCCAAACCTCCCAAACCCTGCCCCAACCTTCCCAGAGCTGAGTACAGGCTTAATTAAAATTTTTCAGAAAAAGAAAAGAAAAACTTAAAACACATATAAATCCTAAACAAATCTAAATACATTAAATTAAATAGGTTATCTTGTCTAAAAAATAATAATTGCAATCATTAAACATATTATAATATACTCTAAACATTTTCTAGTATCATACTTATATTATTATCCATCATTCTGTATAAACTCCCTCCAAAACACAAATTTAAACATTACTTTCTTTGAATATCTATACCTACAATATAAAATCTAATCTCTCCCTCTTTCTTTATCCTAGAACAGAAAAATAAACATATAAACCTTCATTATACCATTAAAACTAAATACTCTTTGGATACTTAAACTAAATACTTAAACTTAAACTTCTTATCTAAGATTTTCATTCAATCTCCATAATCTTCTCTCCTATAAAAAAAAAAACTTAAAAAACATATAAATCCTAAACAAATCTAGATATGTTTAATTAAACAAGTTATCTTCTCTTAAAAATAATAATAATAATAATAAAAAAACAAAAAAACCCAGTCATTAAACACATTATAATATACTCTGAACCTTTTCATATCATACTTATGTTATTATCCATCATTCTTTATAAACTCCCTCCAAAACACAAATTTAAACATTACTTAAAACATTAGAATTCCCTTATACAGATTTAAATCTTTACCAATAACAAATTCCATCCACAATAAACACATTCCTTATCAGTCTCTCTTGTCCATAAACCTCAAAAGAAGTGCTTTGAAAACTGCCCTTAAAGCTAACTCCAAAAAGTTTGTAAATCTTGCTTCTCCCACAGACTCAGTACTCTTTATCCTTGTCAGTCTCTCTTATCCATAAATCTCGAAAGAAGTGCTTTGAAATCTGCCCTTAAAGGTAGCTCCAAAAAGTTTATAAATCCTGCTTCTCCCGCAGACTCAGGAGCCAATACTTGTGAGGCTTCCTTAAACTCCTTCTTCTGTTGCTCTTTTTCTTTACGATTATATGTTGCACGAGTTGTCCTCTGCTCCTTCATCTAGACTTGTTGAGGCCCCTCAAACTGAGATTTCCCATTTTTCATTAATATAGGCTCTTCAGACTGCAATTCTACCCTTAAAGGTTGCTCCAAAAAATTTATAAATCCTACTTCTCCCTACAAAGACTGAATGTTAAAATAACCAGGATATGTATAAGCTAAAAATTATTGATAAATGTAAGAATGTTATTTTTATCTAATTCAGTGTTTCTCAACCTTGACAATTTTAAGGCATGTGGACTTCAACTCCCAGAATTCCACAGCCAGCAATGCTGGCTGTAGAATTCTGGGAGTTGAAGTCCACATGCCTTAAAATTGTCAAGGCTGAGAAACACTGAATTCTAATTGATATAATAAGAATTGTATTAAACAGGAGGCAGTAAATACTAAGGGGAAAAGAGAGGAAATATTTAATGTGGTAGTTTGAGACTTGTACTAAAGATACTTGTATGTTATTGAATTATCGGTTAACTCAGCCGCCATGTTGCTTTTTAAATATTGAAATGTAAAATTAGAAAATCAATAAACCTTTAAAAAAAGTGCTCTTGCTTCTACCTTTTTTATCTGATTGTCACGACGTTTTGCATAAACTAATTTTACATCATTTTGTTCCTCTATGAGCCATGGATCTCATAACTCACAGATTTGCATCCAGTGCATAAGATTGATATTTCACTCATCTGCGATTTGACACGGCTCAATGCTCTGGAGCAGTAAAGAGATTGCCTTGAAGAAAAAAAAATTATAATTAAAGTTGTGTAAACACCAATTTAGGCCATCCAGACAGGAAAGGGCCAGGAAAAGATTCACAATGCCCTGCCTTGATTCGCTACAGCTTATCCTCTTATTATACCTTACAGTAATAGAGTTCCAGGACAGTAATTCATTCGGTACAGGCCGTCCTCGACATTGTAACTCTTCCTAATTTTACAACCTTTTTTGTGACAGTTAAGCAAATGACACAGTTGCTACAATAAATCCATGGTTCTCCATGAAGCCTATTTTGCTGAAAACAAGTAGTGTTGGTTTTGGCCAAAACGTGTCATAAAGCATGGTTCCAGAACCACAGGGCGTTTGCTCAAAACGGTTATAAATGCAGCCGTGTTGCTGAGAGCCTGGCGTTCGGTCCTGTGACTGTAGGATTGGAACTGAGTCATTAGCACAGGCAGTCCTCGACTTACAATAGTTCATTTAGTGACCGTTGAAAGTTACAACGGCACTGAAAAACGCGACTTAGGACATTTTTTCAATTACCACCTTTGCAGCATCCCCTCGTGATCAAAATTCAGTTGCCTGGCAACTAGTTCGTGTTTATGATGGCTGCAATATGCCATGATCCCCCTTTTGTGACCTTCTGACAAGCAAAGTCAATGGGGAAGCCAGATTCACTTCACAACCATGTGACTAACAACTGCACTAATTCACATAACCACTGTGGCAATGGGGCAAAACTCACTTAACAAATGTTTCATTTAGCAACATAAATATTCAGCTCAATTGTAGTCATAAGACTAGACAGTCACTTGCTGAAATGGTATTCTATTCTATTCTGTTCTATTTTATTGTCATTATTCTTTTAATTTTAATTCTATTCTATTCTATTCTATTCTATTCTATAATTCCATTCCATTCCGTTCTGTTCTGTTTTCTATTCTATTCTATTCTAGATTCCTATTCTATAATTCTCTTCTCCTCTTCTCTTCTATACTATTCTTATTCTATTAATTCTATTTCTATTCTATTCTATTAATTCTTCTATTCTGTTCTATTCTTAATTCTGTTCTATTCTATTCCACTCTATCCTATTCTATTCTATTCTATATTCATTTACATATATTCTATTCTATTCTATTCTATTCTATATTCCATTACATATTTTCTATTCTATTCTATTCTATTCTATTCTATTCTATTCTATTCTATTCTACTCTATTCTATAATTCCATTCCGTTCCATTCTGTTCTATTCCTATTCTGTTGTTTTCTATTCTATTCTATTCTATTCTATTCTATTCTATTCTATTCTATTCTATTCTATTCTATTCTATTCTATTCTACTCTATTCTATAATTCCATTCCGTTCCATTCTGTTCTATTCCTATTCTGTTGTTTTCTATTCTATTCTATTCTAGATTCCTATTCTATAATTTTCTTCTCTTCTCTTTTATGCTATTCTTATTCTATTAATCCTATTTCTATTCTATTTCATTCTATTAATTCTAATTCTATTCTGTTCTATTCTTAATTCTGTTCTATTCTATTCTATATTCCATTACATATATTCTATTCTATTCTATTCCTATTCTATTCTATTCTTATATTCTCTTCTCTTCTATTCTATATTCCAATATCTATTCTATTCTATTCTATTCTATTCTATTCTATTCTATTCTATTCTATTCTATTCTATTCTATTTCTATTTCTATTTCTATTTCTATTCTATTCTGTATTCCTGTTCTATAATTCTGTTCTGTTCTGTTGAGGACTACTTGTATTCATTGAATCCTTAAACCTCCTGACTTGACCAGTCGGATTTCCGCCTGCTGGGCGAAACCAGAGGGACGCTAACGCCACGCCCCCTTCTCCCAGCTTAGGCCGTTGCCGGGAGACCGACCCTTCCTCTCCATCGCCTTCTGGGACGGTCAGAGCGGCCGGCGCCGCTCTAGCCCTCCCGCCGACGCGACGATGGTCGCTCGTCCGCTCCCTCAGGCGCTCGTCCAGGGCCGCGTGACGTCATCGGGAGGGGACCCAGGCGCGCGCGCGTGCGTGATGGCGGCTCGGCGGCTACGGGCCGCTTCTTCCTCCGGAGCGTCCGGCGAGTGAGGCGGCGGGGCGGCCGTGAGGGGGAGAAGCGGGTCGTCGTCGTGGTGGTCGTCGAGCGAAGAGCGACCCCCGGCCTCCCCGTCGGGGTCTCCGCGCCCTCGGGGCTCCCGGCGCCGGCCATGGAGCGGCGGCGGCGGCGGCGGGGGGCGGCGGCCGGCCTGCCGGAGGGGCTGCCGTCTTCGCCGTGGCGGCGGCTGCTGCTGCTCCTGCTCCTGCTGGTGCCGCTGCTGTCGGCGCGGGGCGCGGAGTCGGCCTCGGCGGAAGGCAAGGCGTGCGAGAAGCCCTGCGCCAACGGAGGACGCTGCCAGCCCAGCACCGGCCAGTGCGAGTGCCAGCCCGGCTGGGTGGGCGACCAGTGCCAGCACTGCGGGGGGCGCTTCCGGTGGGTGAGGCGGCGGCGGCGGGGGGGGAGGGGTGGGGTGGGGGTGGGGAGACCCAGGACGAGCGAGGCTTGGGGTTGCCGCCCCCCTTCCTTCCCTCCCTCCTGGGGGAGGGGCTGCTTCCCCCCTCCCCTCCCCCCCTTCTCTTTGGGGTTCGCAGTTTGCGCCCCGATTTTGGAACTGGCTGCTCTTGGCCTCCTTCGGATGCTCCCCGCGGAGAGAAGCACCACAACCCCCGCTCAGCTCAGCTGCGGGAGGGGGGAGGGGACGCAGTATGTTGTTATTGTTAATAATAATAATAATAATAATAATAATAATAATAATAATAATAATATTCGTCGCACAGTCAGCCAGGTATTCAGACTGGGTTTGGCAGTTTTGTCTGCCTATCAAGTCCTTCCCAAGGAGCTGCTGCTGGTGGTGGTGTTATTTAATCTTCAGTTCGATTCACAGTCTGAGATTGGTAAAAAACTTAATAGTTCAAGTCCTAAACAAGGACCTAAGAGCTGTTAGGTAGCTATTAGGTCTCTGTATGTATCTGAATATATATATTCAGATGTGTGTGTGTGTATGCATGTGTATATATGCACACGCACACACACACACATGTTTTCTGAGGTTTTCGCGGGTGTTTGTATGTAGGTCTTTGGTTGTTTGGGTTTTCTCCCGCGTAAAATTGGAAGTGTCTTGGCGACGTTTCGACGAAGTCCCATTCGTCATCTTCAGGCTGGTGTTTTCAGCTTCGTGCTTCGAGGAGCAATATATATATATATATATATATATATATATATATATATATATATATATATATATATATATATATATATATATATATATATATATATATATATATACACATACACACACACACATGTGTGTGTGTATATGTATGTATATACATATGTATATATGTGTTTATACATATATACACACACATGTATATATGTGTATATATGTATATTATTGATCTTCACACAGTCAGCCAGATGTTCAGACTGGGTTTCACAATGTTGTCTACCTATCCATACGTGTTTGTGTGAGTGCGTGTGTGCGCGTGCGTGTGTATACACATGCACACACACACACACACACACACACACATGTATATATGTGTATATTATTGATGTTCAGACTGGGTTTCACAATCTTGTCTGTCCAGTCCTTACCAAGGACCTGGGATAGCCCAATGTTGTTGTTGTTATTATGGTTAATCTTCAATTCGATTCATAGCTAACCGAGGATATAAGAGCAGTTAAGGTAACATCTGAGTATATATGCAGTTCCGAGTAAGGTGGTTTTTTTTTTTTTGCAAAGTCAGAATAGTCAGGTCTGTCATTAAGTTCAAAATTTCCATATATTCTAGACAGTTGTTTGGGTTTTGCTCCAAGGGCTCCTATTATTATTGGTACAACCACTGATTTTTTCCTCCGCAATCTCTCAACTTCAATTGCAGATAGCAATACTTGGTTATTTTTTCTAGCTGTTTCTCAATTTGTGGGTCAATTGCTATTGCAATATCAATGAACCAGACTCCTCCTCCTTCTCATTGTTGTTGTTGTTGTTGTTGTTGAACAGCTTTGCCCTCAGAAATTGTGGGAGCTCCCATCACTGGAGATTTTTAAGAAGAGACTAGACAGTCACTTGTCTGAAATGGTATAGGTTCTCCCTATTATTATTCATCGCACAATTAGCCAGGTTGCAGACTTGATTTGACATTTTTGTCCACCTATCAAGTCCTCTCCAAGGACCTGGAATGGGAAGAGGTTGATGTTTGAGGATGTTAGAGGTTTTATTATTACGGTTCGTCGCACAGTCAGCCAGATGTTCAGACCGCATTTGGGATTATTGCCTGCCTATTGAGTTCTTATATTTATTTGCCATCTCTCTGATTATTGGACTACTCTAGGTGGCTCACAACCATAAAAAAACCAAGTTGGAGCAAAGCGAAAGTAAAATAATCGAAGAATAAAATAAACAAGGAAAAAGAAAACAGAAATTTTGTGGATTATGGCTATTAAAAAAAAGCTGGGCCAGTTGGGGGGGGGAAGGTGGAGTCCGCTGTCAATCTAGCACAGTGGTTCTCAACCTGTGGGTCGGGACCCCATTTGGGGTCGAACGACCATTTCACGGGGGTTGCCAAACAACGCAGTCCGCCATTTTTCCCCCCTTTTCCTTAGCTGTGCTACTCCCTTTTATTCTATTGGCTTTGGAAAGCCAATAGAATAGACTCTCTTGAATAAAGTCTAATTCTATTGGCTTTCAAAAGCCAATAGGAATTGTCCAGGCTGTCTCTGCCCTGCTGAGCCCGCCAAAAGCCCCATTCTGCAAACCGTGCTGCACCAGTTGAGTAGTCCTTGACTTACGACCGGTTGAGCAGTCCTCGACTTACGACCGGTTGGGGGTCGCAGCATTAAAAAGGTTGAGAACCACTGATCTAGCACCTACCTCCAGAATCAAACTCTCCCATTGGGTCTCCAGGCCAATTGGCAGACCCAGGTCTTCAGTCTCTTACAAAATTAGAGGTTGGGGGCAGGTCCGACCCAATGTATATGTTGCATGAAGACAGACCTTCACTCCCCAGTAATGAGAAGGATCGTGTCCCTCCTAAGTCCCGGATATCTGGATCATTTTGATCTTCCTTTCAAAGGGTCCGTTCTGTCCAGGTAATCCTCGACATAACGACCACAACGGAGCCCCAAATGTCTCTTGTTTGTAAAGTGAATTTTGCCCCATTTTACGACTTTTCTTGCCGCGGTTATTAAGCGAGGAACAACACGGTGGTTAAGTGAACCTGGATTCCCCCGTTGACTTTGCTTGTAAGACGGCCGCAAAAGAGATCGCGTGATCCCCCCGGGATGCTGCAACCGTCGTAAATGTGAGTCCGTTGCCAAACACCTGAATTTTGATCACGTGACCACGGGGAGGCTGCAGTAGTCTTAAAGGTGAAAAAACGGTCGTAAGTCGCTTTTCCCAGGCCTAGTGTAACTTTGAATGGTCACTAAATGAACTGTTGTAAGTTGAGGATTACCTGTGTGAGGGGGGTCCTGGATGCTCTCTGAGCTTGGTGGTTTTCTTGCAGACGTTTCCTGACCCAAACTGGGTAAGATCATCAATGCTGGAAGGGGGTTTGCTAGGAGGAGGAGGAGGAGGAGGAGGACTGTGGTGTCCTTGATGCTCTCTGGGCTGGCTTGTTTTCTTGCAGACCTTTTATTAACCAAATAGGTTACATCATCAGTGCTGGAAGGGAGTAAGGTTTGATGAGAGGAGAAGGAGGGGGAGAAGGAGGAGAAGGAGAAGGAGGAAGATTGTGGGCACTTTGGTGCTCTCTCAGCTTGCTTGTTTTCTTGCAGGCCTCTCATTACCCAAATAGGTTACATCATCAGTGCTAGAAGGGAGTAAGGTTTGCTGGGAGGAGGAGGAGGAGGAGAGGAGGACTGTGGGGTCCTTGGTGCTCTCTGACCTTGCTTGTTTTCTTGCAGACCTTTCATTACCCAACCAGGTTACATCCTCAGTGCTAGTAAGGAGTGCGGTTTGCTGTCACTGATTCCGCCCTCTGCACTGCATTCTTTACTAGCACTGATGATGTTACCTAGTTTGGGTCACGAAACGTCTGTAAGAACACAAGTTCAGAGAGAGAGCACCATTTCAACCCGGAGCTACAAAACCTTCTCCTTTATTGATTGCCTGCCTTGCAAAAACCTCTGGATATAAGGCCATTGAAGAGGGCAGTGGGCAAAATTCACCAAGCCACTCATCTTGCCTAGATAATTCTTATTAACCAAACCTCAGCCGGGCCAACCAAGATGCCCAGGACGGCGTGGCTAGTATCATTCATTTTCCCCCGGCTACGTGAGGCTTGGAAAAAGAACCACGGAGAGGCTGGCACCCCTATTCATTAGGCTCCATTACCGTGGGTGGCTGCTCTCCCCGAAGATCTGGGATTGCAGATCCAGAGTCTGCCAAGAAGCACTTTTTTGCCCAGACTGCAGTCTTTTAAAAAAACAACAATAAAAAAAAAATAGAGACACACATCAGTCTGGGCCGGTGTTCAGAGGTGAAATGGGGATTGTCAATAAATGTTGCAATGTCTATTAACCAGCCAGGGTTTCACAGTGAATCTCATCAGATGGAGCAGCGGTTCTCAAGCTGTGGGTCGGGACCCCATTTGGGGTCGAACGACCATTTCACGGGGGTCGCCAAACAACGCAGTCCGCCATTTTTTCCCCCCTTTTCCTTAGCTGTGCTACTCCCTTTTATTCCATTGGCTTTTGAAAGCCAATAGAATAGCCTCTCTTGAATAGAGTCTAATTCTATTGGCTTTCAAAAGCCAATAGGAATTGTCCAGGCTATCTCTGCCCTGCTGAGCCCGCCAAAAGTCCCATTCCGCAAACGGTGCTGCACCAGTTGAGTAGTCCTCGACTTACGACCGGTTGAGTAGTCCTTGACTTACGACCGATTAAAAAGGTTGAGATCCACTGAGATGGAGGATTCAGCTGAGAGTGTAGTAATGGCAGGACCGGATTTGCCAGAGCCGGGAAGCTGGTGAAACTGCATTGGTCCTGCTCAGGGCAGAGTCAACCCTCTTTACCTCAAACAAAGGCAGACCTGAGTCTTGTTTGCTCCCTGACCTTGCTGGTATGAGTGCCAGCATCTGGGAAGGAGCTGGTTCCTTGAGCGGGTATCCAGCTGCGCTTGAATTGCTCTTCCCTTCCCACAATCCACCTGGGGCTCTGATTGACCTGCGCCTGGCGAGATCCGGAGGCCACGCTGAAGAAGTCAAAAGGCCTGATGATGCTGTGACTGCCTGTTTGCTGGTTTGCGGCTTGATCACGGGGGCCTAAGCGCCGTCTCCTCATTGAGGTTTGGGCCGGCAGCTTCACAGCGTGTTTGACTGGTTGAGTGAGTTTGGTGGACTAGAAGGGGCCGTGGACGACAAGGACCTGCCGGTGAGCTCTTTGGGAAGGGTGCACAAAGGAGACAAGGATGGAAATCAGACGAGTGGCTTTTGATTCGGTGTTATGGGAAAGTTCTCTGCAATTCTCTTTGCCGGTCGTTTTTTAGTTGAGTTCAGGGGGTCTCCAGATGTGGCAACTTTAAAACTTGTGGACTTCAATTCCCAGAATTCTCCAGCCAGCAAGCTGAGTTCTACCTAGCTAGTCCTGCCTTAGCGCTGAAAGGTGGCTGGTGACTTTGGGCCAATCACCAGGAGAGTTCTAGTCCCGCCTTAGGCATGAAAGGCAACTGGTTGACTTTGGGCCAATCACCAGGAGATGGTGAGTTCTAGTCCTACCTTACACATGAAAGCCAGCTGGGTGACTTTTGACCAGTCACCAGGAGACGGTGAGTTCTAGTCCCGCCTTAGGCATGAAAGCCAACTGGGTGACTTTGGGCCAATCACCAGGAGATGGTGAGTTCTAGTCCTACTTTAGACATGAAAGTCAACTGGGTGACTTTGGGCCAATCACCAGAAGTTGGTGAGTTCTAGTCCCACCTTAGGCATGAAAGCCAACTGGGTGATTTTGGGCCTATCACCAGGAGATGGTGAGTTCTAGTCCGGCCTCAGACATGAAAGCCAGCTGGGTGACTTTGGGCCAATCACCAGGAGACAGTGAGTTCTAGTCCCGCCTTAGGCATGAAAGCCAGCTGGGTGACTTTGGGCCAATCACCGGGAGACAGTGAGTTCTAGTCCCGCCTTAGTCATGCAAGCCACCTGGGTGACTTTGGGCCAATCACCAGGAGACGGTGAGTTCTAGTCCCGCCTTGAGCAGGAAAACCGGCTGGGTGACCTTGGGCCAATCTTTTTCTCTCAGCCCAATCCAGTCCATGAGGATCGTTGTTGTGGGGCAAACAGGAGGAGAGAGATGCGTTCTTCCCCCCGCCTTGGTTTTATTTGTAGAAACAATAAAAGCCCTGCAAATAAATAAAATAATCGTCCAAGCTGGCAACGACAGGGAAAGATTCCACCTCCCTGTCTCCATTGGCGTGGTTGCAGCTGACTGCAGGCCGATGAGTTGAGAGGAAGGATGGGGATGAATAATCCAGCGAGCATCATTTTCTTGGCTGGCTGAAAAACCGAGTGGGTGAGTCAACAAATGTGTGGCATTTACTTTCGAGATAAACACTAAGAGGGCGAAGCAAAATGATAGGGAGGCTCCGATCCGCAGCCGCAGCCTGGAAAGGAGCATTCTAGATCCCGCAGGCCTTTCCAGTCGGCTTTGCAAGGAGGGATGCTGAGATGAAGAGGGATCCGAGGATTTGATGAGGAGGGTTTGATTAATTAGCAGAAGGCAAAGGGTAGGTTTGCCGAGAGGCTTCGCAAAATTGGAACCGACTATTTGAACGGAATGACTTACCTTTCCTGCAGCGGTCGGTTTATTTTTAAATCGGCGAGGCGGTTTAAAAAAAGAGCGACCAGGTGGTCTTTTTTTTCTGTGTGAATAATGACAAATACCTGTGATTCATCCGTGAAAGGGAAAATGGCAAATTGAACGGGGAATCTTAATAGCTTTCCTTGGACTGTTCGTTTGGGGCAGGGCTCTTCAGAGTTGCGGACTTCAACTCCCAGAATGCCTCAGCCAGGTCTTCAAACTTGGCCACTTTAAGACTTGTGGACTTCAACTCCCAGAATGCCTCAGCCAGGTCTTCAAATTTGGCCGCTTTAAGACTTGTGGACTTCAACTCCCAGAATGCCTCAGCCAGGTCTTCAAACTTGGCCGCTTTAAGACTTGTGGACTTCAACTCCCAGAATGCCTCAGCCAGGTCTTCAAACTTGGCCGCTTTAAGACTTGTGGACTTCAGCTCCCAGAATGCCTCAGCCAGGTCTTCAAACTTGGCCGCTTTAAGACTTGTGGACTTCAACTCCCAGAATGCCTCATGGCTGAGGCATTCTGGGAGTTGAAGTCCACAAGTCTTAAAGCGGCCAAGTTTGAAGACCCCTGGTTTGGGGGATGCTTGCCATGAAAAATTGAACCTTTTCAATGGCGGATTGAAGGATTCAGGGAACGGACACTTTTTTTCCGGTGCTGTTGAAACTTCGAACGGTTACTAAACGAATTGTGATAAGTCGAGGACTACCTATATTGCCAACAAAGATCCACATTGGTTTAGTTTAAAAATTCCTCCTAAATGGGCAGTCGGTTGCTCCCCCCCCGAGCTATTTTATTTATTTATTTAATTTATTTATTTATGAGACTTATATAATGCTTTAAGTGCAAGCACTCTCTAAGCGGTGTACACCAGTAAGCAATGTATATATATATTTACATTGCCCCCAACAATCTGGGTCCTCATTTTACCTACCCCGGAAAGATGGAAGGCTGAGTCAACCTTGAGCCGGTGAGATTTGAACCGCTGACCTGCTGAACACAGTCAGCTAAAGTGGCCTGCAGTACTGCACTCTAACTGCTGCGCCACCTCGGCTCTTATAGATAGTCCTTGACTTATGACCGCAATTGGGGCCCCAAATTTCCATTGCCAAAGCAAGTCGGTTGTCAAGCGAGCTGTGCTTTATTTTACAATCATTTTTCCCATGGGTTGTTAAGCAGGTTGCGGCAGTTGTTAAGGGAACCGCGTGGTTGTTAAGCGAATCCAGCTTTTCCCACTGACTTTGCTTGTCGGAAGTGCGAGTCCCGGACACAAGTCCCTTTTTTCGGTGCTGCTGTGACTTCGAAGAGTCCCTGAACAAAATGATTGTAAGTTGGGGACCACCTCTATGTCCTGTCCTGTCCTGTCCATCCATCTGTCCTATCCTATGCATCCATCTATTCTGTCCTGTCCTATCCTATCCTATCCTATCCTATCCTATCCTATCCTATCCTATCCTTCCATCTGTTCTATCCTATCCTATCCTATCCTATCTATCCATTCTGTCCTGTCCTGTCCATCCATCTATCCTATCCTATCCATCCATCTATTCTGTCCTGTCCTGTCCTGTCCTATCCTATCCTATCCTATCCTTCCATCTGTCCTATCCTATCCTATCCTATCCTATCCTATCCTATCCTATCTATCCATTCTGTCCTGTCCTATCCTATCCTATCCATCCATCTGTTGTCCTGTCCTATCCTATCCTATCCTATCCTATCCTATCCTATCCTATCCTATCCTATCCTATCCTATCCTATCCTATCCTATCCTATCCTTCCATCTGTCCTATCCTATCCTATCCTATCCATCCATCTGTTGTCCTGTCCTATCCTATCCTATCCTATCCTATCCTATCTATCCATTCTGTCCTGTCCTTCCATCTGTCCTATCCTATCCTATCCTATCCTATCCTATCCATCCATCTGTTGTCCTGTCCTATCCTATCCTATCCTATCCTATCCTATCCTTCCATCTGTCCTATCCTATCCTATCCTATCCTATCCTATCCTATCCATCCATCTGTTGTCCTGTCCTATCCTATCATATCCTATCCTATCCTATCCTATCCTATCCTATCCTGTCCTGTCCTGTCCTGTCCTATCCTATCCTTCCATCTGTTCTATCCTATCCTATCCTTATTCTATCCTATCCATCCATCTGTCCTATCCTATCCTATCCTAACCTATCCATCAAATTTATATGGCTGCCCATCTCACAAGCTGTGATCCTGGGGGGTGTGCAGCAGAAAAAAAAAAGATGACTGCGAGCATGTCAAACTCAATCATGTTTGAAAAGTTAAAAAGATATTTCAGTGAAATAATCGCTCCCAAATTCATGAGAGCGCTCTCTTTGGCAAGTTTTAATTTTCCAGCTGTTTTTGAGAGGCATCTGTTCATGGGGCCATCCAAAGAGACTTTGCTCCGGCGAGGAAGGAATTCCTGAAACATTAACCCACATTTTCGTTCCTGGAAAGTTGCCGAACTGCAGCGAATCACTTGCCCCTGGAGAAAGCTTTACAGGTCACCCAGACCTGTTTTATTGTCTCGTCATTATCCGATTAACGCCGTTTTATTGCTCTTTGCATTTCTTTCGTTCTGCTGTTTGTCACATAGGCCCAGCTTTGACCACATCCACTTTTTTTATAACAATGTTTTGCTGCGTTTTGTTTTTTTTTTTGTTTGTTTTTACTCCGTGTCTCCAAATTGGTTTCTGCTTTTTCAAATGGATTGGGAAGTTTGGAAAGTTTGTTGTTGTATGGTTTAAATTGGTTGCAGCCGCCCAGTCCACCAGACTCTGGGATTTACTTCCTTATTGTTTAAAAAATGCCTTCCGAAATTGTGTGAATTGGGTAAATACTGTAAACCCCAGACCTGCATGCATGCGTAACTCTTCCCATACATTTTATTTTGTGCTTTTTTTTCTGCAAAGAGAGAGAGGGAGAGGGATGGAGGGAGGGAGGGAGAGAGATGGATGAGGGTCCTTGGTGCTCTCTGAGCTTGGTGGTTTCCTTGCAGACGTTTCATGACCCAACTGCGTAACATCATCAGTGCTGGAAAGGAGTGGGGTTTGCAGAGAGGAAGAGGAGGATGAAGAGCTGGAGGGACAGCAGCAGCAGGAGGAGGAGGAGGAGGAGGAGGAGGACTGTGGGGTCCTTGGTGCTCTCTGAGTTTGGTGGTTTTCTTACAGACGTTTCATGACCCAACTGGGTAACATCGCTAGAAGGGAGTGAGGTTTGCAGAGAGGAAGAGGAGGATGAAGAGCAGGAGGGACAGGAGGAGGAGGAGGAGGAGGAGGAGGAGGAAGGCACTGTGGGGTCCTTGGTGCTCTCTGAGCTTGGTGGTTTCCTTGCAGACGTTTCATGACCCAACTGGGTAACATCATCCGTGCTAGAGGGGAGGGGGGTTTGCAGAGAGGAAGAGGAGGATGAAGAACAGGAGGGACAGGAGGAGGAGGAGGAGGAGGAGGAGGAGGAGGAGGAGGAGGAGGAGGAGACTGTGGGGTCCTGGGTGCTCTCTGAACTTGATAGTTTTCTTGCAGACGTTTCATTACCCAACTAGGTAACCTCATCAGTGCTAGAAGGGAGGTTTGCAGAGAGGAGGAGGAGGAGTCTTTGGTGCTCTCTGAGCTTGCTTGTCTTCTTGCAGACCTCTCATGGCCCAACTAGGTAACATCATCAGTGCTAGAAGGGGTGTGTGTATATAAACAGGGAGCACCCCCCCCCCTTTTACTTTAGCTTATTCGTCTGATTTGGTACAAGTAGTTCTCGACTTAAGACCACCATTGAGCCCAGAATTTATCTGTTGCTAAGCAAGACATTTGTTAGGTGAGTTTTGCCCCCCCCACACTTTTACGACCTTTCTTGAAATTAATAACACCGTTGGTAAATGAATCCGGTTTCTTCATTTTACTTTGCTTGTCCGAAGGTTGGAAAAGGGGATCACATCACCCCGCCCCACCCCGGGACATGGCAGCTGTCATAAATGTGAGTCAGGTGCCAAGCGCCTGAATTTCGATCAGGTGACCCCAGGGATGCTGCAACGGTCGCAAGTGTGAGAAAGGGTCACGAGTCACTTTTTTCCAGTACCTATGAACGGTCATTCAACGAGCTGTTGTAATTTGGGGAATACCGATTGGGCTCTTGATTATTGATCTAGTATTAATCTTGGTGTTAATTTCTGCCAAACCTCTCTCCCTTCCAGCACTGATGAGGTTACCTAGTTGGGTCATGAAACATCTGCAAGAAAATAATCAAGCTCAGAGAGCACCAGGGACCCCACAGTCATCGTCATCGTCGTCCTCCTCCTCCTCCTCCCCCTCCCCCTCCCCCTCCCCCTCCTCCCTACAAATCCCCTCCCTTCTAACACTGATGATGTTAGCTAGTTGGGACATGAAATGTCTGCAGGAAAAGTACCAAGCTCAGAGAGCACCAAGGACCCCACATTACTCCTGCTTCTCCTCCTCCTCCTCCTGCTTCTCCTCCTCCTCCTCCTCCCCCTCCCCCTCCCCGTCCTCCCTGCAAATCCCCTACCTTCTAGCACTGATGATGTTAGCTAGTTGGGACATGAAACGTCTGCAGGAAAAATACCAAGCTCAGAGAGCACCAAGGACCCCACATTATTATTATTATTATTATTATTATTATTCCTCCTCCTCCTCCTCCTCCTCCTCCTCCTCCTCCTCCTCCTCCCTGCAAATCCCATCCCTTCTGATGATGTTAGCTAGTTGGGATATGAAACGTTTGGAGGAAAATTACCAAGCTCAGAGAGCACCAAGGACCCCACATTCCTCCTCCTCCTCCTCCTCCTCCTCCTCCTCCTCCTCCTCCTCCTCCTCCTCCTCCTCCCCTCCTCCTCCTCCTCCCTTGAAACTCCATTCACTTCCAGCACTGAGGATGTTTGATGATACCTATTTGGATAGTGAAAGGTCTGCCAGAAAAGGAAAGAAGGAAGGGCAATTTCCCAAATTATATTATCCTAGATGTAGCGCCACCGCTGTCTGTAGGGCCCGCTTTTTTTCTCTCTGGGAACTTTTTTCTCTCAACGTACGAGAAGCTCTTCAACGTTTCGGCCCTTGATACGAAGCCTCCGTGCGACGTGGGTGGAGATTCTCAAGCCCCTCCAGGTCCCGGTTGTCCCAAAGGTGCTTTTTCAAAAGGCCACTGGACATCCTTCATTTTTTTGTTTTTTTTTCCTTAAAGACGTTTCACTTCTCCTCCAAGAAGCTTCACTGGTTCTGGAGCAGTGGTTCTCAACCTGTGGGTCGGACCCCATTTGGGGTCGAACGACCCTTTTCACGGGGTCGGCCAAGCAACGCAGTCCGCCATTTTTCCCCCCCTTTTCCTTAGCTGTGCTACTCCCTTTTATTCTATGGCTTTTGAAAGCCAACAGAATAGACTCTCTTGAACAGAGTCTAATTTCTATTGGCTTTCAAAAGCCAATAGGAATGGTCCAGGCTGTCTCTGCCTGCTGAGCCCGCCAAAAATCCCATTCTGCAAACGGTGCTGCACCAGTGGAGTAGTCCTCGACTTACGACCGGTTGAGTAGTCCTTGACTTATGACCGGTTGGGGGTCGCGGCATTGAAAAAGGTTGAGAACCACTGCTCTGGACGATGAACCTCCGAAAACCTCACAGAGGAGAAGCGAAACGTCTTCAAGGCAGAACCCAAATCCAGTTTGCCCCGGGTGATGCTTGGGACAGCTTGAGCTTGAAAACCAGCCTGATTGGAGCTTAATTTATAATCCTCTCTGGTTTAGTTAAGCTGGTTTTTTTTTTTTGTAAAGGAAAAAGGGAAGCGGGACAAGCTTCTCCCTGTGGCCCATTTAAACCTGGCTGCAGAATCGTAGAGTTACAGGATAGTGCCCAAAATTGTGGAAACCTGTTGGGGAGAGTGAATTTTTTGAGGTTTGATGGCTAATCACTTTTTTTGGTGGGGGGAGTAGTACCATAAAATTACATATCAAATTGGAAAGATAATTTAATCAAGAACGTCATGCAACAAAGACCAGATGACCTCCAAGGTCCCTTCCAACATTATTATTATTATTATTATTATTATTATTATTATTATGGATCATCGCACAGTCAACCAGATGTTCAGACCTGGATTTGGCATTTTGTCTACCTATCGAGTCCTTACCCAGGACCTGGGATAGGTAGATGTGGATGTTTGATGGTATTACAGATCTCGTCCGCAGGATGGAAGCAGTTCCTAGTAAGGCCGCCTTTTGCAATTGACTATAGTGAATTTGTCAATGCCAATGGTGTTCAAGTGGTGCTCCAGTTGTTTTGGGATTGCACCCAAAGGCGCCTATGACTATTGGTACTACCCTTGCTTGCTTTTGCCACAGTCTTTCTATTTCTATTTGTAGGTCTTTGTATTTTGTTATCTTCTCCAGCTCTTTCTCTTCTATTCTGCTGTCTTCCAGCACTGCCACGTCTACTATCCAGACTTTTTTGTCTTTCTTATCGACAATTGTTAAGTCGGGGGTGTTATCTTGCAGGTGCTTGTCTGTTTGAATTCTGAACTCCCAGAGCAGTTTAATTTTATCTTTTTCTTTGACTTTCTCTATTTTATGATCCCACCAGTTTTTGCTTACAGGCAAATGATATTTTTTGCAGATAATAATAATAATAATAATAATATATAAAGTTTGTTCAATGATCTGTACTCTATTCTATGAAAAGTTACAGCCAAAGAACCAGAAAAAGGAAGCACAACTTTCTTAAGTTGATCTCGGGTAGCTTTCCTTCGTCCATTGCAGCCAATGAGCATCATTGTTTAGAGAGCCAATCGGGTGT
>JAKSXO010000062.1:1781210-1964388 GCA_024509115.1 Crotalus helleri | reverse complement strand
GTCGACTCCAGTCACGGAGGATGGCGTTCTTTTCCGGACTAAGAGCGAGGTCAACCCAGGCCAACTCTGATGCAATTTTTTCAGCCAGCCTTGGAAAGCAAACGCTTTTGTGCTCCCTAAGACACAGCTGGCCTGTTCGGAGTTGTCGTAATTTCGGTCAGGGAGGTGTCTTTGCAGAATCTAGGCGGCAATTGGGCCCTCGGGTGGCTTTGCCAAGTTGTTGGAATGTGACAGGACCATGCAACACGTTCCCCCCCCCCTTCTCCTACTTCCCTTCCTAAAAATTGGTTATGATCTAAGTCAGGAGTCTTCAAACTTGGCGCTGTTATGACTTGTGGACTTCAACTCCCAGAATTCCTCAGCCAGGCACGCTGGCTGAGGAATTCTGGGAGTTGAAGTCCACAAGTCATAACAGCGCCAAGTTTGAAGACCCCTGATATAGACTTTAAGAGGAATGGACTTCAACTCCCAGAATTCCTCAGCCAGCGTGCCTGGCTGAGGAATTCTGGGAGTTGAAGCCCACAAGTCATAAAAGGGCCAGGTTTGAAGACCGCTGCTTTCAACCGTCACTGAATGGATGTTTGCAGATCGAGGACTAGTTGCACTTAATTCTACAAAATGAACAGCAGTAAGCGTTCATTTTTAAAATGAACCCCTTAAAGTACTTCTGAAGCTCACTTAGGGCAGCCTCGCTGTGATCCAGCCTCCTAAAAAAAAAAAAAAAAACCCACCTTTCTCTTTCCAGGCGATTCTTGTCTCTTTCTAAATTGCATTTAGTATTCTGCACACATCTCCATCTTGAGAGGGAAGGCAGAAGTCACGAAAATAATGACTTTGTTGCCACGAGTTGGTGGTAAACCTCGGAAGGAGATAGTTGATGTGTAAGAGTTGAGCGTTCACTATCGTCGTGGACGTCTGCAGAGAAGGCTGCCAGGGTCTGGGACCCGTGAGGTCATCGCCCCAACACAAGGACCATTCAATCATGGCAAAGCCGGGACTCTGACTTAACAGTTTTCTGTTGTCGCCCAGACCGGCGGTGGCCGCCTCGGGCAAAAATCCCTCCGGAGGATATAAATCAAGACCACCCAAGAGCCGTAAAAACCGATCATGCAAATGAAGATTTTAACAAAAGCAGAATTCAAAGACTTGCTCCATAAAGCCTGAATTTAACAGCCAAAGGCATCGGCAGGAATTCTAATTTGCAGCCTGGAAAAGGAATGATGAATAGGACGTCTCATTATGGGACAAAATTTATTCCCAAGGAGCCACGTGGTTCAAATCGACTAATGTTCTCCCCCCCCCCACAGCCCCACTCGTGGATTTAAATTTATAATAATAATAATAATTATAGTAAAGTTGGAAGGGACCTTGGAGGTCATCTAGTCCAACCCCCTGCTCAGGCAGGAAACCCTACACCAGTGGTTCTCAACCTGTGGGTCGGGACCCCATTTGGGGTCGAACGACCATTTCACGGGGGTCGCCAAACAACGCAGTCCGCCATTTTTTTCCCCTTTTCCTTAGCTGTGCTACTCCCTTTTATTCTATTGGCTTTCGAAAGCCAATAGAATAGACTCTCTTGAATAGAGTCTAATTCTATTGGCTTTCAAAAGCCAATAGGAATCGTCCAGGCTGTCTCTGCCCTGCTGAGCCCGCCAAAAGTCCCATTCTGCCAACGGTGCTGCACCAGTGGAGTAGTCCTCGACTTACGACCGGTTGAGTAGTCCTCGACTTACGACCGGTTGGGGGTCGCGGCATTAAAAAGGTTGAGAACCACTGCCCTACACCATTTCGACAAATGGCTGTCCAGTCTCTTCTTAAAAACTTCCAGTGTTGGAGCATTTACTGCTTCTGGAGGCAGGCTGTTCCACTGGTTAATTGTTCTCACTGTCAGGAAGTTTCTCCTTAGTTCTAGGTTGCTTCTCTCCTTGATTAGTTTCCACCCGTTGCTTCTTGTCCTGCCTTCAGGGGCTTTGGAAAATAGCTTGACTCCCTCTTCTTTATGGCAGCCCCCTGAGATATTGGAATACTGCTATCATGTCCCCCCTCGTCCTTCTCTTTGTTAAACTAGACATACCCAATTCTAGCAACCGTTCCTTATAAGTTTTAGCCTCCAGTCCCCTAATCATCTTTGTTGTATTTACTATACTGCAAAGCTTTAAAAAACATTGCCTCATTTTGCCATCCCAAACCGATTCGTTTTCAAATGCGCGACATAAAAATGTTGATATTTAATGCTTTCGCCCAGAGGTCCCCAACTTTTTGGGGCACCGGGGACCGGTTCCATGGAGAGAGGTTTTTCCGCGGACTGAGAGTGCGTGGTTTTGTCTGCTGCCTGCATCCCCTGGATGGGGCTTTGTTTGTGTGGACCGGTTGCTGACATGCCGTGGCCCAGTACCAGTCCACGGACCAGGTGTTGGGGACCCCTGCTTTAGCCTATCTTCAATGGGTATGCTTCGCTGCCTTTATCCTCCTGTCAAATATTCAAGATCGAATTAAGTCAGATTCGAGGTAAGAGAAAAGTTTTTGAATCATCATCATCATCATCATGGTGGGTTTTGTTTAATAAAAATAAAATAAAAGGACGTTTTCTAAGGCCTACGTGGGAGGAAAACAAGAGGCAGGAAATGTCTACGGAGAGTCTCCGTCATCCATATCGTGGTGTCCCAAAATCCTTTTTTCAAGAGGCAACTGGACTTTCTGGTTTTCCTCTGAAGACTTTTCCCTTCTCCTCCCAGAAGCTTCTTCAGCTCTAACTGGATGGTGGGGAAATGGGAGGATTTATATTCTTTGCAGTCATCTGGTCATTTGCATC
Source organism: Crotalus helleri (assembly GCA_024509115.1). Classification (NCBI taxonomy): domain Eukaryota; kingdom Metazoa; phylum Chordata; class Lepidosauria; order Squamata; family Viperidae; genus Crotalus; species Crotalus helleri. Next base: position 1,961,576 of record JAKSXO010000062.1, on the reverse strand, counting down.
GTCTTAGAGAGTTGTTGAGGCCACTGGGAGATTTATCTGTGTCCTCAGTGGTGCTTTTTCAACTGGACTTTCTTTTTCTTTGAAGACCTTTCGCTTCTCCTCCCAGAAGCTTCTTCCGCTCTGACTGGATGGTGGGGAGTGGAAGGATTTATACTCCTTGCAGAGAGCTGGTCATTTGCCTTTTTTTACAGAGCCGTTGAGTCCACTTGGAGGTTTACCTGTATCAGAGGCATACAGCATCATCTATCTCCTTTCCACAACACAGTCCTTTCAGCAGTTGGCCTAGGCCTAGGCCGCTTCATGACTCGTGGACTTCAACTCCCAGAATTCCTGAGCCAGCATGGCTCAGCTTGGAAACCTCTCCCTTTCCCCTCAGCATGGCTGGCTCAGGAATTCTGGGAGTCATAAAAGAGCCAAGGTTGCCTACCTCTGGCCTAGGCCTAGGCCGCTTTATGACTCGTGGACTTCAACTCCCAGAATTCCTGAGCCAGCCATGCTGAGGGGGAAAGGGAGAGGTTTCCAAGCTGAGCCATGCTGGCTCAGGAATTCTGGGAGTTGAAGTCCACGAGTCATAAAAGAGCCAAGGTTGCCTACCCCTGTTCTAGACCATCATCATCTATCTCCTGTCTACAACACAGTTCTTTCAGCAGTTCCAAGATGGCTCCACACCCATTCGCACTACTCAAGTGACCCTGAGGACACAGATAAACCTCCAGGTGGTCTCAACGACTCTCTAAAACAGTGATTCTCAAACTTTTTAATGCCGCAACCCCCAACTGGTCGTAAGTCGAGGACTACTCAACCGGTCGTAAGTCGAGGACTACTCAACTGGTGCAGCACCGTTTGCAGAATGGGACCTTTTGGTGGCTCAGCAGGGCAGAGACAGCCTGGACAATTCCTGTTGGCTTTGGAAAGCCAATAGAGTTAGACTCTATTCAAGAGAGTCTATTCTATTGGCTTTCAAAAGCCAATAGAATAAAAGGGAGTAGCACAGCCAAGGAAAAAGGGGGGGGGGGGAAATGGCAGACTGCGTTGTTTGGCAACCCCCGTGAAATGGCCCCAAATGGGGTCCCGACCCACAGGTTGAGAACCACTGTTCTAAAAGAAGGCAAATGACCAGCTGTCTGCATGTGTTCCTTGGGGATTATATATTTTCCCAACCGTTATATGTGTCTTAAATTAGCCAGCTATCGTTTGCACAGCGAGTGCAAATGAGACATTCAATTGCCTTCCAATTGTCATCTGGAGGTTACTGGCTAAGGTCACGGCCCTATTTGGATTAAATAGAATTATTAACTAGGAAGTTAAGAACAGCACACTGCCCAGATTAAAAAGTAAAACAAAATATTCCAGTATTTCAGGGGCTGCCACAAAGAAGAGGTGGGGGATCAACTTATTCTCCAAAGCAGCTGAAGGCAGGACAAGAAGCAACGGATGGAAACTCATCAAGGAGAGAAGCAACTGGGAATTAAGAAGAAATTTTCTAACAGTGAGAACAATTAACCAGTGAACAACCTGCCTCCAGAAGTGGTGAATGCTCCAACACTGGAGGTTTTTAAGAAGAGACTGGACGGCCATTTGCCTGAAATGGTGTGGGGTTTTCCTGCCTGAGCAGGGGGTTTGGACTAGATGACCTCCAAGGTCCCTTCCAACGCTGTCCTTCTGTTAAAGCGGCTTTCTCAGCATTCAAAAGGACATGGCTGCTTTAATAAGAAACATCTTTCTCAAATATCTTGCACGACCCCTAAATATTATCACATCAGGTTAAGGAAGCGGAATGAGCAAGTCACCAAATCACCAATACCCCCTGGATGTTAAATCCATCCACAGAAGGGATTCTCCCAACCTTTAATTAAATGCCATTTACTCCATGTGTGTGTCTTCTTCGCATGTATTATTGGCCAACGGAAAGGTCACCCACCTTTTAACGTGCTTTCGCAAGCTGCCTAATCACGCCGAGGATGTTCTGAGATCTGCGCTGATGCAATTCTGGCATTCTTCTGCGCAAAACGAGATCAAGAGAGATAAACCAATTACCAAAAATAGAAAATAACCAGTGCATTTCTCTCGATGTCCCGTAGCGCAATTTAGAAAGAAGTCAACACAGGTTAAGGGGGAAAAAAATGTGACGAGCACACCGAGAAACGCTAGGAGAAGCCACAATGCAGTAAAAAAAAAAACGGCATCTTTTTGTTATTTCCAATTTTTAATCACGTTATCGTGATCCGGGGCAAAGCAGAACCATTTGCGAAAGGTATTTAGTGTGCGTTTCGGAAGTATGAAAATGTGTAAGTTGTTTTGTGAAAGAGAAAAAGGGGGGGGGTGGAATTCTCCAGTCAGCTTACAATTGTAAGTGCCTTTTTCTCCTTCAGATACGGAGCAAAAGTCCACCCCAGAGGAACCCTTTTAAAAGTAGTCCTCAACTTACGACCACAAGGGAGCCCAAAATTTTCATTGTTAAGTGAGACATTTGTTAAGTGAGCTGTACCCCATTTTACGACCTTCCTTGCCACAGTTGTTACGTGAATCCCCTGGACAGCCCTTTGTCTGAAATGGTATAGGGTTTCCTGCCTGAGCAGGGGGTTGGACTAGATGACCTCCAAGGTCCCTTCCAACTACTACTACTACTACTACTACTACTACTACTACTACTACTACTTCTTCTTCTTCTTCTTCTTCTTCTTCTTCTTCTTCTTATTATTATTATTATTATTATTATTATTATTATTAACTTTGAGCGGGTGGGACAAAACTCACTTAACCACCCGTCTCGCTTAGTGACAGAAACGTTCAGCTGAATGGCTGTAAATCCCAGGACTATTTGCAAAGCTCTCCAAACTTTGTTGTTGTTGTTGTTGTTGTTGTTGTTGTTGTTTTGTTGTTAATTGCGAAGTCGTGTCCGACCCATCGCGACTCCATGGACAACTTTTAGTACTGTCCATGGGGTTTTCATGGCAAAGATACTGGAGTGGTTTGCCATTTCCTTCTCCAGTGGATCACATTTTGTCAGAGCTCTCTGCTATGACCTGTCCGTCTTGGGTGGCCCTGCACGGCATAGCTTATAGCTTCATTGAGTTACACAAGCCCCTTCGCCACGACAAGGCAGTAATTCATAAAGGGGCTCCAAACTTTAAACAGCTAATTTTGTCAGTGGCAACGTGCCACGCTCCGCTTTTCCTACGGTTTACGTGATGAGTGACGAATATTTAATTGCTCCTTTTTGCGCTTAATGAAGTTGAGAGAAATTTAATTCTCCCGTAAAAGGTAGGCGCAACAGGTGATTAATCTTCCAGGTGTTGTAAGATTCTCAGCGAGTTGGGGAGATGCAACTCGGAATTAGTCGTCCTTGCTAATGTACTGTGCTGTAAATCACGGGCTAATGTACTGAAAATCACCTTGGTGTCTATTAATAGATCCAAATTTATGTCCAAATTTATGCATTAGTCGGTTTGTCTTGTGCTTGTATTTGTGGCTTGCTGAGAAAGAAAAAAAATGAAATAAGCTCGCCTTTTAATTTTTGGCTTTATGGGTACATCAAGATCTGTTTAGCACAGGTGGATTAGCAGAGACTGGATCTTTTTGCAGGTAGTCCTCAACTTACGACTGCAAATGAACCCCAAATTTCCGTTGCTAAGTGAAACGTGTTAAGTGAATTTTGCCCCCAGTTTGCCACCTTTTTTGTCACAGCTGTTAAGTAAATCACTGCAGTCCTTAAATTAGTAGTAGTAATAATAATAATAATAATAATAGTAATAATAATAATACCACCATCGGCATTGACAAATCCGCCATTAGTCAATTGCAAAAGGCAGCCTTGCTAGGAACTGCTTCCATCTTGTGACGATATCTGTAATACCATCAAACATCCACATCTGCCTATCCCAGGTCCTTGGGGAGGACTCAAGAGGTAGACAAAATGCCAAATCCAGTCTGAACATCTGGCTGACTGTGCGATGATCCTCAATAATAATAATAATAAAGTTGGAAGGGACCTTGGAGGTCATCTAGTCCAACCCCCTGCTCAGGCAGGGAACCCTATACCATTTCGGACAAATGGCTGTCCAGTCTCTTCTTAAAAACCTCCAGTGTTGGAGCATTCACCGCTTCTGGAGGCAGGTTGTTAATAATAATAATCATAAAGTTGGAAGGGACCTTGGTGGTCATCTAGTCCAACCCCCTGCTCAGGGAGGAAACCCTGCCTAGACCATTTCAGACAAATGGCTGTCCAGTCTCTTCTTCAAGTAACACTGTTCCGAAGCGAATCTTGGCTTTTGCTCGTCCGAAGGTCGGAAAAGGCGACCACATGATCCCGGGACACAATAACCGTTATAAATACGAGTCCGTCGCCAAGCGTCTCAATTTAGGTCACGTGACTACGGGGGGGCTGCGACGGTCGTAAGTGAGAGACACGGTCACAAGTCCCCTTTTAAAGTGCAGTTATCACTTTCAAGGGTCCCTAAACGATCTGTCTTTGCGTCGCGACGTCGGACTGATGGAGCCGTCCGTGTTTTGTCCTCCAGATTCGTCCTTCTCCTGCTCAGGCCTGGCTGGTTCCCTGGATGGGGATGAATGTGACACGGCTAATATTTGGAAAAACGAGATAGTTGGGAGGGTTGATCAAGCATTGAAAATCTCATTATAGGCTTAAAAGGGTCATCCCTCCCGTGCAGGAGCCCTTGCGCCCAGCGCCAGGGCTGGAAGTTGTTAGGTGTGCGTTGCGGTGTTTCACATTTGACACAGCCTGAGACACAAGTTTCAGAATATCTCTTCCCTTTACTTGCCTTGGTAGGTCAGACCAGGAGAAGACTTTTCTCCTCTGGTTTGTATTGTCCTCTCCTCCTCCTCCTCCTCCTCCTCCTCCTCCTCCTCCTCCTCCTCCTCCTCCTCCTCCTCCTCCTCCTTTCTCCTTTCTTCTCTTTCCCCCCTCTTCTCCTTCTCTCTCTCTCCCTCTCTTCCTTCCCTTCTCTTTCCTCCTCTTCCTCTTTCTCCTCCTCCTCCTCCTCCTCCTCTTCTCTTCCTCCCCCTCTTCTCCTTCTCCTCTCTCTCTTCCTTCCCTTCCCTTCTCTTCTCTTCCCTTTCCTCTTCTTCCTCCTTCTTTCTTCTTTCTTCTCTTCCTTCCCCTCTTCTCCTTCTCTCTCTCTTCCCTTCCCTTCCCTTCCCTCCTCCTCCTTCTCCTCCTCCTCCTTCTTCTCTTCCTCCTCCTCCTCTTTTTTCTTTCTTTTCCTCCCCCTCTTCTCCTTCTTCTCCTCTTCCTTCCCTTCCCTTCCCTTCCCTCCTCCTCCTCCTCCTCCTTCTTCTCTTTCTCCTCCTCCTCTTTCTTCTTTCTTTTCCTCCCCCTCTTCTCCTTCTCCTCCTCTCTCTCTTCCTTCTCTTCTCTTTGCTTTCCTCCTCCTCCTCTTTCTTCTTCTCTTCCTCCCCTCCTTCTCTCTCTCTTCCTTCTCTTCCCTTCTCTTCCGTTCCCTTTCTTCCTCCTTTCTTCTCTTTCTCCCCCTCTTCTCCTTCTCCTTCTCTCTTCCTTCCCTTCCCTTCTCTTCCCTTTCCTCCTTCTCTTCCTTCTCCTTCTTCTCTTCCTCCTCCTCCTCCTCTCTTCTTTCTTCTCTTCCTCCCCTCTTCTCCTCTCTCTCTTTCTTCCCTTCCCTTCCCTTCTCTTCCCTTTCCTCCTTCTCCTCCTTCTCCTTCTTCTCTTCCTCCTCCTCCTCCTCTCTTCTTTCTTCTCTTCCTCCCCTCTTCTCCTCTCTCTCTTTCTTCCCTTCCCTTCCCTTCCCTTCTCTTCCCTTTCCTCCTTCTCCTCCTCCTCTTCCTTCTTTCTTCTCTTCCTCCCCCTTTTCTCCTCCTTCTCTCTCTCTCTTCCTTCTCTTCTCTTCTCTTCTCTTCTCTTCTCTTCTCTTCTCTTCTCTTCTCTTCTCTTCTCTTCTCTTCTCTTCTCTTCTCTTCCCTTCCCTTCCCTTCCCTTCCGTTCCCTTTCCTCCTCCTCCTCCTTTCTTCTCTTTCTCCCCTTCTTCTTCTCTTTCTCTCTGTCTTCCTTCCCTTCTCTTCCCTTTCCTCCTCCTTCTCTTTCTCCTTTCTTCTCTTCTTCCCCCTCCTTCTTTCTTCTCTTCCTCCCCCTTTCCCCTCCTCTTCCTCTTCCTCCTCCTCCTCCTCCTCCTCCTCCTCCTCCTCCTCCTCCCTGTAGTTCTTAATTTAGTAACACAGCTGTGAGGTGAATCAGGCTTCCTCTATTGACTTTGCTTGTCGGATGGTCAGATCACCTGACCCAGGGACACTGCGACCGTCATAAATACGAGTCAGTTGCCGAGCGCCTGAATTTTGATCCTGTGACCCTGGGGAGACGGCCAGGGTAGGAAACGGTCCTGAGTCCCTTTTTTCCAGTGCCCTTGTACATTTGAATGGTCACAAAACGAACTGTCGTAAGTCGAGGACTTGTCGGCATCCTGCAAGAGTGGTAACCCTGCCTGCCTGCCTTCCGTTACCGTTTCAAGGCAGGGATTCTGCGAGCAGAAAAGCCATGTTGCCCTCCGTTAGCAACCTTAAGAAAAAGCTTTCTAATCAAAACTGACAGCAAATCTGAACGGGGGAATTCCTCCCAATTAGATGGGATTAGAGATAATGGCTTGCAGCAGGGCAGTAACTTCCAGCCTAATGGATTCCTGCCCTCATTTCCAGTCTTTTTGAAAAGTGTCTGGGAAAATGGAAGGGAAAAAAAGAGAGAGAGAGAGAAAAAAAAAACCTCGGGATCCTTTGGCATCAGACGGGTCTTTTTTTGCAGGACCAGGCGGGGAAGTAAAATAAGCCGCGTTTCACCTGAATTCCTTACCTGTTGTGCTTGCGACGGCGCAGACAGCCTGAATCGTGGCACAGAATTTTAAAAGTCAGACGACTGCATAGCTGAACCCTTTTATTTTATTGGGCTAAGTGCGATTAAGACACGCAAGGAATCTGTCTTTGCTACAGAAACACTTAAGACAGTGGTTCTCCGCCTGTGGGTCGGGACCCCATTTGGAGGTCGAACGCCCATTTCACAGGGGTCGCCAAACAACGCAGTCCGCCATTTTTTCCCCCCTTTTCCTTAGCTGTGCTACTCCCTTTTATTCTATTGGCTTTTGAAAGCCAATAGAATAGACTCTCTTGAATAGAGTCTAATTCTATTGGCTTTCAAAGGCCAATAGGAATTGTCCAGGCTGTCTCTGCCCTGCTGAGCCCGCCCAAAGTCCCAGTCTGCAAACGGTGCTGCACCAGTGGAGTAGTCCTCGACTTACGACCGGTTGAGTAGTCCTCGACTTACGACCGGTTGGGGGGGGGTCGCGGCGTTAAAAAGGTTGAGAACCACTGGTTAAAGACAAGGACAGGAAAAGCTGGGCTGATCATTGGCAAACAGGCCCTGGCGTCTCTGAACAGCCAAGAGTGGGGATTCCCAACTTTTAGGTTTGACGTTCCTTTGCAGAATGTCACAGGCATTCTGGAGAGGAGGAGGAGGAGGAGGAGGAGGAGGAGGATTGTAGAGTCCTTGGCGCTCTCTGAGCTTTGTGGTTTCCTTGCAGACATTTCATGGCCCAACTAGGGAACGTCATCAGTGCTAGAAGGAAGTGAGGTTTGCAGGGAGGAGGAGGAGGAGGAGGAGAGGAGGAGGAAGATTGTAGAGTCCTTGGCGTTCTCTGAGCTTCGTGGTTTCCTTGCAGAAGGAGAAGGAGAAAAGGGGGAGGAAGAGAAGAAAGAAGAAAGAGAAGGAGGAGGAGGAGGAGGAAAGGGAAGAAAAGGGAAGGGAAGGAAGAGAGGGAGAAGGAGAAGAAGGGGAGGGAGAGAAGAAAGAGAAGAGGGGGAAGAAGAGAAGAAAGGAGGAGGAGGAGGAGGGAAGGGAAGGGAGAGAGAAGAAGGAGAAGAAGGGGAGGGAGAGAAGAAAGAAGAAAGAGAAGGAGAAGGAGAACGGGGCAGAAGAGAAGAAAGGGGAAGGAGGAGGAGGAGGAAAGGGAAGGGAAGGAAGAGAGAGAAGAAGGAGAAGAGGGGGAGAGAGAGAAGAAAGAAGAAAGAGGGGGAGGGGGAGGAAGAGAAGAAAGAGAAGGAGGAGGAAGAGTTGAAGTCCACCAGTCATAAAAGGGCCAAGTTTGAAGACCCCCCTGATACAGACTTTAAAGAGGAGTGGATTTCAATTCCCAGAATTCCTCAGCCAGCGTGCCTGGCTGAGGAATTCTGGGAGTTGAAGTCCACAAGTCATAAAAGGGCTAAGTTTGAAGACCCCTGATATAGACTTTAAGAGGAGTGGGCTTCAACTGCTGAGGAATTCTGGGAGTTGAAGTCCACAAGTCATAAAAGGGCCAAGTTTGAAGACCCCCTGCTCTAGTCCTCTGGAACTACTGAACAATTCTGCCTAATGTGGTTTTTCAGATACTTGAAGATGGCGATTGCCCGGCTTCCTTTTTCTCCCACAGGCCAAACATCCCCAGTGCCTCCAGGCCACTCAACTGTTTTTCAGTAAAGTCCCATCTTTTATATGCTTCTAAATTTAACTTCTCTTCCTGGAATTACAAACCCACTTACCCCTTTCGGCTCAATTGCTTATTGAATGAAAATTCAATTTACTCTTGGTTGAGCGGTCATAATATGTTTTGCATACTGTTTCCACTAAAGGCTTGCTATTTCTATAGAATTTATGCCCGGCGAAATATCATAATGAAATCATCTGTTTTGACATAAATAAGTCGGAATTGCTGTTTTATATATGTATCTATCAAGCCTTTCCAAACAGCGTGGAGATTGGGTAGCTGATTTATTGCTGCGGGTTTCAAGCCCAATCTTCTGTCAGAAGAAACTCATTCTGGCATGTTGTTATAGTTACTGATTTCCTCTCGTAGAATTGTAGGGCTGGAAGGGGATCTTGGAGGTCTTCTAGTCCATCCCTTGTCCAAGGCAGGAGTTCAGTCCCATTCCAGACAAATGGATGTCCAATCTCTTCTTAAGAACCTCCAGTGATGGTGCAGCCACAACTTCTGAAGACAAGCTGTTGCATTGGTTAGAGGAGAGGAGAGGAGAGTAGAGTAGAGTAGAGTAGAGTAGAGTAGAGTAGAATAGAATAGAATAGAATAGAAATAAGAATGGAATGGAATGGAATAGAATAGAATAGAGTAGAATAGAGTAGAGTAGAGTAGAATAGAATAGAATAGAATAGAATAGAATAGAATAGAAATAAGAATGGAATGGAATAGAATAGAGTAGAGTAGAGTAGAATAGAATAGAATAGAATAGGAATAGAATAGAATAGAATAGAATAGAAATAAGAATGGAATGGAATGGAATAGAATAGAAATAAGAATGGAATAGAATAGAAATAATGGAATGGAATGGAATAGAATAGAAATAAGAATGGAATGGAATGGAATGGAAATAAGAATGGAATGGAATAGAATAGAAATAAGAATGGAATGGAATAGAATAGAAATAAGAATGGAATGGAATGGAAATAAGAATGGAATGGAATAGAATAGAAATAAGAATGGAATGGAATAGAATAGAAATAAGAATGGAATGGAATAGAATAGAAATAAGAATGGAATGGAATAGAAATAAGAATGGAATGGAATAGAATAGAAATAAGAATGGAATGGAATAGAATAGAAATAAGAATGGAATGGAATGGAAATAAGAATGGAATGGAATAGAATAGAAATAATAATGGAATGGAATAGAATAGAAATAAGAATGGAATGGAATAGAATAGAAATAAGAATGGAATGGAATAGAATAGAAATAAGAATGGAATGGAATAGAATAGAAATAAGAATGGAATGGAATGGAAATAAGAATGGAATGGAATAGAATAGAAATAATAATGGAATGGAATAGAATAGAAATAAGAATGGAATGGAATGGAATAGAATAGAAATAAGAATGGAATGGAATGGAGTAGAATAGAAATAAGAATGGAATGGAATGGAATAGAATAGAAATAAGAATGGAATGGAATGGAAATAAGAATGGAATGGAATAGAATAGAAATAATAATGGAATGGAATAGAATAGAAATAAGAATGGAATGGAATGGAATAGAATAGAAATAAGAATGGAATGGAATGGAGTAGAATAGAAATAAGAATGGAATGGAATGGAATAGAAACAAGAATGGAATGGAATGGAATAGTTGAAAGGGACCTTGGAGGTCTTCTAGTCCAGCCCCCTGCTCGAGCAGGAGAACCTATACTATTTCAGACAAGTGACTGTCTAGTCTCTTCTTAAAAACCTATGTGCCTATGATTTCTGGAGGCAAGCAGTTCCACTGGTTAATTGTTCTCACTGTCAGGAAGTTTCTCCTTAATTCCAGGTTGCTTCTCTCCTTGATCAGTTTCCAACCATTGTTTCTCGACCTTCCCTCTGGTGCTTTGGAGAACAATGTGACCCCCTCTTCTTTGTGGTAGGCCCACAAATACTGGAACGCTGCTATCGCGTCTCCCCTATTTCTTCTTTTCTTTAAACTGGCCAGACCCAAGTCCCGCAGCTGTTCTTTGTTCGTTTTAGTCTCCAGGCCTTGCATCATCTTAGTTGCTCTTCTCTGGATTTTTTCCATACTCTCAGCATCTTTTTTGTGATATGGTGACCAAAATTGGTTGCGGTATTCCAGGTGTGGCCTTACTAGGGGCTTTATAAAACAGTACTTCCCCCATTGATTTTGCTTGTCAGAAAGTCGCAAAAGGGAATCGCGTGACAGCCCCGGGACACGGCGACCGACATAGATACAAGTCCATTGCCAGTTGACCGAATTTTGATCATGTGACCACGGGGGATGTTGCAAGTGTGAAACACAGGCATAACTCCTTTTTGTCAATGATATTAACAGAGGGATGGAATCAAGATCATGTGAAGTGTTGATACCATTTTACAAAGCCTTGGTAAGGCCACACTTGGAATACGGCATCCAGTTTTGGTCACCATGATGTAAAAAATGTTGAGACTCTAGAAAGAGTGCAGAGAAGAGCAACAAAGATGATTAGGGGACAGGAGGTTGAAACCTATAAGGAAAGGCTGCTGGAACTGGGTATGTCTAGCTTAACGAAGAGAAGGACAAGGGGGGGACATGATAGCCATGTTCCAATATCTCAGGGGCTGCCCCAAAGAAGAGGGAGTCAAGCTCTTCTCCAAAGCACCTGAAGGCAGGACAAGAAGCAACGGATGGAAACTAATCAAGGAGAGAAGCAACCTGGAACTAAGGAGAAACTTCCCTGAAAGTGAGAACAATTAACCAGTGGAACAACCTGCCACCAGAAGTGGTGAATGCTCCAACACTGGACGTTTTTAAGAAGAGACTGGACAGTCATTTGTCCGAAATGGTATAGGGTTTCCTGTCTGAGCAGGGGGTTGGACTAGATGACCACCAAGGTCCCTTCCATCATCATCATCATCATCATCATCATTATTATTATTATATTGTAACTTTGAATTGTTGCTAAACAAATGTTGTAAGCTGAGGACTATTTATAATCTGTCATCACGGTGTAACTGAACAACTCTTATCATTGAGGGCAGGGGAGTGAAATAACTGATAATAGCCGAGGTGGCGCAGCAGTTCGAGTGCAGCACTGCAGGCCACTTTAGCTGACTGTGTTCAGCAGGTCAGCGGTTCAAATCTCACCGGCTCAAGGTTGACTCAGCCTTCCATCCTTCCGGGGTAGGTAAAATGAGGACCCAGATTGTTGGGGGCAATGTAAATATATATATACATTGCTTACTGGTGTACACCGCTTAGAGAGTGCTTGCACTTAAAGCGGTATATAAGTCTCATAAATAAATAAATAAATAAATAAATTGCTTATTTTAGAATATAACTACTACAATGGTTCTTTATGTAGGTATTATTTTACCAAGATGATTTAATTATCAACCGGGGCACTGTTGACAATTTAACCTGGGGGGAAAAAAAAAGGGATTGTCAGTTGTGTAAAGAAACATGATAACTTTAGGCTGAATTTTACTCCATAATTGCATTTGCAAATAAGCAAAACTGTTTTTGGGAAGTCCAAAGCGCTTGTGGTTGCTATTTTATGCTGGAGATACATTTTTAGAAGGAACCGTCCTTCCTGTGTTATTGAGAAGGAAATGCTTTTTTAAAACAACATGCGCTTACAGCTTACTTTTGTGAAACAAAACGAAAAACCCTTTTGCCCAGATCACTGGAAGACATGGATAGACCTCTGAAATGGATTTAGAAGTTTGTTTGTGTTGATTTAAACATTGCCAGTAAGAGAGAAAGAGAAAAAGAGAGAGAGAGAGGGGGGGGAGGGGGGGTGGGAGGAGAAAGGAAGGAAGAAGGAAGACAGAGAAAAAAGAAAGGAAGGAAGAGAAAGAAAGGAAGGAAGGAAGAAACAAAGGAAGGAAGGAGGAAGAAAGGAAAGAAGGAAGGAAGAAAGACAAAGAAAGAAAGGAAGGGAAAAAGAAGAAAGGGAAGAAAGGAGGGAGGAAGGAAGGAAAGGGAGAAAGGAAAGGAGGGAGGGAGGAAGGAGGAAAGAAAGAAGGAAGACAGAAAAAAAAGAAAGAAAAAGGAAGGAAGGAAGGAAGGAAGGAGAGGAAAGGAGGGAGAAAGGAAAGGAGATATGAAGAAATGAAAAAAGGAAGAAAGAAAAAAGAAAGAAAAAGGGGAAGGAAGAAAGGGGAGAAAGGAAGGAGGAAGAAAGGAAGAAAGAAGGAAGGAAGAAAGACAAAGAAAGGATGGAAGGGAAAAAGAAGAAAGGGAGGGAGGAAAGGAGAGAGGGAGGAAGGGAGGAAGGAAAGAAGGAAGGAAGGAAGACAGACAGACAGACAGACAGACAGAAAGAAAGAAAGAAAGAAAGAAAGAAAGAAAGAAAGAAAGAAATACACAGTTGGAGATTTGTTGATAAGAAATCAGCGTAAAAATAATCAGGGATGTGTCTTCCGTCCTGGCTTTTCCTCAGTGATCACAGAGTGCCAAAATGTTCGCCGTATCCCAAGTGAGACCCATTATTTTTAGAATGGGCTAATTAAGACAGGAGGCGCTGCCATTCAGTACATTGTTTGGAGAACATTCGATTTTAATACCTGTTGTAAAGTTCAGGCAGAGGCAACCTTTTGGGGGGGGGGCTGTTGGGACTTTCGGAGTACGTGGTGGGTGTCGCCATTTAGGTTGTGATTAGAATCCTTGGGCTCATGGACAAGAACAGTAATGGCCGAGATCTGGGTTTTTACTTTTAAGGAAGATATTATTTCCCCTCCCTGAGGCTCCCATGCAGCTCCGGCTGAAAGTGATTCTGAATGACTTTACACACCAGTATACAATACCGGGATTAAAACATCGTCCTCGGAAAAACCGAGACGGGTGAACCACAAGCACAGAGCAGAATTTCTGTGGCTGAGCGAGGCAGCTGTTAAATGAAATCGGCCCGATTTCCAAAGCGCCTGAAGGCAGGACAAGGAGCAAGGGTAAGCAAGGCTAAAACATATAAGGAAAGGTTGATGGAATTGGGTATGTCTAGTTTAATGAAGAGAAGGAGGAGTATGTTCCAGTCTCTCAGGGGCTGCCCCAAAGAAGAGGGAGTCAAACTATTCTCCAAAGCCCCTGAAGGCAGGACAAGAAGCAACGGATGGAAACTATCCAAGGAGAGAAGCAACCTAGAACTGAGGAGAAACTTCCTGACAGTGAGAACAATTAACCAGTGGAACTACCTGCCTCCAGAAGCGGTGAATGCTCCAACACTGGAAGTTTTTAAGAAGAGACTGGACAGCCATTTGTCCGAAATGGTGTAGGGTTTCCGGTCTAAGCAGGAGGTTGGACTAGATGACCTCCAAGGTCCCTTCCAACTTTACTATTGTTGTTGTTGTTGTTGTTGTTGTTATTATTATTATTATCAATGGCCTTTGGATATTAGACATCATCAGTGCTAGTAAGTGTTTACTAGCACTGATGATGTTACCTAGTTGGGTGATGAAATGTCTACAACACCAAGCTCAAAGAGCAGGGAGGATGCCACATCCCCCCCCCTCTTCGCCACAATCCCTACTCCCATCTAGCACTGATGATGTTATCTAGTTGGGTCATGAAACATCTGCAAGAAAACAGCCAATCTTAGAGAGCACCAAAGACCCCACAGTCGTCGTTGTCCTCCTCCTCCTTCCCCCTCCCCCTCCTCCTCCTCCTCCTCCTCACCACAAACCCCACTCCCATCTAGCACTGATGATGTTACCTAGTTGGGTCATGAAACATCTGCAAGAAAACAGCCAATCTTGTTGTTGTTAATGGCGAAGTCGTGTCCGACCCATCGCGACCCCATGGACAACGTTCCTCCAGGTCTTCCTGTCCTCTACCATCTTCTGGAGTCCATTTAAGTTCACACCTACTGCTTCAGTGACCCCATCCAGCCACCTCATTCTCTGTCGTCCCCTTCTTCTATTGCCCTCCATCTTTCCCAGCATTAGGCCCTTCTCCAGTGAGTCCTTCCTTCTCATTAAGTGGCCAAAGTATTTGAGTTTCAACTGGATTTGATGATTGTTAAATGTGATCCACTAGAGAAGGAAATGGCAAACCACTCCAGTATCTTTGCCATGGACAGTACTAAAAGGCAGCCAATCTTAGAGAGCACCAAAGACCCCACAGTCGTTGTTGTCGTCCTCCTCCCCCTCCCCCTCCTCCTTCTCCCCCTCCTCCTCCTCCTCCTCCTCCTCCTTCTCCTTCTTCCTCCTCCTGTCCACAAATCTTTCTCCCTTCTAGCACTGATGATGTTACCCAACTGGGTCATGAAACGTCTACCAGAAAACCCCCAAGCTCAGAGAGCATCAAGGACCCCACATTCCTCCTCCTCCTTCTCCTCCTCCTCCTCAAACCCCACTCCCTTCTCGCACTGATGATGTTACTCAGTTGGGTCATGAAACGTCTACCAGAAAACCCCCAAGGTCAGCCCCCAAGGACCCCCGATGAGATAATTTCTCCAAGGAAAGACCGCTGGACTCTTCCTCCTGGCCGAGCACCAGCAGCTCGGGATGTTCGCTCCGTTGAAGGATCGATTCCCATCACCCATTTGTTAAATAAAATAAAATACAATTCTCAGCTCGCTTCCGCCAACCTCCACCAATCTCAACGCCCTTGAGAGGCATCGGACCGCCGATGGGGAGACATCGACCCACCCTAGCTGGGAGGAAGAATCCGGCTGCGGGTAGCCACTGCGAAAACCTTTTGTGGCGTCCGATGACATTTACTCAGTCTGAATTAGCTTACAAGGGCCTGCTCGTCCTTTTGTGAAATAGGACAGGTGTGAAATATTGCTTAGGTACCGGAACGCCAGCTTCACTCCTTCAGGGCTGAAGCTCTTCCCCGCTGTAGTAAATTTCTCCTCTGTGTAAGCAACCGTCATTGCTCTGGGATGTAAAACGGGGGGTCTAACGATTTCCGTGTAACATCGCTGGAGAGGAAGGCACGTCGCCCAGCATCTTTTTCTTGTACAGACAAGGATTGTTTGCGCTTTCAAAGTCTGTTTGTTTGCTATCAATTACCAGCAGGGCACCGGCTGAATTGATCCTCGAGGGCTCTTAGCGCATTTTAATTCGAAGACGTGGGCTGTTTTCCAAAAAGCCGGGCGTCAAGACGAAGCGAGACGAAGCGAAGCCTCTGGATCTGTATTTCCTCCTGTGCGCTTTATTTTATTTTATTTATTTTGCATAACTGCTCTTCAACTTAACAAGGTGTCTCCGTTTAACGCAGTGGTTCTCAACCTTTTTAATGCCGCAACCCCCAACTGGTCGTAAGTCGAGGACTTTGCAGAATGGGACTTTTGGCGGGCTCAGCAGGGCAGAGACAGCCTGGACAATTCCTATTGGCTTTTGAAAGCCAATAGAATTAGACTCTATTCAAGAGAGTCTATTCTATTGGCTTTCAAAAGCCAATAGAATAAAAGGCAGTAGCACAGCTAAGGAAAAGGGGGGAAAAATGGCGGACTGCGTTGTTTGGCGACCCCCGTAAAATGGTCGTTCGACCCCAAATGGGGTCCCAACCCACAGGTGGAGAACCACTGGTTTAACGACAGCACTGAAAAAAGGGACTTATGACTTAACAACTATCCTAGCTCCCCGTGGGACGTGTGATTAAAATGTGTGGGCTTGGCAACTGGCATGTACTTTAAAACAGTTGCATCACGATGTAAAAAAGATGTTGAGATTCTGGAAAGAGTGCAGAGAAGAGCAACAAAGATGATCAGGGGACTGGAGGCTAAAACATACAAGGAACAGTGGCTGGAATTGGGTATGTCTAGTTTAACGAAGAGAAGGACGAGGGGGGACAGGATAGCAGTATTCCAATATCTCAGGGGCTGCCCTAAAGAAGAGGGAGTCAAGCTATTCTCCAAAGCACCGGAAGGCAGGACAAGAAGCAACAGATGGAAACTGATCCAGGAGAGAAGCAACCTGGAACTAAGAAGAAACTTCCTGACAGTTAGAACAATTAACCAGTGGAACAACCTGCCTCCAGAAGCGGTGAATGCTCCAATACTGGAAGTTTTTAAGAAGAGATTGGACAGCCATTTGTCCGAAATGGTACCATAGGATTTCTTGCCTGAGCAGGGAGTTGGACTAGATGACCTCCAAGGTCCCTTCCAACTTTACTGCTGCTGCTGCTGCTGCTACTACTATTATGATAGGTAGGTAGGTAGGTAGGTAGGTAGGTAGGTAGGTAGGTAGGTAGATAGATAGATAGATAGATACTGTAGATCAGTGGTTCTCAACCTTTTTAATGCCGCGACCCCCCCAACCGGTTGTAAGTTGAGGACTAAACCAGTCATAAGTCGAGGACTACCCAACCGGTCGTAAGTTGAGGACTTTTCCTGCCTGGGAGCGCTGTGCATGCATGGTGCCGCCCCCTGCGCCGGCCGAGGCGTAGCTGGCAAGCGACAGAGGTGGCGCAGGCCGACCACCGGCTGGGCCACCAGCTGGCCCAGCCCAAGGGAGGGAAGGCACCCGCCGGAAAAGGGGAAAAAAATGGTGGACAGCCTTGCTTGGCGACCCCTGTGAAATGGTCGATCGACCCCAAATGGGGTCGTGACCCATAGGTTGAGAACTGCTGCTGTAGATAGTGTAAGATAAACCACCATTTAATACAAACCACTGTTTACTGTGTTTACTCCTGGGTGCACGCTCCGACATAGAACAATTAAATCACTGGAACGAAAGGTGCTTCCAGACGTTGTGAGTGCTCCAACACTGGGCTCTTTCTTCTTGTCTTCAGCTATTTTTTTTTACTCTTCAGATGTTTTCAGTGGCGTTAAGTGCTTAATGACACTTAATGACATTGAAGTGCTGTTTATTAAGCCCACCGTTCAACCGTTGACTTTCTTTTTCTTTCTCCAGTTAGGGGATAGTAAAGGCCCATATCAAGACCTCGCAAGCTTTCCCACTGTGAGAAGCAGAGTGTTATAGGTGGTCCGCAATGTTTTTCACCCTTGGCAAATTTAAGGTGTCTGGACATCCCCTCCTAGATGTGTGAAGGCCACACACCCTTTTTTTGCTAGTGACACATCCAGGGATTTCCAGCAATATTGCTCTTATAATAATTGCTGTAATAATTGCTAATTGCTACTGTATGCAATGCAGTGCATCACAGTATGATCTACCTGCAGGTGGGCAGTTAATTTTCCCAAGGGGGGGGGGAATTGGGTCTGTTGTGGCAGGCCAAGCCGATAAATTGACAAATTGCAAAAAAAAAAGTAGAATTCACCTTCAAAATAAAGGCAATCCATGCAGGCTGGACCGGAACAGCTGGATGTGCCACATAATACAGACCCTCCTCCATTTAGTGACCGTTTGATATTGTGACGATCTTGAAAAAAGTGACCTACGACCGTTTTTCAGAACTTACGACCGCTGTAGCATCCCCTGTGGGGATGGTTGACAACCTGGTTCATATTTATGACGGTTTGCAGCATCCCGGGGGGGGGGGGATCACAAGATCCCTCTTTTGCGACCTGATCAAGCGGAAAGTCCATGGAAGAGTCAAATTCACTGAATTGCGTTTCTTAATTTAACAAGCCCAGTGATTCACTTCAGAAACGAGTCAAAGAAAATGTCGTAAAAGGGGACAAAACTCACTTAAGAAATGTCTCACTCATCAACCTACATTCTGGACTTGACTGGGGTCATAAGCTGAGGACTGCTTGTACCCAGGTCTGTTCTTAACCCTCGTTCTGCTTTTAAAGCCATCCCTGCATTTTCTGATAGTGGCAAATCCTACAATTGCGAGAACGCACAAAATCATTAGGCTTAATTCAAGGTTTGCAACAACAGACCCACACACACACCGCCTCCTCCCTCAATTCTTTCTTTTAGCCTTTTTGCCGTCCTTCTGCTGTCCTCCTGTCGTTCTTCTTTCTGAATTGCGGTGGTGCGCAGGCCTGTATAGTTCCAAGCATAACTGCGCCATTTCGTTCGTAAGAAGGGGGTTAATCATCCTGACCCTTTATTTTTAGGGCATATTTTGGCTGGCCTACATTTGTAAGTCATAACGGAGTGTTACATCTTTAGTTTTGTTTCCCCCCCCCCCCACAGGCTTACCGGATCTTCAGGATACGTAACGGACGGGCCGGGAAATTACAAATACAAAACAAAATGCACGTGGCTGATAGAAGGAAAGTGAGTAACACAGCTTGGTTGTTTTTATGGAACTGAGTTGTCCAGGATTTTATCATTCTTTTATATAATGAGACTGCTGTTCAGTTTGTTTACTTCCCCCACTCTTGGTTGCAGTGGTTTCTCAAGCTTGGGTCACTTTAAGACTAGTGGACTTCAACTCCCAGAATTCCCCAGCCAGCATGGCTGGCTGGGGAATTCAGGGAGTTGAAGTCCACACGTCTTAAATTTGCCCCGTTTGAGATACTCCATTTTGTCTGTACACACAGAGGTGGACTGAAGAATCTGGAGTTGTGTTCTGATGCAAAGAAATGTGAAATTGAGCACCCAAAGAATCTTAAGGAGGAAAGATCTTGGAGAAGGAAGATCTGGACAAGTCCAAAATTAACCTTTTGAGGGTGAAAGAACCTGAAAGACTACGCAAGTAGTCCTTGACTACTTGTTTACCAAAAATACTTTTTTACAAGGCAACCGGACTTTCTTGTTTTGTTTTTTTTTGAAGATGTTTTGCATCTCATCCAAGAAGCTTCTTCCACTCTGACTGGATGGTGGGGAATGGAAGGATTTATACTCCTTGCAGACAGCTGGTCATTTGCCTTCCTTTTAGAGAGTCGTTGAGACCACTTGGAGATTTACCTGTGTCCTCAGGGTCACTTGAGTAGTGCAAATGGGTGTGGAGCCATCTTGGAACTGCTGAAAGAACTGGGTTGTAGACAGGAGATAGTTGATGATGGTCTAGAAGAGGGGTAGGCAACCTTGGCTCTTTTATGACTCGTGGACTTCAACTCCCAGAATTCCTGAGCCAGCCATGCTGAGGGGAAAGAGAGAGGTTTCCAAGCTGAGCCATGCTGGCTCAGGAATTCTGGGAGTTGAAGTCCATAAGTCATGAAGGGGCCAAAGTTTCCCCCTTGCTGGCTCAGGAATTCTGGAAGTCCACAAGTCATCAAAGGGCCAAGTTTGAAGACCCCTGATATAGATTTTAAGAGGAGTGGGCTTCAACTCCCAGAATTCCTCAGTCAGCGTGCCTGGCTGAGGAATTCTGGGAGTTGAACTCCACGAGTCATAAAGTGGCCTAGGCCGAGGCCAGAGGTAGACAACCTTGGCTCTTTTATGACTCGTGGCTTCAACTCCCAGAATTCCTGAGCCAGCCACGCTGAGGGGAAAGGGAGAGGTTTCCAAGCTGAGCCATATTGGCTCAGGAATTCTGGGAGTTGAAGTCTACAAGTCATAAAAGAGCCAAGGTTGCCTACCTCTGGGCTAGGCCTAGGCTGGGGTCCCGACCCACAGGTTGAGAACCACTGAGCTAGACATAATAACACTAAACCTAGCATGAGAATCAAGGTTGTTGAAATCAGAGATGATAAAGAATTGGCCGGGCAGGAGAACTGGAGGGAAAGCCTGCATTTCAAGCTAATTGGGGAATGTGATTTATGACTATTAATTGGAGGAGGGAATTGTGCTTTGATACTATGTGCTCAGTGGAAGGGAATCCAGTTTTTGGCTTTGATTATGCTAGTACTGATATTACGCTACTCGAATAAAAGATCCTTTTAGGTAAACAATGCCTTGAGGTTCTTTCAAAGAGTTTCATCTGTCGGAACCACGACACATGTTCCCAAATCACGTATCTTAACCGATCGGACGTAAATAAAATGCAAACACTGGATTTCGTTGCCAGTCCTGCATGCAACATGCTGTGCAAATTGGAAAAGTTACGCTGATGCATTTTTTATGTATTTATTTATTTATTGCTTTGGGGACAGTTATCACCTGATTTTTCCTTCTTTCCAGGCCCAACACGGTCTTGAGGCTCCGTTTTAATCATTTTGCAACCGAGTGCAGCTGGGACCACCTCTACGTCTACGATGGGGACTCCATCTACGCTCCGTTGCTGGCTGCTTTTAGGTAAGAAAAGGTGGGAAACCAGAATTCCTGTCGCGCAACGCGAAGGTCACCGTGGCCTTTTTTGGGATTTAAGGAAGCGGATTAATTTTTCAGCAGCTGCCCGATTGGTGTCGCCCGGAATGAACTGTTGGAGGTGCCTTTTCATCTCTGGATGCTCTTGAGGGTTTATCCTAGTTGGGGACCAAGCATTGCCATGGGAACGGGGACATTTCGCACAATATGGGGCGAGGGAGGCCGAGAAAGAATTGGGAGAGCCTTATTTTACAGTTACCTGTGTTCGATTGGATTTGCATTTTGGTACTTTTCATCCTCTCTGAGGTGATCTAGGAGAAAACATAACACGGAGGGAAAACAGCCTTAAAATTAAAATCTCACAATAACATGCCTAAAAACAGAACAAAACAAAACAAAAAAGAAACAGAGATGCAAAGGGCGGCGTAAAAAACAAACAAACAAACCAGAATTGGATTCTGCAATTGTTGTGATCCTACCCAGGTAAACCAAATCTGCTCTGAGTTAGAATAGATCTGATAAACCGCAAGTAGGTTCATTAGATAGGTTCGGCACAAAGAAAGGTCAACCTAATTTGGCACAAAGAAAGGTCAACCGAAATAAATGGAAAGAAAAAAAGAAAAGAAAGAGAAAGGAGAAGGAGGGAAGAAGGTAGGGAAAAAAAGGGAGGGGGGAAAGGAGGAAGGAAAAGAAAGAAGGAAGGGTAGATGGGAGAGATGGAGGTAAGGAAGGAAGGAGAACAAAAGAAAGAAGGAAGGAAGGAATGAAGGAAAAAGGAACGAAAGGAAGCAAAGAAGAAAGGAATAACCCCTGGTATAGGGTTTCCTGCCTGAGCAGGGGGTTGGACTAGATGATCTCCAAGACCCCTTCCAACTTTATTATTGTTGTTGTTGTTGTTGTTATTATTATGGATCATCACACAGTCAGCCAGATGTTCAGACTGGATTTGGCATTTTGTCTACCTATCGAGTCCTTACCCAGGACCTGGGATAGGCAGATGTGGATGTTTGATGGTATTACAGATCTCGTCGCAGGATGGAAGCAGTTCCTAGTAAGGCTGCCTTTTGCAATTGACTAATAGCGAATTTGTCAATGCCAATTGTGTTCAAGTGGTGCTCCAGTTGTTTTGGGATTGCACCCAAGGAGCCTATGACTATTGGTACTACCCTTGCTTGCTTTTGCCACAGTCTTTCTATTTCTATTTGTAGGTCTTTGTATTTTGTTATCTTCTCCAGTTCTTTCTCTTCTATTCTGCTATCTCCAGGCACTGCCACGTCCACTATCCAGACTTTTTTGTCTTTCTTATCGACAATTGTTAAGTCTGGGGTGTTATGTTGCAGGTGCTTGTCTGTTTGAATTCTGAAGTCCCAGAGCAGTTTAATTTTATCATTTTCTATGACTTTCTCTATTTTATGATCCCACCAGTTTTTGCTTACAGGCAAATGATATTTTTTGTAGATCTTCCAATGCACCATTGTTGCTACTTTGTCATGCTGCTGCTTGTAATCAGTTTGTGCAATCTTCTTGCAACAGCTATTATTATTATTGATCATCGCACAGTCAGCCAGATGTTCAGACTGGATTTGGCATTTTGTCTACCTATCGAGTCCTTACCCAGGACCTGGGATAGGCAGATGTGGATGTTTGATGGTATTACAGGTATCGTCGCAGGATGGAAGCAGTTCCTAATAAGGCCGCCTTTTGCAATTGACTAATAGCGAATTTGTCAATGCCAATGGTGTTCAAGTGGTGCTCCAGTTGTTTTGGGATTGCACCCAAGGAGCCTATTACTATTGGTACTACCCTTGCTTGCTTTTGCCACAGTCTTTCTATTTCTATTTGTAGGTCTTTGTATTTTGTTATTTTCTCCAGTTCTTTCTCTTCTATTCTGCTATCTCCAGGCACTGCCACGTCCACTATCCAGACTTTTTTGTCTTTCTTATCGACAATTGTTAAGTCTGGGGTGTTATGTTGCAGGTGCTTGTCTGTTTGAATTCTGAAGTCCCAGAGCACTTTAATTTTATCATTTTCTATGACTTTCTCTATTTTATGATCCCACCAGTTTTTGCTTACAGGCAAATGATATTTTTTGCAGATCTTCCAATGCACCATTGTTGCTACTTTGTCATGCCGCTGCTTGTAATCAGTCTGTGCAATCTTCTTGCAACAGCTTACCAAGTGGTCCACTGTTTCTTCAGCTTCTTTGCATAGGCGGCACTTACTGTCTGTTGCTGTCTTCTCAATTTTGACTTATTATTATTATTATTATTATTATTATTATTATTATTATTATTATTATTATGGATCATCGCACAGTCAGCCAGATGTTCAGACTGGATTTGGCATTTTGTCTACCTATCGAGTCCTTACCCAGGATCTGAGATAGGCAGATGTGGATGTTTGATGGTATTACAGATATCGTCGCAGGATGGAAGCAGTTCCTAATAAGGCCGCCTTTTGCAATTGACTAATAACAAATTTGTCAAGGCCAATAGTGTTGAAGTGGTGCTCCAGTTGTTTTGGGATTATTATTATTATTATTATTATTATTATTATTATTATTATTATTATTACATGATTTCAGGACACTGCAAAACCTATAAGTAGGAGCCAGTTGCCAAACGGTTTAATCTTTATCACGTGACCACGGGGACGCTTACAACGGTCGTAAGTGTGAAAAACAGCCATGAGTCCCTTTTTTTCCCCAGTGCTGTTGTAATCTCGAACGGTCACTAAATAAACGCTTATAAATCAAGGACTTTCTGCAGCCTGCCTGACAGAGTAAAATCAACATTTCTTTTTCGACACTAGCCAAAAAATCCCGCAGAGGTTTCGAGTGACCTTTTCGTCAGGCCAGGTCTAATGAACCCGACGAAGCTTGGCTGTTTTTATTTACCTCACGGATTGATGGGAATTGAATTGGCCCCCTGAGTAATTCCGGCACCTACAGGATGATGTAACCTTTCTCGGGATAAACACCTGTTGGTTTTCCTACACGCTGTTTGAGAGATAGTCTGCCTGCGCTCGCTCACAGCCACGTTCCCTCCAAATTGAAAACAAAGAAATCTAAATAAAAGTTAATTTTGGGCTGAACAAAGCCACCGGAGCAGCATGCAGTGTTTTTCAGCTCCAGCTCTTGCTGATTGTATTCGTAAGCTGCCCATCTTCCAGGGGGCTCAGCTTGAAAGAGTCGAGGGCCCGACGTAAGCAGCCCTTAAGGACGTAAAGCGCGTTCTGAATCTGATGCGCAGGAAATTAAAAGCCTTTTGAAAGTATTGGTCTAAATAGCTTTCCTTCAGCTGGGATCCCCAGAGGTGCACCTGGCTAGAAAGCGGGAAGCCATGAGTTCTAGTCCTACCTTAGGCATAAAAGCCAGCTAGGAGACTTTGGGCCGATCACCAGGAGATGGTGAGTTCTAGTCCTACCTTAGGCATAAAAGCCGGCTGGGTGACTTTGGGCCAATCACCAGGAGACGGTGAGTTCTAGTCCCGCCTTAGGCATGAAAGCCAGCTAGGTGACTTTGGGCCAATCACCAGGAGACGGTGAGTTCTAGTCCCGCCTTAGGCATGAAAGCCAGCTAGGAGATTTTGTGCCCATCACCAGGAGACAATGAGTTCTAGTCCCGTCTTAGGCATGAAAGCCAGCTAGGAGATAAGTTGCTTTTTTTCCCAGTGTAGCTTTGAACAGTCACTAAAGGAACAGTCGTAGGTTGAGGACTGCCTACGTTTGGAAATTCCATGACATCTTAACCTCTGTTTCCAACTCTGTGTCCAGTTATATTAATCATCAGCTTGTTTTTTTTTACCCAGCGGCCTGATCATTCCCGAACGGGACAGCAATGAGACGGTCCCTGAAGTGGCCGCCAGCTCTGGCTACGCCCTTCTGCACTTCTTCAGCGACGCTGCGTACAACTTGACAGGCTTCAACATCACCTACCAGTAAGCTCTTTTGGGGTTTGCGCCCAAGGCACCTGGGATTTTGGGGACTCCCTTTGCTCTCTTTTGTCATAGTTGTTCCATTTCTATCCGGAAGGCAAGCGCCCTCGGTTTTTCGGGATGTGCTGCGGGGCGCAACCAGCCAGAATCTGGAATTGGAGGAACCACAGCGCCACCTTGTGATGGCTGTCAGAATGTCACCGTAGGAATTCTTGAGACGAGCCAAGGTTGAGGAACGTTGTTGTATGGAGCGAGGGCCACCACGTCCAGAGGGGGTGGACAATCTCTCTGTTTGGGCCAGAATTGTCTCCCTTAACTGGTGGCATCTTGTTTTGCGACTGGAGTTGTCTTGATTGAAATTCTTGGGAATTCTTTTCGCACGTTTGTTTTGAAATAAATCCACCAATAGTTGCTGCCTGAATTCTCCTGACCTAGCAAGCTGGAGGGAAGAGTCTCTCTCTCTCTCTCTCTCTCTCTGGTGGATCTTGGAGAGCAGGGTTCCTTCCCCATTTCAAGAGGGTTGGATTTCAACTCCCAGAATTCCCCAGCCAGCAGAATCAGAAATTTTGTTCCAAAGATCGTAGGTTGCCTATCTCGGGGACCGCTTCCTTCTTTGTGGCTTTGCACACGGGATGCTTTCTTGTTTATCTCACATCTTAGCGCTGCCCCCAAGAGGGTTTGTGCGGCTTTGAAGTCTTTCAAGGGGCTGTTTCATTGCCTTCTGAAGGAGGGTGGGTAAATGCACGGGAGCGAACGGAGCTTACGGCTTCTTTTGAAAGTCTGTTTGGTTAGAAAAGAGTATTTGTAGCTCAGGGTTGAATTTCGGGGTCCTTGGTGCTCTCTGAGCTGGGTGGTTTTCTTGCAGACGTCGCGTGACCCAGCTAGGTAACATCATCAGTGATAGTAGGGAGTGGGGTTTGCAGGGAGGAGGAGGAGGAGGAGGATTGTAGGATCCTTGGTGCTCTCTGAGCTTGGTGGTTTTCTTGCAAATGTTTCATGACCTAAGTAGGTAACATCATCAGTGCTAGATGGGAGTGGGGTTTGTGGCGAGGAGGAGGAGGAGGAGGAGAAGGAGAAGGAGAAGGAGGGTCCTTGATGCTCTCTGAGCTTGGTGGTTTCCTTACAGACGTCTCATGACCTAACTAGGTAACATCATCAGTACTGATCTGCAAGAAAACCACCAAACTCAGAACCAAGGATGCTACAGTTGTTGTTGTTGTCGTCGTCGTCCTCCTCCTCCTCCTCCTCGCAAACCCCACACTCCCTTCTAGCACTTATGATGTCACTTAGTTGAGTTATGAAAAATCTGCAAAAAAACCCACCAAGCTTAGAGAGCACCAAGGACCCCACAGTCGTCGTCCTCCTCCTCCTCCTCCTCCTCCTTCTCCTCCAATCCTCCTCCCTTCTAGCACTGATGAAGTTACCTAGTTGGGTCACGAAACATCTGCAGAAAAACCCACCCAGCTCAGAGAGTACCAAGGACCCCCGCAGTTCAACTCCCGAGCTACAGATAATTCTCTTTAAAAATCCAGGTAGCTGCAACTTACATTTCTGTTGACGTAGCATTTGGAAACCCTGCTGAAAAGAAGATTTTTTTTTTTTACCTTTAACCATCTGGGCACAACGGCATGATTCACTGGACTTCAGGGATGGCACGTCAAGCTCCGGGGTCCACGTACCCTGCCAGAGGCTTGTAAAATAAACCGTTGATTTGTATCTTTGCAGCTTCAACGTCTGTCCCCAGAACTGCTCGGGCAGAGGGGAATGTCGGCCCGTGAACGGCAGCCAAGCGGTTGAATGTGAGTGTTGGGAACATTGGAAAGGAGAGGCCTGCGATATTCCCAATTGCCCGGAAGACTGCGGCTTTCCCGAAAGGGGTCAATGCAGCGTGAACGGAACTCAGGGCTGCATCTGTAACCCGGGCTGGCAAGGTAGGTAAAAACAATTCCCTTGGGATGAATTGCACAGCTGGGCAGATGCTTTTTAACGGTATTTGTTTCACTTTTTTTTTTTTAGTCAAGTACCGCGTTTCCCAAAAAGAAAGGCCTATACCAGGGGTAGGCAATTTTGGCTCTTTTATGACTTGGGGACTTCAACTCCCAGAATTCCTGAGCCAGCATGGCTCAGCTTGGAAACCTCTCCCTTTCCCCTCAGCGTGGCTGGCTGAGGAATTCTGGGAGTTGAAGTCCACGAGTCATAAAAGAGCCAAGCTTGCCTATCTCTGGACTAGGCCTAGGCCGCTTTATGACTCGTGGACTTCAACTCCCAGAATTCCTGAGCCAGCATGAGGGAAACTTTGGCCCCTTCATGACTGGTGGACTTCAACTCCCAGAATTCCTCAGCCAGCATGGCTCAGCTTGGAAACCTCTCCCTTTCCCCTCAGCGTGACTGGCTGAGGAATTCTGGGAGTTGAAGTCCACGAGTCATATAAGAGCCAAGGTTGCCTACCTCTGGCCTAGGCCTAGGCCGCTTTATGACTCGTGGACTTCATCTCCCAGAATTCCTGAGCCAGCTTGGCTCAGCTTGGAAACCTCCCTTTCCCCTCAGCATGGCTGGCTCAGGAATTCTGGGAGTTGAAGTCCATGAGTCATAAAGCGGCCTAGGCCTAGCCCAGAGGTAGGCAACGTTGGCTCTTTTATGACTCACGGACTTCAACTCCCAGAATTCCTGAGCCAGCATGGCTCAGCTTGGAAACCTCTCCCTTTCCCCTCAGTGTGGCTGGCTCAGGAATTCTGGGAGTTGAAGTCCACAAGTCATAAAAGAGCCAAGGTTGCCTACCCCTGGCCTAGGGCAGCGAAAAATCAGGAATGTGGCAGCACCTTGTCAGACTGATTGAATAATTTTTCATAAGCTCATTTTGCTAGAGGCCTGGAAATCCTACATCTGTTTAGCTGTTTTGCATGAAAATTGTCCACAATTGAGCTCCGGGGCCAGAAAGCTCGTAAAATGGGCCAAAACTCACGTAACAGATGTCACGCTTAGCAACATACATTTTGGGCTCAGCTGTGGTCATAAGCCGCGGACCACCTGTGCAGTGCTAGATTAAAATAGCTGAGGGTATAACGGACAATGTGTTTTGCCCCTCGTAGGTGTTGACTGCTCGGTTCCTGTTCCATCGAATCGCTCCTTTTGGACCCGGGATGAATTCTACGTCCCCAAACTCCCGCGGGCATCTCACAAAGCCGTGGTCCAAGACGAGGTCATGTGGGTGATCGGTGGCTACATGTTCAATCACACGGACTCTCAGATAGTCTTGGCGTGAGTAAAAAGCAGATTTTAAGCGTGGAAGAAAATGTACATTTATTTATTTATTTATTTATTTATTTATTTATTTGTGAGACTTATATACTGCTTTAAGTGCAAGCACTCTCTAAGCGGTGTACACCAGTAAGCAATGTATATATATATTTACATTGCCCCCAACAATCTGGGTCCTCATTTTACCTACCCCGGAAGGATGGAAGGCTGAGTCAACCTTGAGCCGGTGAGATTTGAACCGCTGACCTGCTGAACACAGCCAGCTAAAGTGGCCTGCAGTACTGCACTCTAGCTGCTGCGCCACCTCTGCTCATTTCTGCAGATTAAACCCAGCAGGGACCCTAACGCTAGAAATAGGCTTCTGTGTAACTTATCAGTTACAGTGTGAACTTCTACCAGCTTTGAGAAGATTTTTTTTCCTCATCCAAGCTAGACAAGGTAAAAAATTCCTGGTGATCCAGAGACATTTGAGGCGTCAAAGTGCAGTAATGCAGGCTAACTCTGCCCACTGCCAGGAGTTCGATCCTGACTGATGGATCGATTCAGGCTTCCGTACATCCGAGGTCGGTGAAATGAGGACCCAGATTGTTGGGGGCAATAGGCCGACTCCGTGTAACTCAGGGGTTCTCAACCTGTGGGTCGGGACCCCATTTGGGGTCGAACGACCATTTCACGGGGGTCGCCAAACAATGCAGTCCGCCATTTTTTCCCCCTTTTCCTTAGCTGTGCTACTCCCTTTTATTCTATTGGCTTTTGAAAGCCAATAGAATAGACTCTCTTGAATAGAGTCTCATTCTATTGGCTTTCAAAAGCCAATAGGAATTGTCCAGGCTGTCTCTGCCCTGCTGAGCCTGCCAAAAGTCCCATTCTGCAAACGGTGCTGCACCAGTTGAGTAGTCCTCGACTTACGACCGGTTGAGTAGTCCTCGACTTACGACCGGTTGGGGGGGGGTCGCGGCATTAAAAAGGTTGAGAACCACTGGTGTAACTGCTTAGAGAGGGCTGTAAAAGCACCATGAAGAGGTACATAGAGTAAGTCTAAGTGCTCTTGCTGTCGCTGTGTGGTTCACTACAGCAGGGGTCCCCAACCGTGGCCACTTTAAGACCTGTGGACTTCAACTCCCAGAATTCCCCAGCCACAGTTGAAGTCCACAGGTCTTAAAGTGGCCAAAATTGGGGACCTCTGCACTATAGTCATGGGATTTTCTCAGAAATTGTACGAGAAATGGCCGGCATTTCCGTTCCCACCACAGTTGTACCTATTTATCTACTTGTATTTGCATGCTTTCGAACGGCAAGAGGAGCTGGAGCAAGGAACGGGAGCTCACCCTTTCGCGCAGCGCTCAGCTCTCGAACCCGGGCTGCCAGCTTTCTAGCTGACGAGCTCGGTGTCTTTAACCACTGAGCCATTGTGCCCCTCCTCCCCCGAATTTATATGTCCCTTTAATTATCAGATTTTTATAAAGTCATTACCAAATATTTACAGCAGAGATCACCAATCTTTATCAGTTGGCGGACCAGAGAAAAAGGGAGGGGGAAGCATTTTACACGCAAGCGTGTACGCGTGGGGCCGTGAGCATGCACATGCCGCAAATGGGGCGGAACTGGTGCCTACGACGTGATACCCGATAGCCCTGCCCCGTTCTTGTGTGGCGCAGTGTCTTTCTGCGCACTGTGGCGCTACAGCAGCCATTTTTGTGTCTTACAGTGTGGCGGTGGCCCGTTCCTGCGGCCAGTGGCGTGGTGGCACCCTGTTTTTGCGCCCCGCAGCGGTGGCATGTTTCTGTACCCTGCAGTGTAGTGGCGGCCATTTCTGCACCCTGTGGAACAGCGGTGTCCTGTTTTTGTGCCCCGAGTTGCGTTGTTGTCCCGTTTTTGCATCCCGAGGCGCAGCAGCAGTCCGTTTTTGTGCCCTGCGGCTGTGGTGCTAGTGCAAGTGAGTGGGTGTGCGCCCACGCGGCCTGGTGGCCAGGGGGTCACAGCTCACTACCAGCCCACGCGGCCACAGGTTGCAGACCCCTGATTTACAGGATAGGGGACTTCAACACGCTTTCGTCTTTTCAACCACCCCCACGGAAACATGGTGTTCTTTTTGTGAAAGATTATAGTCCAAATTTATTGGGCTGCCGTGGGAATTCTCCTCTGTTTCTGCCAGCAGGTGAACATTATTCTCATCCAGTGTGCGTCTTTTTTTAGCTCTTGTGCTCTGCCTCATGGGTTCCAGTTATGGTAATTTAAAAATGGATCGTTGATTATTTTGTCCCTGGTGGGTTTTTTTTTTCTGTTTTTGGTTGTTATTTTGTGTTGGTGAACTGCATTAATTTGTTTTTTGGGGAGAAGAAAAGGGGTGTAATTTTGTTTTCTAGAATAAATTACGCCAAATGCACTTTCCTGACTGTGGGGGTCCTTGCCGCTGTCTGACCTTGGTTGTTTTCTTGCAGACATTTTATTACCAAACTGGGTGACATCATCAGGGCTAGAAGGGAGTCGAGTTTGCTCTCAGTTTATGTTCTAGTGGCTTGCTAAGTGCAGAGAGCATCAAGGATCCGACAGCAGC
This sequence comes from Crotalus helleri, assembly GCA_024509115.1. Classification (NCBI taxonomy): domain Eukaryota; kingdom Metazoa; phylum Chordata; class Lepidosauria; order Squamata; family Viperidae; genus Crotalus; species Crotalus helleri. The sequence continues at coordinate 1,931,309 of JAKSXO010000062.1, read as the reverse complement.
TCCTCCTCCTCCTCCTCCTCCTCCTCTTCCTCCTCCTCCTCCTCTCCACAAACTCCTCTCCCTTCTAGCACTGATGACGTTCCCTAGTTGGGTGATGAAATGTCTGCAAGGAAACCACCAAGCTCAGAGAGCAACAAGGACCCCACAGTCGTTGTCGTCGTCGTCGTCGTCGTGCTCCTCCTCCTCCTCCTCCTCTGCCTCCTCCTCTGCCTCTGCCTCCCACTCCTTTCTACAACTGATGATGTTACCTAGTTGGGTCATGAAACGTCTGCAAGAAAACCACTAAGCTCAGAGAGCACCAAGGACCCCACAGTCGTCGTCATCGTCATCCTCCTCCTCCTCCTCCTCCTCCTCCTCCTCTCCACAAACCCCTCTCCCTTCTAGCACTGATGGCGTTCCATAGTTGGGTGATGAAACGTCTACAAGGAAACCACCAAGCTCAGAGAGCACCAAGGACCCCACAGTCTTCCTCCTCCTCCTCCTCCCTTCTAGCACTGATGATGTTCTCTAGTTGGGAGATGAAACGTCTGCAAGAAAACCACCCCGCTCAGAGAGCAACCAGCCCCCCCCCCTCATTTCAACCCTGAGCTCCAAATTCTCCTCTATTCATTTTCTGGCTCTTTGAGGATTTTATGAAACCGACTCAGTGTTAGTAAAGAAAACCCGGCCGTGTTCAGACCTTTTCAGACCCATCTTAATTCCTCCAGAGGAGACGCTGCTTATTCTTCTGCTGCCTCGAAAGCTTCGCAGGAGAGGTGTGCAAAATGGCTTCTGAACAAATGGAGCAAAGCTGCCCTCTCGTTTCCCTTGTTCCCTGGGATTTCGAGCATTAGCGCAAAGGCTTTCTCGGCTATAAAAAAGCAGAATAGCTGATATCTAAATCAGCTTTATTTTTATTGACGTAGCAGGCCCATCCGTAAATATCCCCGGCCTTTCTCCGTCTGGCTTCCCTTGTTTCCTCCTCAGCGCGGAGAGGACGACAACGGCTGCGTTCTCCAGGGCGAAAGGAGACAGGCGTTGTGTTTTGTGCTTTTTTTTTATTGCACAGGTATAACCTGGAGTCCAGAGAGTGGATGACCCTGGGTGATTCTGCGAACACCGTGGGGATCAGATACGGCCATTCGATAGCCTTACACGAAGTAAGTGGCTTTTTTTGTTTTTAATTTTACGTCCTTGAGACTTCTCTAACCCGGCTCGGCTCTGAAACCTGGCTTGATCGAAGTGATGGAGCTAGTCCTCATGTTACGACAGTGTCTTTGAAGTCCCAACGGCCCTGAACCTGTCACGGTTCCGATAGACGAAACCCTTTAAAAGAACTTCGAGGCAAGGATTTCTTCCTTAAAGAAGATTTTATTTAGGAAACAAGACATGAACACGTACAAAGGTAATCCCAAGACTAAAGTCCCCTCCCTCGGGCTGCAAAGATAAAAAATTTGCAATTCCCATCCCAATTTGCTGTCATAAATCACATTCACCAATTGTTTCAACCCACCAAAATGTTAATCAGCGTTGACCTTGGTTCTCAGGGACAGAGGTTGTTTTGGCTAACTGCAAACTACACCACCCTTCCTTTCTCCTTTAGCTAAAATCTCTAAACTAATATTGGGTATGTCTAGTTCAAAAGTAGGCAACCTTGCCTGTTTTATGACTGGTGGACTTCAACTCCCAGAATTCCTGAGCCAGCCATGCTGAGGGGAAAGGGTGAGTTTCCAAGCTGAGCCAGGCTGGCTGAGGAATTCTGGGAGTTGAAGTCCATGAGTTATAAAAGAGCCAAGGTTGCCTACCCTTGGTGTAGATTAATGAAGAGAAGGACAAGGGGGGACATGATAGCAAGTCTTCCAATATCTCAGGGGCTGCCCCAAAGAAGAGGAAGTCAAGCTATTTTCCAAAGCACCTGAAGGCAGGACAAGAAGCAACAGATGGAAGCTAATCAAGGAGAGAAGCAACCTAGAACTAAGGAGAAACTTCCTGACGGTTAGAACAATTAACCAGTGGAACAACCTTCCTCCAGAAGCGGTGAATGCTCCAACACTGGAAGTTTTTAAGAAGAGACTGGACAGCCATTTGTCCGAAATGGTGTAGGGTTTCCTGCCTGAGCAGGGGGTTGGACTAGATGACCTCCAAGGTTCCTTCCAGCTTTATTTTATTTTTATTATTATTATCATTATCATCATCATTATTATTATTGTATGTGGCAACGAAGACAAAAATGAAAATGGCTTCAGTTCTGTTTGTCACAGCGTTGACAAAGGTGATTTGGGGACCATTATTGATCACAATCCCTAGCAACATCCCCCTATGGCAGGGCTAGGCAACCTTGGCTCTTTTATAACTTGTGGACTTCAACTCCCAGAATTCCTGAGCCAGCATGCTGAGGGGAAAGGGAGAGGTTTCCAAGCTGAGCCAGGCTGGCTCAGGAATTCTGGGAGTTGAAGTCCACGAGTCAGAAAGCGGCCTAGGCCTAGCCCAGAGGTAGGCAACCTTGGCTCTTTTATGACTGGTGGACTTCAACTCCCAGAATTCCTGAGCCAGCCTGGCTCAGCTTGGAAACCTCCCCCTTTCCCCTCAACATGGCTGGCTCAGGAATTCTGGGAGTTGAAGTCCACCAGTCATAAAAGAGCCAAGGTTGTCTACCCCTGGCCTAGGCCTAGGCCGCTTTATGACCTGTGGACTTCAACTCCCAGAATTCCTGAGCCAGCATGGGGAAAACTGCCCTATGGTCACCTGATCAAAGTTGCCATGCCGGGCAAATGACTCACATTCACGTCGGTCGCCATGTCCTAGGATCACGCGATCTCCTTTTGTGGCCTCCCGACAAGCGAAGCTAACAGGGGAAGAAGCCAGGGTCCCTTAACCAGCATGTGAGTTACTTAACCCCTGCAGGGATTCACTTAACAACTGCGGCAAGAAAGGTTGCAAAGCGGAGTGAAGCTCCCTTTTGTAAATGTCTCGCTTAGCGACATACGTTTTGGCTCTGCTGCGGTCGTACGTGGAGGGACTCCTTGTCCTTGTTATGACAAGAACCTTTGCTGGTTTCGTCCAGGGGGTTGGAGAAATGGGGCAGATACAAGATTGCACCCATTCATTTAATCGTTCAGAGTTGCAATGCTGAAAAAAAGGGACTTAGGACCGTTTTTCACACTTAACGACCGCCGTAGTATCTCTGTGCCACACGATCAACGTTCAGCCTCTTGGCAGCTGACTCCTATTTATGACGGTTGCCGTGTCCTTGGGGTCTCCTTTTGCGACCTCAATGAGGGAAGCTGGATTCGCTTAACGACCGTGTTCCTAACTTAACTGCAGCGATTCACTTAGCCACCGTGGCGAGGAAGGTCGTAAAATGGGGGCAAGCCTCGCTTAACTACCGTCTCCCTTAACAACAGAAATTTGGGGCTCCCTTATGCTTGCAAGTCAAGGACTCCCTCTCATGGTGGAGGGGCCGGATGGAACTCTTAACGCGTCCATCAATATCCTCCCTCTTTCTTCTACCTAGAGTGAATATATTTAATTTGACATATATTAACTGTGGCAAGAATTGTATTTGCTCAATATTGGAAAAAGGAAGATCAACCAGCGGAGGAAGTGTGAATTAAAAAAAATCTGAAGAGTGTGCAGAAATGGATCTTTTGACATTGAAAAGGAAAGAGAAAGAATGATGATGATGATGATAATAATAATAATAATAATAATAATGATGATGATGATGTTGGAAGGGACCTTGGAGGTCATCTAGTCCAACCCCCTGCTCAGGCAGGAAACCTTACACCATTCCAGACAAATGGCTGTCCAGTCTCTTCTTAAAAACTTCCAGTGTTGAAGCATTCACAGCTTCTAGTGGCAGGTAGTTCCACTGGTTAATTGTTCTAATTGTCAGGAAGTTTCTCCTTAATTCCAGGTTGCTTCTCTCCTTGATCAGTTTCCATCTGTTTCTTCTTGTTCTGCCTCAGGGGCTTTGGAGAAGAGCTTGACTCCCTCTTCTTTGGGGCAGCCCCTGAGATACTGGAAGGCTGCTATCATGTCCCCCCTCATCCTTCTCTTCATCAAACTAGACATCCCCAATTTCAGCAACCGTTCCTTATATGTTTTAGCCTCCAGTCCCCTGATCCTCTTTGTTGCTCTTCTCTGCACTATTTCTAGAGTCTCAGCATCTTTTTTACATCGTGGTGACCAAAACTGGATGCAGTATTCCAAGTGTGGCCTTACTAAGGCCTTGTAAAGTGGTATTAACACTTCACGTGATCTTGATTCCATCCCTCTGTTAATGCAGCCTAGCACTGTGTTAGCTGTTTTGGCAGCTGCAGCACCTGGCTGGCTCCTATTTAAGGGATCGTCCACTAGGACTCTGAGAAGACTCAGTTTATTTTAGAACATGGGGTACTTTTAATCATTGGCTAGAAAAACGAGGTAGAGAGAAAGGAACTGGATACGTATTAGTAAACTAGACATTGAAACCCAGACGATATGTTGCTGATAATATTTTAAGCACTTGTGATTATAAAAAATAATATCTATCTATCTATCTATCTATCTATCTATCTATCTATCTATCTATCTATCTATCTATCTATCTATTTATGAGATTTATATACCGCTTTAAGTACAAGCACTCTCTAAGCGGTGTACACCAGTAAGCAACGTATATATATATTTACATTGCCCCCAACCATCTGGGTCCTCATTTGACCTACCCCGGAAGGATGGAAGGCTGAGTCGACCTTGAGCCGGTGAGATTTGAACCGCTGACCTGCTGAACACAGTCAGCTAAAGTGGCCTGCAATACTGCACTCTAACTGCTGCACCACCTCGGCTCATTATCTATCTATCTATCTATCTATCTATCTATCTATCTATCTATCTATCTATCTATCTATCTATCTATCTATCTATCTATCTATCTATCTATCTATCTATCTATCTATCTATCTATCTATCTATCTATCTATCTATCTATCTATCTATATCCTCTCTCTTTCTTCCAGAACAAAATCTACATGTATGGAGGCAAGGTAGACGAGACGGGCAACGTAACGAATCAGCTCTGGCTGTTCCACATCTCCAACCATTCCTGGGTTCCCCTGGTGCCAAAGGCCAAGGAGCAGTACGCTGTGGTGGGCCACTCGGCCCACATCGTCACCCTGGAGGACGGCACGGTGGTGATGCTGGTCCTCTTTGGCCACTGCCCTCTTTACGGCTACATCAGCAGCGTGCAGGAGTACAATCTAGGTGAGCGTTGGCTTGGCGTGACTGTCTCTCTTGTAAAGAACGGAATAACGACAAGATTTGGAAGGGACCTTGCAGGTCATCTAGTCCAACCCCCTGCTCAGGCAGGAAACCCTACACCATTTCAGACCAATGGCTGTCCAGTCTCTTCTTAAAAACTTCCAGTGTTGGAGCATTCACCACTTCTGGAGGCAGGTGGTTCCACCGGTTAATTGTTCTAACTGTTAGGAAGTTTCTCCTTAGTTCTAGGTTGCTTCTCTCCTTGATTAGTTTCCCTCTGTTGCTTCTTGTCCTGCCTTCAGGTGCTTTGGAGAAGAGGTTGAACCCCTGGGATAGCCCCCCCCCCAAGTACTGGAAGGCAGCTATGATGTCACCCCTAGTTCTTTTCTTTGTTAGGCAGAATAACAGAAGAGTTAGAAAGGATCTTCAAAGTCTTCTAGTCCCACCTCCTGCTCAAGCAGGAGATCCTCTACCATTTCAGACAAATGGTTGTCCAGTCTCTTCTTAAAAATCTCCAGTGGTGAAGAACCTGCAATTTCTGGAGGAAAGCTGTTCCACTGGTTAATTGTTCTCACTTTCAAGTTCTCCTCCACCACTACCACCCCCCCTTCTCCTCCTCCTCCTCCTCTCTGCAAACCCCACACCCTTCTAGCACTGATTGTGTTACCTAGTTAGGTGATGAAATGTCTGGAGGAAAACCATCCAGTTCAGAGAGCACCAAGGACCCCACAACTCTCCTCCTCCTCCTCCTCCTCTCTGCAAACCCCACACCCTTCTAGCACTGATTGTGTTACCTAGTTAGGTGATGAAATGTCTGCAAGAAAACCATGCAGTTCAGAGAGCACCAAGGACCCCACAACTCTCCTCCTCCTCCTCCTCCTCCTCTCTGCAAACCCCACACCCTTCTAGCATTGATTGTGTTACCTGGCTAGGTGATGAAATGTCTGCAAGAAAACCACCAAGCTCAGAGACCATCAAGGATCCCACAACTCTCCTCCTGCTCCTCTTCCTCTTCCCCCTCCTTCCCCTCCACCTCCTCCTCCTCTTCCTCCTCCTCTTCCCCCCCCCTCCTCCTCCTCCATGCAAACCTCATACCCTGAGCTACAAAGATTCTCCTTTATTTATTTCTTGTCCCTTGGGCCTCCTAGCCTCACTTGGCAGACGTTTTCCCTATCAGATCTTTCGCCCCCTTTTGCTTTTTCCGGGTCTGCTTGTTTTAATCTCAGTCTCCTTGATCCCTTATGAACTGTAAATCCTTTAGAGCGGTACCGGTGTGTCTCTTCTGTGTACTTCAGTCTAGTGTGGCATTTTGTCCCCGAATCTCTTAGCCGCAGGGTAGACAAACATCCAGATAGAAGTAGATAACAGAAATCCTAATGATGGTGTATTAGCGCTTTAACATCCTGCTCAGCATGTGTGTTTGTGTGCGTAGGAAGATCTTGACAAATTTGAACAATGGGCCCTGTCCAACAAAATGTGTTTCAGTGTGGAGAAAAGCAAAGTCTTGCACTTAGGCAGGAAAAATCAAAGGTACAAGTGCAGATTGGGTGAGACCCGGCTTAAAAACAGCGACTGTGAGAGGGACATTGGAGTCCTAGTGGACGATCCCTTGACCATGAGCCAATACAGTGCTGGGCTGCATTAACATAGGGATAGAATCGAGATCATGTGAAGTATTAATACCATTTTACAATGCTAATAATAATAATAAAGTTGGACAGCAGGAAGACTATTGGTGGGTCAGTACTGGAAAAAAGATTCTCTGCCTTCTTTAGAAGAATGGGTATTCAAGGTTTCTAACTTAGCAGAAATGGCTAAAATTTCTGCTTACTTAAAGGACCATTCACAAAAGAGATATGTTTCTGTATGGAGAAGATGGATAGAATATATTCAGAAGAAGTACGGAACAGCAAAGTTTCATTTATTTTATGAATAATGGATTTTTCTTAAATTATGAATGGAAGTTTGCAGAGAGTTAAGGGTTATTAGGATTCCGGTTGTTGTATAAGTAGTAAATTTAAGTTGACTATGTTTAGTTTTCTTTTTTTTTCCTTTTCTTTTTTTTTTGTAACCCTGTACTGGGAAGTCGGGGGGAAAAGGGGGTGGGGGGAGTATGGGTAGTATGTTCAATAGTTCAGATTTTGGTGATAGAGGATTGCTCGGGCATTTTTCCTCAGACCGCATCCGATTGAGAAGAAGAGGAGAGGGATAAGTAAGTAGAAAGATGGAGGAGAGAGGGAGGGGAGGAGAGGAGGAGGAGGTAGAAGGAAGGGGGAAGTGAAGAGATGAGAGGGGGACGCGGTCTGGGGGGAAATGGGTGAGCAATGTCGGAATTTGTGTGTTATATTTTAACTTCTTATGTATCTGAATTTTTTTTCTTACGATTGTAATGAAAATAAAATAATAAAAATTAAAAAAAAAAATAATAAAGTTGGAAGGGGCCTTGGAGGTCATCTAGTCCAACCCCCTGCTCCGGCAGGAAACCCTATACCCTTTCAGACAGGTGGCTGTCCAGCTTCTTGCTTGTCAGAACGATCACACGACCCGGGGACACCGAGACCGTCATAAATCTATAGTATAGTACAGTCCTGCGCAGCTGCTTCACGTCTGCCTTTCTTTCCCTCCTAGCCACAAACACCTGGAGCATTTTGCAAACCAGAGGAGCCCTGGTGCAAGGAGGATATGGCCACAGCAGTGTGTACGACCCATCCTCTGGGTCCATCTATACCCATGGAGGTTACAAGGCTTTCAGCGCGAACAAATACAGGCTGACAGACGACCTGTACAAATACGAAGTTCGTAAGTACAAGTGGTAAGTAGATTCATTGAGTTTCGAAGCCTGGTGCATGCGTGTGTGTGTGTGTGTGTCTGCGTGTGTGTTGTGTGTGTGTAGGGGAGGAGTGCTGCTTAGCCTTTGATGGGGTTGTGATTTCCTCCCCTCGGAGATTAGCCTGCAACTTGAGGTTCTCCTAGGCCAGGGGTAGGCAACCTTGGCTCTTTTATGACTGGTGGACTTCAACTCCCAGAATTCCTGAGCCAGCCACGCTGAGGGGAAAGGGAGAGGTTTCCAAGCTGAGCCATGCTGGCTCAGGAATTCTGGGAGTTGGTCCACAAGTCATAAGGGGGCCTTAGTTCCCCACGCTGGCTCAGGAATTCTGGGAGTTGAAGTCCACGAGTCACAAAGCGGCCTAGGCCAGGGGTAGGCAACCTTGTCTCTTTTATGACTCGTGGACTTCAACTCCCAGAATTCCTGAGCCAGCCATGCTGAGGGGAAAGGGAGAGGTTTCCAAGCTGAGCCAGGCTGGCTGAGGAATTCTGGGAGTTGAAGTCCACCAGTCATAAAGGAGCCATAGTTCCTTCATGCTGACTTAGGAATTCTGGGAGTTGAAGTCTATGGGTCTTAAAAGAGCCAGGGTTGCGTACCCCTATCCTAAGTCCTCCTGTTCTAAGTGGTGAGCCTTCTAGTCCAGGGGTAGGCAACCTTGGCTCTTTTATGACCCGTGGACTTCAACTCCCAGAATTCCTGAGCCAGCCATGCTGAGGGGAAAGAGAGAGGTTTCCAAGCTGAGCCATGCTGGTTCAGGAATTCTGGGAGTTGAAGTCCACGAGTCATAAAGTGGCCTAGGCCTAGGCCAGAGGTAGGCAACCTTGGCTCTTTTATGACTCGTGGACTTCAACTCCCAGAATTCCTCAGCCAGCTACGCTGAGGGGAAAAAGAGAGGTTTCCAAGCTGAGTCAAGCTGGCTCAGGAATTCTGGGACTTGAAGTTCACGAGTCACAAAAGAGCCAAGGTTGCCTACCCCTGTCCCTAGACTTTCAGCTGCTCCCGCAGGAAAAGATGGGAGACCAGCGCCAAGAGAGTCTTGGTCCAGCTTCAGCTTCATGGGCTGGCCTAGAATTAGAAGCTAGAAGCTGTGAATGCTCCAACACTGGAGATTTTTAAGAAGAGACTGGACAGTCACTTGGCTAAAATAGTATAGGTTCTCCTGCTTGAGCAGGGGGCTGGACTAGAAATCTCCAAGGTCCCTTCCAGCTTCTGTTCTATTCTATTCTATTCTATTCTATTCTATTCTATTCTATTCTATTCTATTCTATTCTATTCTATATTCCATTACATATTTTCTATTCTATTCTATTCTATTCTACTCTATTCTACTCTACTCTACTCTACTCTACTCTACTCTACTCTACTCTACTCTACTCTACTCTACTCTACTCTACTCTACTCTACTCTACTCTACTCTACTCTATTCTATTCTATTCTATTCTATTCTATTCTATTCTATTCTATTCTATATTCCATTACATATTTTCTATTCTATTCTATTCTATTCTATTCTATTCTATTCTATTCTATTCTATTCTATTCTATTCTATTCTATTCTATTCCATTCCATTCCATTCCATTCCATTCCATTCCATTCCATTCCATTCCATTATTTCCTAGTATCAGCGTCTTCTCCGGAGGGCTGCATCTTCATGTGTCCAGAGTAGAATAATTTGACCCTGATCCTTTAGGCCTGCACTATGGATGGGTGAATGCAGATTCTTTTTTATTTTTTTACTAGTCTCTTATGTTTTGCTAGAATATAGTTTTTGAATATAGTTCAAACACCTATCAGTTTTGGCAAGACTGTGCCCCAGAGAATCGCTTTGATACATTTGAGTCATGTGCATTAAAAATGCATCTTGCCAATTAGACGGGTCCAACTCATGAACGAACATGTGCAGAAGCCATGCGTCTTATAAACAGGCCTGTCCTGACGTGATATAGGAACAAAGGAAATGCCACGGCTAATTAAGCCACAAATGTTTGGGGAGTGATTGGTTTAGTTAAGTTATTCGGTTCCAGCTGATAGAGAAGCAGCCAGTGCATATTTTAAAGCAGGCCGTTCTTTGTTTCAGCCAGCTGAAGCTGTACAATTGGAGAGCATATATATTTTTCTTGGAAGCGTTCCCTGTTTCAATCTTGTAAATTAGAGCATCAAAGTTAAATATGTACGTGGTTATTTGTATCAAGGATAAAATCACATTTTACAGTTTGGACTCGAGACAAATCTTGCTCAAATATTTATTATATATATTATATATTATATAATATATTATATATTCAAGATGCTATTATATATATTATATACATATTATGTATATTATATATTCAAGATGGACAATATTTAATATTTATTTGCTACGGATATGTAGGGATGTGGGTCTATACATGTGTTGTTCATAGTATGTTTAGGTGTGTGTCATGTATGTGTTTCACTTTGAGAGCGGGCAACTAAATTTCATTTTTGATGTGTGCCATTGTGCCCACAGTATAAAAATGACAATAAAGCTTATCTTATCTTATCGAGGAAGGGGAATATAAAGGAGAGAGAAGGCAGGAAGGAACACACCAAAGTCTGTCCCAGAGTTCCCTACGAAGGTAGAACTGCTCCCCCCAATTGGTTTTCTCGTGGCGGTTTGGAAATTACCGGCAATTTTCTCCCACAACCGGGAGGAAAACATGGCAGAAAGATTTAAGGGGAAATAATATCCAATAAAGGCATCTCTCCTCGGAATTTTAACTCCCTTTATTAGGAGTCAGCGATTCCGTGATTCAATTGCATTTTTTTTTCTGTTCTTCTTCCTTTTTGGCTTTTCTGATCCTTCGCTGCAATCTCGCCCAGATGGGTATTATTTGGGTATTTTATTTTATTTTTTAGTTCAGGGCACAGCCGAGAAGAGCGAGGCAGAGACGGTTTCTGAAGGCCTGTTTCTTTTCTTTTTATTCTCCAGGACTATTTTGAAAGAGAGCAGATTCTCCCGGTATCTGCATTCGGCGTTGATCATCAGTGGGACCATGCTGGTTTTCGGAGGCAACACCCACAACGACACCTCCATGAGTCAGGGGGCGAAATGCTTCTCTTCAGACTTCATGGCCTACGATATAGGTAGGTGCCACGTCGGCCTGGATGGAGTCCCTGAAGCAGGAGGTGTGAACTTAAATGGACTCCAGAAGATGGTAGAGGACAGGAAGACCTGGAGGAACGTGGTCCATGGGGTCGCGATGGGTCGGACACGACTTCGCAATTAACGACAACAAGAACAAATAAAAATGAAATAAAAGCAAAGGCTACCCTGGGCTGGTTACAATCCATTTGGGGTCCCAAAGATGCTTAATTCAAGAAGCAACTGGACTTTCTTGTTTTTCCTTTGAAGACGTTTAGCATCCACGGAGCTTCTTCCGTTCTGACTGGATGGTGGGGAAATGGGAGGATTTATACTCCTTGCACAGCCGGTCCTTTGCCTTCTTTTAGAGCAGGGGGTCTTCAAACCTGGCCCTTTTATGACTTGTGGGCTTCAACTCCCAGAATTCCTCAGCCAGCATGCATATCTGAAGAATTCTGGGAGTTGAAGTCCACCAGTCATAAAAGAGCCCAGTTTGAAGACCCCTGATATAGACTTTAAGAGGAGTGGACTTCGACTCCCAGAATTCCTCAGTCAGGGTGCCTGGCTGAGGGATTCTGGGAGTTGAAGTCCACCCGTCATAAAAGGGCCACGTTTGAAGACCCCTGATATAGACTTTAAGAGGAATGGACTTCAACTCCCAGAATTCCTCAACTACCGTGCCTGGCTGAGGAATTCTGGGAGTTGAAGTCCACAAGTCATAAAAGGGCCAAGTTTGAAGAACCTTGTTTTAGAGCATTGGTTCTTAACCTTTTTGAACGAATCGCCCCCTTGAGCCAATGAGGAAGTTGTCATCGCCCCCCTCCCCCAACATAACCTCTCAGTCACAACATAGGAAATAATTCTTCAATTTATGTAAACCCTTTTTTTGTTTTCTTTAAAATTGTCATCAGGACATATCGATGCAAATAATTTACTTCCAGACTTTTTCCCATATCTCTCCACTGTGTGAAAAATGTTGGTGCCACCCGTCACTTTATTCCCAAACTTCGTGATACATGTATTTCATTATTATCTTATTTATTCAAGACACTTAAAGGTCATGACCACTGAAAACAAAATTCAATGGCAAGAAAGTGAAATGCCCGAAAAGAAAAACAGTAACATTTATAATGATTGAATTTCAAGTGAAATTTAAGACGCAAAAAGAAATATAAAAAGGGCATAAGAGCAAACCGCAATGCAGGAACTAAGAATTTCAAGACGAAAACTCTGAAACTAAATTAAGATTCGAGGAAAGTACATATAGTCACTCATGCTGTAAAAAGGATTAAAAAGACACAAAGAAAATATAATATTGAACTCTTTGTACAATACAAAGAGACACACAAAATGTTTTACAGAGCACAACAACAATTAGAAAACGAAGCCAATGCGTATTCACATATGTACGGCATCCTGTACTGAAGCTAGCTGGAGGAACATTTGAAAACACAATTCAATCCACTAATAGCGAGCGATCTGATGTTTTTGTACGACAGACATACAGCTGTTCACTGTATGAAAAAGTCTCAAAAGTGTCCCCAAAACTTCTCGCTCCATAGCCCCCACATTGCCCCTTTTTGTTCCATAGCCCCCCTGAAAAATGAAATCGCCCCCTGGGGGGCGATATCGCCCAGGTTAAGAACCACTGTTTTAGAGAGTTGTTGAGTCCTTTCAGTATAGAGGGAGGGCACACACACACCTTCTCCCGTCTACAACACAGTCCTTTCAGCACAGCGGTTCTCAACCTGTGGGTCGGGACCCCATTTGGGGTCGAACGACCATTTCACGGGGGTCGCCAAACAACGCAGTCCGCCATTTTTTCCCCCTTTTCCTTAGCTGTGCTCCTCCCTTTTATTCTATTGGCTTTTGAAAGCCAATAGAATAGACTCTCTTGAATAGAATCTAATTCTATTGGCTTTCCAAAGCCAATAGGAATTGTCCAGGCTGTCTCTGCCCTGCTGAGCCCGCCAAAAGTCCCAGTCTGCAAACGGTGCTGCACCAGTGGAGTAGACTCCACTTACGACCGGTTGAGTAGTCCTCGACTTACGATCGGTTGGGGGGTCGCGGCATTAAAAAGGTTGAGAACCACTGTTTCAGCAGTTCCAAAAAGGCTCCACACCCATGTGCACCACTCAGGTGACCCCGAGGACGCAGGTCAACCTCCAGGTGGCCTCAATGACTCTCTCAAAGGAGGCAAATGACCAGCTGTCTGCAAGGAGTATCAATCCTTCCCTTGCCCACCCTCCAGTCAGAGCTGAAGAAGCTTCTGGGAGGAGAAGCGAAACGTCTTCAAAGGAAAAACCAGGAAGTCCAGCTGCCTCCTAAAAGAAGCACCTTTGGGATAACTATGACCTGGATGACCGAGAATCTCCATTGACGTTTTGTCCAATTGGGGGAAAATGGAAGAGACAGTAAAGGAAGTTATAATAATAATAATAAAAAAAGTTGGAAGGGACCTTGGAGGTCATCTAGTCCAACCCCCTGCTCAGGCAGGAAATGGTTCTGGTGTGGCTTTGCTTGGCTTTCCCTTCCTTGAGTGGGAGATTTTTTTTCCCCTTCTCTATAAAAAGACGAAATCAATTACAGGCAGTCCTCGGCTTAATGACCAGAGTTGAGCCCAATACTTCCGTTGGCAAGGGGGACATATTGCTTCAGTGAGCTTTGCCCCACTTTACGACTTTTCTGGCCACCGTCGTTTAAGCCAATCCCCTGCAGTTGACAAGCTAGCCACCTGGTCGGTAAGTGGAATCTGGTCGCCAAAGGGGATCGCGTGACCTTGGGACACACAACAAATAAATACGAATCGGTTGCCAAGCCTTTGAATTTTGATCACGTGATCCTGGGGACGCCATAAAGGTCGTGAGTGTGAAACGCGGTCGTAAGTCGTAACTGTGAACGGTCACTAAGCGAACTGTCATAAGTTGGGGACTGCCTGTAATCCATTTTGGGGGACGACGGAAGAGATCCCGAGGGAGGTTTTTTCTGATGTGGCTCTGCTTGAGTTCCTGTCCCTTCCTTCCGTTGATAAGGCGACACCCCATTATAGGCAGTCCTCAATTTACGACCACCGTCGAGTCCAGCCATTCTGTCGTTAAGCGAGACAGCGGCGAAGCGACTTTCGCCCCGTTTTACCACCTTTCTGGCCACCGTTGTTAAGGGGATCCCACTGGTCGTTAAGCGAATCTGGCTTTCCCCATCGCCTCTGCTGGTTACAAGGTCGCAAAAGGGGATCGCGTGCTCCCCCCCGGGACACTGCGACCGTCATAACTACGAGTCGGCTGCCGAGCATCTGAATTCTGATCGCGTGACCACGGGGGATGCGGAGGGAATTGTTGCGAGGGAAACACGATCCTAACTCTCTTTTTCAGTGCCGTCGTGACTTTCAAACGGTCGCTAAATGGACGGCCGTAAGCCGGGGCGTCCCTGTAGATACGAAAATAGAGCTCAGATAACATATGAAAAAGAACTTCAGGGGCATTGTCAATGCTTTGTGGAGGTTTTTTGTGGGTTTTTTTGTGCCTTTCCTGCCCGGCTGTCTATCCAGCCTGCGGAAATGCGGGCTGTTTTGAGTCCCCGCGGTGAGAGGTGTCAATCTGGGCCTTTTTCCAAATCAGACCGCCAGACGAGGGCAGCAGTCAATCAATCCTTTCTGTCGGTGCTCAGTTCAAGAGGAGGAACAGATCCGTTTATACCTGGGAGGATTAAGATCCAGTCCTCTTTTAATGCCATCCCAGTTTGTTTGCTTTAAATCAGGAGTGTCCGACTCACCACCTCGGGGGCATTCGCAAAGCTGAACAGCTAGTATTGTTGCTCCACAAGAGTGGGAGACGTGAGTTCTAGTCCTGGCGTAGGCATGGAAGCCGGCTGGGTGACTTTGGGCCAATCACCAGGAGATGGTGAGTTCTAGTCCTGCCTATAAGCATGAAAGCTGGCTGGATGACTTTGGGCCAATCACCAGGAGACAGGGAGTTCTAGTTCCGCCTTAGCCATGAAAGCTAGCTGGGTGACTTTGGGCCAATCACTGGGAAACGGTGAGTTCTAGTCCTGCCTCAGGCATGAAAGCCAATTGGGGTGACTTTGGGCCAATCACCAGGAGATGGTGAGTTCTAGTCCCGCCATAGGCATGAAAGCCAACTGGGTGACTTTGGGCCAATCACTAGGAGACGGTGAGTTCTAGTCCTGCCTTAGACATGAAAGCCAATTGGGATGACTTTGGGCCAATCACCAGGAGATGGTGAGTTCTAGTCCTGCCTATAAGCATGAAAGCTGGCTGGATGACTTTGGGCCAATCACCAGGAGACAGTGAGTTCTAGTCCTGCCTTAGACATGAAAGCCAATTGGGTGACTTTGGGCCAATCACCAGGAGACGGTGAGTTCTAGTCCTGTCTCGGGCATGAAAGCCAACTGAGTGACTTTGGCCAATCACCAGGAGATGGTGACCTAGTCCTGCCCATAAGCATAAAAGCTGGCTGGGTGACTTTGGGCCAGTGCTTCTCAATTATTTTCTGTCATGCCCCCCCTAGGAAGAAGAAAACATTTCGCGCCCCCCGCGCGACTGTAAAAAAATTTTTTCTGTACAGAGGACCGATTTCCGGGTCTAAAAGTCACACGGGCGGGTTTGGCCAATCAGGATAGAGCATCATGTCTATCCAGTCGGGTCCTTTGCATGTGTCACGTGCGTTGGCGGTCATGTTGTCCTCCGCGTCGGGCTGCCGCTTGCGAGTGAGTCGGATGATCCGATCTAGAAATTCAATATGACAGTATTTGCCGAGGTCAAACGAGCCCCCCTTTAGGGAGCCTCGCGCCCCCCCTGGGGGCCGCGCCCCACTATTTGAGAAGCACTGCTTTGGGCCAATCACCCGGAGACCGAGAATTCTGGTCCCGCCTTAAGAATGAAATGTGGCTGGTTAACATTGGGCCAATCACTGGGAGACGGTGAGTTCTAGTCCTGCCTTAGGCCTGAAAGCTGGCTGGGTGACTTTGGGCCAATCACCAGGAGACGGTGACTTCTAGTCCTGTTTTAGGCCCAAAAGCCAACTAGGTGAGTTTTGGCCAGTCTTTCCCTCCCAGCCCAGTCCACCTCACAGGGATGTTGTGGAGAAAATAACGTGGAGAAAGGTATTTCGGATACGTTCCCCACCTTGAGTTATTTGTACAAATAAATGTGGGGTAGAAATAAATAGGATAACAAAACATTAAAAAAAGGAAGGAAGCTTGCAATTTATGCCCATTGACTTTTATTATGCATTTTATACGTGGCCCAAGGCAATTCCCCTTCACTCAGGTGAGCCAAAGGGCTGGATAACCATGGTTTAAAGGAAAATCTACCTAATATCTTGAGTGATTATCCCCCTCCCCCCCATGTCGTAAGCCAGAATTAAGGATTTATTCATCTTTTTTTCTCCAGAGCCTTCCGTGTCTCTCCCACGCCATGCTAGCCTGTTGAAGCCTCTGAAGACGCCTTCAAAACTGTAAAAAAAAAGTCTTTAGCCATCATGGCTAAAGCCGACTGTAAATAACCTTCTATTATGAACTGTGCTCAAATCCCGGGCATCGTTTCCTTAAAAACGGGCAGCGCGCACAAAGAAAAAGCAAACTCTCATTCATCATAAATTCCTGGCGATCCCTGAACAATAAATCTTAACTCGGCTGGGCCCAAAAGGTCAGGAAGGAAATAATCCTTGGTAGTTCCATAGCCTTGAGCTTTTCTCCCTTCTCCTTTGGTTTCCTTGCACAAAAAAATAAAATAAAAATAAAATAAAAGAGAGAGAGAGAGAGAGAGAGAGAGAGAGAGGCATTGATGCTGAGTGGTTCTTCTTAACTAGAAAACTATCTTCGTTAGCTTCAGAGGACTCAGCTCACTGGGTAGTGGGCTCCCTTCCCTTTAGATCAGGGCTTTTCAACCAGCGGTACGGGTACCACCTGTGGTACATTGGCACCTGGCAGGTGGTACGCGACCATCCTAGAAAAATGGTTGCAGGGGAGGGGAATGAGCTGAACCGGTAGCAGCACCGCACAAGCCTGAGCGAGAGACGGCTGGAGCTGCAGGGCTGTCAGGGCTCAGCGGAAGCCCCAGGATCAGCACTTCTTCGGGGCTGTCAGGGCTCAGCGGAAGCGCCAGGATCAGTGCCGCTTTCCAGCTGATCGGCGCTTCTTCGGGGCTGTCAAGGCTCAGTGGAAGCGCCAGGATCAGCGCCAGGCTCCAGCTGGACCTCAGCGCTGATCCTGGCGCTTCTGCTGAGCCCAGAAGAAGCGCCGATCAGCTGGAATGTTGCAGCCTCTCCAGGGTCTTGTGATTTACATTCAGATGCTTGGCCACCGATTCATATTTATGACGGTCACAGCGTCCCAGGGTCATGTGAAGGGAGCAAAACCTGCAACCACCCAGCAGACGGGGGGAATAAAAACCAAACACCCCCCACCCCACCCGCGCTGCCAATCCTCAACAGAAATGCTCACAACAATGAAAACCTCGGACAGGAGGAAGAGCATCGCTGGGCGGGCAGGCAGGTGTCTTACTCGGCTGTGGCTTGGGGGGCCCTTTGTTCAGTGCCATTGTAATTTCGAACAGTCATTAAGTGAACTGTTGTAAGTCGAGGACTACCTGTACTTTTATCACTTTTTTTTTTTGGGTCATCAAGTTTTTGACACCTTGCTAGGCGACTGGTGTTACTCGGATGTTGCCGTATCCTAAAAGTGGTACAATGGGTGAAAAGGTTGCAACGCCCTGCATTAGATGCGTGTAATGCGCTGGGGGGGAGGGAAAGGCATATATTCCTTCCCCAAACAAAACAGCACCGTTAAATGTAAGAGCCAGCCAAATGTCGGCCAGCAATCAAACGGGCTTACGCAGCCAGGAACAAACGACAACAGATTTCTTTGTATGGCCTCAGATGTATCCACGTAGAGTAGTTCGTTTAATGACCGAACTTAACAATGACGCTGGAAAAAAAAAGGGATTTACAACTATTTTTCACACTAAACGGCACTTGCAGTCCTGTGATTGAAATTCTAACGCTTGGCCACTGACTTGTACTTATGCCGGTGTGCAGTGTCCCGGGGGGTGTCACGTGATCCCCTTTTGCAGCCCTCTGACAAGCGAAGTTAATGGGGGGGGGAGCCAAATTCACTTAACAACGGTGTTGGTCCCTTATCAACTGCGGTGACTCCCTTCACAAACGTGGCGAGAAAAATCGTAAACTGACGGAAGAACTCACTTGTCTGTCCCGCTTAGCGGTGGGAATTTTGGACTCAAGTCACCAGTCGTAAGCCGAGGACTACATGTAGTATATTTTCTTCCAAGTTAACATAAAGGGCAGTTTTCATCTCCTATTCCAATTTTTTAATCCCAAAAGATGAAGGAAAGGATCTGATGACAACTGTGGTGTCCTTGGTGCTCTCTGAGCTGGGTGGTTTTCTTGAAGAGGTTTCATGACCCAACTAGGTAACATCATCAGTGCTAGAAGGGGGAGGGGTTTGTAGAGACGAGGAGGAGGAGGAAGAGGAGGAGGAGGAGGAGGAAGAGGAGGACGACGACTGTGGGGTCCTTGGTGCTCTCTGAGCTTGGTGGTTTTCTTGCAGACATTTCATGACCCAACTAGTTAATAGCATCAGTGTTAGAAGGGAGTTGGGTAGTGGTGGTGGTGGTGGAGGAGGAGGAGGACAAGGACGAGGACTCTGAGGTCTTTGGTGCTCTCTGAGCTGGGTGGTTTTCTTGCAGACGTTTCATGACCCAACTAGGTAACATCATCAGTGCTAGAAGGGAGTGGGAGGAGGAGGAAGAGGAGGAGGAGGAAGGCTGTGGGGTCCCTGGTGCTCTCTGAGCTTGGTGGTTTTCTTGCAGACGTTTCATGACCCAACTAGGTAACATCATCAGTGTTAGAAGAGAGTGGAGTTTACAGAGAAGAGGAGGAGGAGGAGGAGGACGACGACTGTGGGGTCCTTGATGCTCTCTGAGCCTGGTTGTTTTCTTGCAGACGTTTCATGACCCAACTAGGTAACATCATCAGTGCCAGAAGGAAGTGCTAGAAACAAACCCCACTCCTTTCTGATGTTATCCCTTAGGTGGGTCATGGAACATCTGGAAGAAAATCGCCAAGCTTAGTGGGCACCAAGGACCCCACACAGTCCTCCTCCTTCTCCTGCCGATACGTTACCAATCACTGTACCCTTACTACAACAGTGAAATTGGGCAACGAAACGTCTGCAAGAAAACAAGCCAGCTGAGAGACTACCAAGGGCTACCTCACGTCAATCCTGCGCTACAAATATCCTCCTTTATTGCTATTTACATTCGCCGTGTAAATCCCGCCACAGTTCCGTGCCCTTTGGAATAACAACCTTGCTTTCTGAACTGTCACTGAAATGTCTGTGGGGAAAAGCAACGTTTTAAACTACGGCCGGCGTGCCCCTTGAATGCTTTGGAAACAAGCTTTTATTTCATCTTTTCTCCTCCTAGCTTGCGATCGCTGGTCGGTGCTTCCTCCCCCCGATCTCCCGCACGACATCAACCGGTTTGGACACTCGGCTGTGCTGAGGAATAAGTAAGGAGGCGGAGTATCTTGCGTCGGGGTGGAAAGTGATAGTAGGAGGAGGAAAAGGGAGACGGGGGGGGGGCGTTGTCGTCGTCGTGGGTTCCCGGAGACCCTTTCTAGTTCTTAATTTTTTTGTTTTTAATTCGTTTTATCGAGAGCGAAAATGCAAAACTGCGAAGGGAAGGAAACAGGGAAGGAGAAAAAGCGTGGGGTGAAAAGGAAAGGAAAAAAAAGAAAGAAAAAAAGAGAAAAGCATCGAATTCTCTTTATGGTGCAGGAGAATAAGGTCATGACATATACCACCTCATCTTTTTTTTACTTTTGCATAATAGTACATGCTAGTCCTTTCTATAATAACAAGCCTGTTTAGTCATCCAAATCCCCAAATCAGTTTTTTTCCCCAGCTCAAGCACAAAGTCCAGAAGCAGTTTCCAAGTAGAAATGAACTTAATTGTGTTCTTTCCCCCCCCCCCCCCTTTCTTTTTAAATCAAAGCACTCCATTCAGCCATCTCTGCCAACCAATCCCTCAGCTTTTGAAGCCGTTTCCTCCGTTATGGGAATCCAAGGATTTGATTCCGTTTTCGCGCAATAGATGATTCCTGTTGCTGTGATGCCTGGAGAAGTAACCACTTTAGGACTCCCTATTCTCAGTGAAACACATCTTGTTTTAAGATATTTTACCGGGACATTATACTGCCTCTGAAGCGCCAGTCGCTAACAGATTAACAGAGTTGGAAGGGACCTTGGAGGTCATCTAGTCCAACCCCCTGCCCAAGCAGGAGAGCCTAGAGCATTCCAGACAACGGTCATCCAATCTCTTCTTAAAAGCCTCCAGTGATGGAGGGACACACAACTTCTGGTGGCCAGCCGTTCCACTGGTTAATTGTTCTCACTGTCAGGAAGTTTCTCCTTAGTTCCAGGTTGCTTTTCTCCTTGATGAGTTTCCATCCGTTCCTTCTTGTCCTGCCTTCAGGCGCTTTGGAGAATGGCTTGACTCCCTCTTCCTTGGGGCAGCCCCTGAGATACTGGAAGACTGCTATCCTGTCCCCTCTCGTCCTTCTCTTCATTAAACTAGACAATTCCAGCAACCGTTCCTTTTTATGTTTTAGGTCATCTAGTCCAACCCCCTGCTCAGGCAGGAAACCCTATACCATTTCAGCCAAATGGCTATCCAATTTCTTAATAATAATAATAACAACAACAACAACAACAACAACAATAATGTTGGAAGGGACCTTATAGGTGATCTAGTCCAACCCCCTGCTCAGGCAGGAAACCCTACACCATTTCAGACCAATGGCTGTCCAGTCTCTTCTTAAAAACTTCCAGTGTTGGAGCATTCGCCGCTTCTGGAGGCAGTTGTTCCGCTGATTAATTGTTCTAACTGTCAGGAAGTTTCTCCTTAGTTCTAGGTTGCTTCTCTCCTTGATTAGTTTCCATCCGTTGCTTCTTGTCCTGCCCTCAGGAGCTTTGGAGAATAGCTTGACTCCCTCTTCTTTGAGGCAGCCCCTGAGATACTGGAAGGCTGCTATCCTGTCCCCCCTTGTCCTTCTTTTCATTAAACTAGACATTCCCAATTCCAGCAGCCGTTCCTTATATGTTAAGAAGAGACGGGACAGCCATTTGTCCAATGATGGAGCACCCACAACTTCTGGAGGCAGGTTGTTCCACTGGTTAATTGTTCTCACTGTCAGGAAGTTTCTCCTTAGTTCCAGGTTGCTTCTCTCCTTGATTAGTTTCTATCCGTTGCTTCTGGTCCTGCCCTCAGGCGCTTTGGAGAACAGCTTGACTCCTTCTTCTTTGGGGCAGCCCCTGAAATACTGGAACACTGCTATCATGTCACCCCTAGTCCTTCAGATGTAGCCTGGGGGGTGGGAAGCATAAAAACCTCCATATCTCCTTTACATCAACCTCCATATCTCCTTTACATCAACCGTATCGTCTGAACAGAGTGTGCATCGCCTCTTGAACAGAGTCCAATTCTTCCTCTCTCCCCCCCTCCAGCTCTTTACTTCCGCATGCTGATGAGCTGCACAGGTTAATTGTGGGAACATAACGTTTTACAAGTTTTGAAACATGATGATTTAGCTCACGGGGTCCTCCATCCGTCCCCCTGGCTTTGAACGACAAGATTCCCACTCAATTTTTCCAGCCCATTCGCTGGCTAATGGGCCTCCCATCGCAGCAAGATGGCTTAACCGCTCCCCCCCCCCCCCCCCGAAAGACCCCCCTCTTAAATCTTCTCTTGGGCAAAAGCCGTTGGCAGTTCTGGCTTGTAGTTCCGAGCTGCCTTTCCTGAACTCTTGTCTTGTATCTCCCACATTCTGCTTGGCTTCAGCCGAGCCCTCGCTTCATCCGCAGCTTCGCCTTTCGCTTTAAAAAAAAAAAATATCCCTCCGAAAGTTGTTTTAACGCTACTTAGGTTCTGTTTAGTTTTTGGCTCCCCTTCGCTTGCTCATCTGACGCTCAGCAATTAAAAGGTTTCCTTCTGCACTCCGGTCGTCATTCTGCATTTCAAAAGTTAAAAAAAAAAAGAAGAAAAAAAATTATCTGCCCTCAAAATACGTGAGGTGAGCTATTCACCCAAGCCTTTTCAGTTCGCTTGGGAGTTCACGTCGATTGGAGGTAGCCATGGCTTGGGAATAAGCCTGTCTAAGTTTCTCTTCGTTACTGTTCATACGATAAGGGGTGGAAGCCAGCTGGAGTCGCCTTGTGGTGAGCTGATGGGGAGGGAAAGTTATGTAATGTAGTATGACACAAAGGTGATGTAATAATGCAAGATAGAATTAGAATTAGCATTAGAAATAGAATGGAATGGAATAGATGATAGAAGAGAATAATGCAATGTAGAATAGAATTAGAATAGGGATAGAGATAGAATAGGAATAGGAAAGACTAGACTAGACTAGACTAGACTAGACTAGACTAGACTAGAATAGAATAAAATAAGTAGAATAGGATAGAATAAGGAATATAATATAGAATGATAGACTAATAGAATGTAGAATAGAGCTGAATAGAGAATACAGAATAGAATAGAATAGAATAGAATAGAATAGAATAGAATAGAATAGAATAGAATAAGGAATAGAATAAGGAATAGAATAAGGAATGGAATAGAATAGAATAAGGAATAGAATAATAAAATAGAATAAGGAGTAGAATAAGGAATAGAATAGAATAAGGAATAGAATAAGGAATAGAATAGAATAAGGAATAGAATAAGGAATAGAATAGGATAGGATAGATGATAGAAGAGAATAATACAATGCAGAATAGAGATTAGAGTATAGAGTAGAATACAAGTATGAATAGATCAGAATACAATTTAGAATAGAATTTAGAATAAAATACAATTTAGAAGAGAATTAAAAGAAGAGAGAAGAAGAATAAGCAGGAGATTTGCTGTTTGCCCACTCTGATGAGCATAGACCGGTCTGGTCCAAGGGACTTACACAATAGGCCCTAAAATCAATCTTGACCGCTTCCCAGCCTTCCTTGCCAGCATCAGAAGCATGGATTAATCCCTTCCATCTTCTTCCCTTTTTTTTTTTTTTTTTTTGTTAGCACCATGTACCTCTTCGGAGGCTTCAACAGCCTGCTTTTGAGCGACCTCGTGAAATACACGCCCGAAAGCTGCGAAGCGTACCTCACTAAGGTCTCCTGCTTAAAGGCGGGCCCTGGCGTCCGATGTGTCTGGAACGCCTCGGTTTTCCAGTGCCTCCCTTGGGAAGGGGCCCCTACACAGCAAGAACACAAAACGAATGAAGAATGTCCTTCTTCGCTGGGTACGTATAAAACATTTTTTTTTTTTATCCATACTGTGTCCGTGGCCACTTTTAAGGCCTGTGGACTTCAACTCCCAGAATTCCCCAGCCAGCATAGCTTATTCTCTTCTAATCCCTTTCTCTGCACTCTCTTCACTTTAGGGCAGGGGTCTTCAAACTTGGCCCTTTTATGACTTGTGGATTTCAACTCCCAGAATTCCTCAGGTAGCGTGCCTGGCTGAGGCATTCTGGGAGTTGAAGTCCACAAGTCATAAAAGGGCCAAGTTTGAAGACCCCTGCTTTAGGGGGTAAGAGAAAAAGAAACAGGCATGGCTGGCTGGGGAATTCTGAGAGTTGAAGTCCACAGGTCCTAAAGTGGCCGAGGGTGAAAAATACCGGCATACCCACTGTTACTGTTTCAGAGTAGCCAATGGAACATCAAATTGGGAGGGGCCCCTGGTTTTATTTTTATTTCTTAATTTATTTTATTTTTTTTGATTTTTGACCTTGAAAGTCCGATGCCCTTTCATTTCATCCACTGCCATGAAATGTCCTTTGTCAGCTGGATAGTGGGTATGCAGATAGTCCTCTGTTTACGACTATTCGGTTAGTGACCATTAAAAAAGAATGTCTGTTTTAGGACCAGGTTTAAGGTTTCACACTTAACGACTGTCGTAGCCTCCCCACGGTCACACGATCAAAATTCAGACACTTGGCCACTGGTTCATAATTACGACAGTCACAGTGTCCCCGGGAATCACATAAAATGGGGCAAAATTCACGTAATAACTGTCTGGCTTAGCAATGTAAGTTTTGGGCTCCATTATGGTATGTCTAGGCCAGGGGTAGGCAACCTTGGCTCTTTTATGACTGGTGGACTTCAGCTCCCAGAATTCCTGAGCCAGCCATGCTGAGGGGAAAGGGAGAGGTTTCAAGCTGAGCCCTGCTGGCTCAGGAATTCTGGGAGTTGAAGTCCACCAGTCATGAAGGGGCCATTGTTCCCCATGCTGGCTCAGGAATTCTGGGAATTGAAGCCTACGAGTCATAAAAGAGCCAAGGTTGCCTACCTCTGGCCTAGGCATAGGCCGCTTTATGATTCGTGGACTTCAACTCCCAGAATTCCTGAGCCAGCCACGTTGAGGGGAAAGGGAGAGGTTTCCAAGCTGAGCCATACTGGCTCAGGAATTCTGGGAGTTGAAGTCCACGAGTCATAAAAGAGCCAAGGTTGCCCGCCCCTGATCTAGTCTAATAAAGAGGGGTGACAGGATAGCAGTCTTCTAGTATCTCAGGGGCTGCCCCAAAGAAGAGGGAATCAAGCCATTCTCCAAAGAGCCTGAAGGCAGGACAAAAAGCAACGGATGGAAACTAATCCAGGAGAGAAGCAACCTGGAACTAAGGAGAAACTTCCTGACAGTGAGAACAATTAACCAGTGGAACAACCCGCCTCCAGAAGCGGTGAATGCTCCAACACTGGAAGTATTTAAGAAGAGACTGGACAGCCATTTGTCCAAAACGGTGTAGGGTTTCCTGCCTGAGCAGGGGGTTGGACTAGAAGACCTCTAAAGTCCCTTCCAGCTCTGTCATTCTGTTATCCAACGCCTCCAGAGATGGAGAACCCACCGTCTTCCTAAGGAGACGGATCTGCTTTTGGAGCGATCTTGTGGCCAGGAAGATTCCCTGAGAAGTCCACTTGCCCCGAGCAGCACATCTGCTGCATCTGCATCCTTGGGGCAGAGGAAATAAACCTTTTGTTCCTCGGTCCCCGGAGGCGGGTGATCAGCCACGGAGGGTGGGATGGTGACGGACGGCTCTCCTCCTCTCTCCCCAGCTGTGGAGCAGGAAAAATGCGACCAGATCACCGACTGCTACAGCTGCACAGCCAACACCAAGTGGTGCCACTGGTGCACGGACCAGTGCGTGTCCAAGAGCAGCAACTGCTCAGAAGACCAGGTGAGCCTTCGGCCACTCTTGGCTGCCCCTCTGCAAGGGAAGGCCCTTTGGTGCTTGACGCCCGGGCTGGATTGGGGAGACACTGATTGGGAGGGAGGGAGGGAGGGAGGGAGGGAGGGAAAAGAAGGAAGGAGAGGGAGGAAGGAAGGAAGGAAGGAGAGCGAGGGAGGGAGGGAGGGAAGGAGGAAGGAAAAGATGGAAGGAGGGAGGGAAGGAGGAAGGAAGGAAAAAGGAAGGAAGGAGAGGGAGGGAGGGAGAAAAAGGGAGGAAGAAAGATAAAAGGAAAGGAGAGGGAGGGAGGAAGGAAGGAAGGAAAGATGGAGGGAGGGAAGGAAGGGAAAAGAGGGAGGGAAGGAAGGGAGGGAGGAAGGAATGAAGGAAGAAAAGGAGGAAGGAAGGAAGGAAAAAAGGAAGGGAGGAGAGGGAGGGAGGAAGGAAAAGAGGGAGGAGAGGGAGGGAGGAAGGAAGAAAAAGGGAGGAAGGAAGGAAGATAAAAGAAGGAGGGAGGAAGGAAAGAAGAAAGGAAGGAAGAAAGAAAAGATGGACAGAGGGAAGGAGGGAGGGAGGGAAAGAAGGAAGGAAGGAAGGAAAAGAGGGAGGGAGGGAGGAAGGGAGAAGAGGGAGGAAGGAAGGAAGGAGAGGGAGGGAGGAAGGAAAATAGGAAGGGAGGAAGGAAGAAAAAGGGAGGAAGGAAGGAAAATAAAAAGAAAGGAGAGGGAGGGAGGAAGGAAAGAAGGAAGGAAGAAAAGATGGAGGGAGGGAAGGAAGGCAGGAGGGAGGGAGGGAAGGGAGGAAGGAAAAGAGGGAGGGAGGAAGGAAGGAGAGGGAGGGAAGGAGGGAAGGATGGGAGGGAAAGCAGGAGGGAAGAAGAAAAAGGGAGGAAAGGAAGGAAGGAAAGGAAGAAAAGGAAGGAAAGAAGGGAGAAGAAGGAAGGAAAAGAGGGAGGGAGGAAGAGAGAAGAAGAGGAAGGAAGACTGCAGACTGAATCAATCCCGCTTGACTGAAAGAAAGCTTATTTTTTGCTCTCTTTTCCTTCCTTCCTTCCTTCCTTCCTTCCTTCCTTCCTTCCTTCCTTCCTTCCTTCCTTCCTTCCTTCCTTCCTTCCTTCCTTCCTTCCTTCCTTCCTTCCTTCCTTCCTTCCTTTCTTTCTTTCTTTCTTTCTTTCTTTCTTTCTCCCAGACCCCCATTGCCACCTTCGAAAGCTGCCCCAAGGACCACCCGGCCTTCTACTGCAACAAGAAGACCAGTTGCAAGAGCTGCAGTCTGGATCAGAACTGCCAGTGGGAAGCCCGGAACCAGGAGTGCATCGCTCTGCCCGGTAGGCCTTCCCCTCCCTCCCCTGCCCCCCCTCCCCCCCACAAGGAGAGAAAAAAGGAACAACAACTTGGGTTCCGGCCCCCTCCAGAAAAGAACTGGACGGGGTGCTCACCAGTAGCCCTAAGCAAGACAGTGATTAAGTCAGTGTCGCCACATTTTACGACCTTTCTCGCCGTACCTGCGAAGCGAATCCCTGCTGTTGATAAGTTAGGAACACGGTCGTTAAGCGAATCCGGATCCCCCTTTTACTTGTCATCACACGACCCCGGGACGCTGCGAGTCAGTTGCCAAGCCGCCGAATTTTGATCCTTTGACCGCCGGGATGCTGCGACGGTCGTTAAGTGTGAAAAACGGTCCTAAGTCCCTTTTTTTCCCCTCAAGTGATGTTGTAATTTCGAACCGTCACTAAATGAATCATTATAAGTCGAAGACCGCCTGAAGGGATCCTGGTCAAATTTCCCTCCCAAGGGGCAGAGCTGTCAGAATTCTCACCCATCTCCCTGGGAATCTTTTTTTACAGCCTCACGTAACAAGATTGCGTCCTTCTTCCTTCCTCACAATCCGTCCTCTCTTGTTGTTTTTGTGTGACGTGAACAAACGTTTTCTTTCCTGGTTTTTGTTTATTTATTTATTTGTCATCATCACGTTTATTCATTCATTCATTAATTTATTTGTTATTAACCTTATTTGCCTCCTATCTCGCCCGTGGGGGTCTTTTAGGCTGCTTACAACAATAAACTGATTTTAGAAATGAGAGTGTGAACCAAACAGAAGTTAAACAATACAGCAATAAAAGAAACAATGGACAATTTTTTAAAATTTTTGTTTTGCTTCTGTTTTAGGATAATGAGAAATGTAAAAGGTGTTGGGATGGCTTGTATGAGAAAAAAGCCTTAAATTCTTAAGTGTAATTAATTCTTAAGAAAATCTTAACAGGGAAAAATGGGGTTTTTTTGAACATTGTGGGGAAAACAAATTTAAACGAGACCTTTAAAAACAGGATCTGTGACAAGATGATTAAGACGATTAACTAGAAAAGATTTGTATTGATGGGATTGTTACTTGTAGAAACACTGGAAAAATGTCTATATTCAGTTGTTACCTACTGAAATAACTAAGAAATGTGCTAATTTAAGATTGGTAAAAAAGAATAGTATTGGAAGAAGAGAAAATCAATTAAAGCTTATTTTGTGGAGTATGGAATTATAGAAATTAATTGTTATTGATTGTGAATAGAAATCCAGACAACACGCTGTTTACCAAATATTAATGATGATTATGTTAAAAAAATTAATAAAATATATTAAGAAAAAAAGAAAATAAAGATAATACAATTGGTGCTCGACTTAACGAGGGTTTGCTTAGTGCAAGGGTAGGCAACCTTGGCTCTTTTATGACTGGTGGACTTCAACTCCCAGAATTCCTGAGCCAGCCATGCTGAGGGGAAAGGGAGAGGTTTCCAAGCTGAGCCAGGCTGGCTCAGGAATTCTGGGAGTTGAAGTCCACGAGTTGTAAAAGAACCAAGGTGACCTACCTCTGGCCAAGGCCTAAGCCGCTTTATGACTCATGGACTTCAACTCCCAGAATTCCTGAGCCAGCCACACTGAGGGGAAAGGGAGAGGTTTCCAAGCTGAGCCAAGCTGGTTGAGGAATTCTGGGAGTTGAAGTCCACGAGTCATAAAGCGGCCTAGGCCCTAAGCCGGAGGTAGGCAACCTTGGCTCTTTTATGACTCGTGGACTTCAACTCCCAGAATTCCTGAGCCAGCATGGCTCAGCTTGGAAATCTTTCCCTGTCCCCTCAACATGGCTGGCTCAGGAATTCTGGGAGCTGAAGTCCACGAGTCAGAAAGCGGCCTAGGCCTAGGCCAGGGGTAGGCAACCTTGGCTCTTTTATGACTGGTGGACTTCAACTCCCAGAATTCCTGAGCCAGCATGGCTCAGCTTGGAACCCTCTCCCTTTCCCCTCAGCATGGCTGGCTCAGGAATTCTGGGAGTTGAAGTCCACGAGTCATGAAGGGCCCAAGGTTGCCTACCCCTGGCTTAGTGACTGTTCAAAGTTTACAACAATACTGAAAAAAGTGACTCTAAGATGGTTTTTCACACTTAACCACCATTACAGCATTTCCCCTGGTCATGTGATGTACATTCGGATGCATAACAACCGATTCGCATTTATGACGGTTTGCTGTGTCCCGGGGTCACGTGGTCCCCTTTTTGCGACCTCCTAACAAGCAAAGTCAAAATGGGAGAAGCCATTTTGTGTTATTAACTCAACAACTTGCAGGGATTCACTTAGCGGCTATGGCAAAGAAGGTCGTAAAATGGGGGCACAAACTCAACCACTGCCTCCCTTAGCGACAGAAATTTTGTACTCCCCTATGGCCGTAAGTCGAGGACGTCAGTACGGTAACAAAAAGTCGGACCAATTTAAGACGGGTGGATTTCAACTCCCAGAATCCCCCAGCCAGCCATGCCGTCAAAGCACTGTGTTTGTGTTTTTGCGCATTGTCTCTTTCCTCTCCCAATTCACTCAGGGAAGATCACAGCCAACAAAGCCATAAAAGGATTTTTTTTTTGTGGCTGATTATTTTATATATTTGATATCAGGGGTCTTCAAACTCGATAACTTTAAGGCTTGTGGACTTCAGCTCCCAGAATTCCTCAGCCAGCCATGACAACTTTAAGGCTTGTGGACTTCAACTCCCAGAATTCCTCAGCCAGCATGCCACTTGGTAACTTTAAGACTTGTAGACTTCAATTCCCAGAATTCCTCAGCCAGCCATGCCACTTGGCAACTTTAAGGCTTGTGGATTTCAACTCCCAGAATTCCTCAGCCAGCCATGCCACTTGGCAACTTTAAGGCTTGTGGACTTCAGTTCCCAGAATTCCTCAGCCAGCCATGCCATTTGGCAACTTTAAGGCTTGTGGACTTCAGTTCCCAGAATTCCTCAGCCAGCCATGCCACTTGGCAGCTTTAAGACTTGTGAACTTCAATTCCCTGAGGGCTGGCTGAGGAATTCTGGGAGTTGAAGTCCACAAGTCTTAAAGTTGCCAAGTTTGAAGACCCCTGTTTTATATATATGATTTTTTTTTTTTGCAGAAAACATCTGTGGGGCCACGTGGCACCTGGTGGGCAACTCCTGCCTGAGGATCACCAACACAAAAGACAGCTACGACAACGCCAAGCTGGCCTGCCGGAGTCACAATGCTGCTCTGGCCTCCCTCACCACGCAGAAGAAGGTGGAGTTCCTTCTGAAGGAGCTGCAGAAGACCCAGTCCACAGTGAGTGACTGGTTCCCCCTTTCAGGTTTCCGCTGGGGAGGGGGCAGCTGTGGATGCCCATTGCGTGGGTGGGACCCTCTGGAAATGCAACATATCTCTGTGTCCAGACTCGAACCCGTGTCACTTTGTGGGCTCCTTCACGCTGTCTTGAGCTTGGTTTGTTTGCGTGCAGATGTCTACGGAGGTCCACCAAGTCGTGGTTCTCCCTCTCAACACTGATGAAGTTACCCAGTTGGGTCGTGAAATGTCTGCAAGGTCCTTTTTTTTTTTGTTTTCCCTCGAAGAGGTTTCGCTCCTCATTATCTGAGAAGCTTCTTCCCTTCTGGCGGAAGGATTGCCCCAACCTCCTTTTGGAAGGCTAACAAGCAGGTGACTGGAAAAGAATATCAATCCTTCCGTTGCCCGCTGTTCAGTCAGAGTGGAAGAAGCTTCTGGGAGGAGGAGCGAAACGTCTTCAAAGAACCAGGACGTCCAGTTGACTTCCTGACAAAGCATCTTTGGGATAACCATGACCTGGATGGCTGAGACTCTCCCTGGACGACAACTGCAGTGATGGTTCAGACAACTGATTCTCTCTCTCCCTTCTTCTCTTTCTCCTTCTCCTTCTCCTTTCTCCTTTCTCCTCTTCCTTTCTCCTTCTCCTCTTTCTCCTCCTCCTCCTCCTCCTCCTTCTATTTCTCTTTCCCTTTCTCCTTTTTCTGTTTTTCCTTCTCCTCCTCCTCCTCGTATTTCTTTCTTTCTCTTTCTCTTTTTTCTTTCTCCTCCTCCTCCTCCTCCTCCTTTTTCCTCCTTTTATTTCTCTTTCCCTTTCTCCTTCTCCTTTCTCCTCCTCCTTCTTCTATTTCTCTTTCTCCTCCTCCTTTCTTCTTCTCCTATTTCTTTCCCTTTCTCCTTCTCCTCCTTCTCCTCCTCCTCCTTTCTCCTTCTCCTTCTATTTCTCTTTCCCTTTCTCCTGTTTTTTCTTCTCCTTCTTCTTCTCCTTCTCTTTTTTCTTTCTTTTTTCTTTCTCTTTCTCCTTTCTCCTCCGTCTTCTATTTCTCTTTCCCTTTCTCCTTCTTCTGTTTTTTCTTTTCCTCCTTCTCCTCGTATTTCTTTCTCTTTTCTCTTTCTCTTTCTCTTTTTTCTTTCTCTTTCTCCTCCTCCTCCTCCTCCTTTCTCCTTCTCCTTCTTCTGTTTCTCTTTCCTTTTCCTTCTTCTCTTTCTCTTTCTCCTTCTCCTCCTTCTCCTTCTTTCTGTTTCCCTTTCTCCTTCTTCTATTCTTCCTTCTCCTCCTTCTCATATTTCTCTTTCTCTTTTTTCGTTCTCTTTCTCCTCCTTTCTCCTTTCTCCTTCTCCTTCTCTTTCTCTTTCCCTTTCTCCTTCTATTTTTCCTTCTCTTTCTCCTTCTATCTCTTTCTCTCTCCTTCTATTTTTCCTTCTCCTTGTGTTTCTCTCTCTCCTCCTTCTCTTTCTCCTTCTCTTTCTCTTCCTCTCTACCTCCCTCTCCTCCCCCCCCAGCCCAAAGCTTTGACACCCTGGGTCGGATTGCGGAAGATCAACGTCTCCTACTGGTGCTGGGAAGACATGTCGCCCTTCACCAACACCCTGCTCCGGTGGCTTCCGGGGGAGCCCAGTGACATCGGCTTCTGCAGCTACTTAGCGGAGGCCAGCAGCCAGGGCCTGAAGGCCGCCACCTGCATCAACCTGGTCAACGGCAGCGTCTGCGAGCGGCCAGGTAAAGTGTCTTCGAGCTTCCTTCACCTGGCCCAGTGCACAGCTGGATCGAGCCTTGTGGAGGCTGTAGAACTTACACATAGACTGATTCGAGAGGAGAGAAGAGCAATAAAGAGGATCAGGGGACTGGAGGCTAAAACATACAAGGAACGGTTGCTAGAATTGGGTATGTCTAGTTCAGTGTTTCCCAAACTTGACAATTTTAAGGCCTGTGGACTTCAACTCCCAGAATTCCACAGCCAGCAGTGCTGGCTGTGGAATTCTGGGAGTTGAAGTCCACAGGCCTTAAAATTGTCAAGTTTGGGAAACACTGGTCTAGTTTAATGAAGGACAAGGGGGGACAGGATAGCAGTGTTCCAATATCTCAGGGGCTGCCCTAAAGAAGAGGGAGTCAAGCTCTTCTCCACAGCGCCTGAAGGCAGGACAAGAAGCAATGGATGGAAACTCATCAAGGAGAGAAGCAACCTAGAACTAAGGAGAAACTTCCTGACAGTCAGAACAATTAACCAGTGGAACCACCTGCCTCCAGAGGCGGTGAATGCTCCAACACTGGAGGTTTTTAAGAAGAGACTGGACAGCCATTTGTCCGAAATGGTGTAGGGTTTCCTGCCTGAGCAGAGGGTTGGACTAGATGACCTCCAAGGTCCCTTCCAACTTTACTACTATTACTAAGAGAATTAATTAATTAATTAATTAAAAAAAGCGAAACCCACGGGAAAAACGCAAAGGCTAGACCCGCCATCGGGTTCTCTATGTCTCCTATTTTCTTGGCGCCTGACCATGGCAGATGTTGGGGAGAAGGCGCTTGCGTTCGCTCCGTGCCGCATCCGGTGTCCTTTTTTTTTTTTCTCTCCCCCCCCGCCCTTCCTGCAGCCAACCACAGCGCCAAGCAGTGCCGCACCCCCTGCGGCCTGAGGGCGGCGTGCAGCGAGTGCACCAGCAGCAACTCCGAGTGCATGTGGTGCAGCAACAAGAAGCAGTGCGTGGACTCCAACGCCTACGTGGCCTCCTTCCCTTACGGCCAGTGCCTGGAATGGCACACCGTCAGCAGCTGCCCGCGTGAGACCCTCTCTTCCTGGCTGGGGCATCACGGCAGGGCGGGTGGGGGGCATCCGGGAAGGGCACGCGGGGCGCCTGGGTGCTCTCTAGGCTGGGTGGGTTTCCTTGCAGACGTTTCATGACCCAGCTAGGTGACACCATCAGTGCTAGAAGAGAGTGGAGTTTTAGGAGGAGGAGGAGGAGGAGGAGGAGGAGAACTGTAGGGACCCTGGTGCTCTCTGAGCTGGATGATTTGCTTGCAGACGTTTCATGACCCAGCTAGGTAACACCATCAGTGCTAGAAGAGAGTGGAGTTTGAGGAGGAGGGGGGAGGAGGAGGAGGAGGAGGAAGAGGAGGAGGAGAACTGTAGGGTCCCTGGTGCTCTCTGAGCTGGATGATTTTCTTGCAGACGTTTCATGACCCAACTAGATAACATCATCAGTACTAGAAGGGAGCGGGGTTTGCAGAGAGGAGGAGGAGGAGGACGACGACGACTATGGGGTCCCTGGTGCTCTCTGAGCTGGGTGGGTTTCCTTGCAGACATTTCATGACCCAACTAGGTAATATCATCAGTGCTACAAGGGAGCAGAGTTTGAGGAGGAAGAGGAGGAGGGGAGGGGAGGAGCAGAAGGAAAGGAACCAGGGACACTGCGACCGTCATAAATATGGGTCAGTTGCCAAGCGTCCAGATTTTGATCACATGACCCTGGGGATGTTGCAACGGTCGCGAGTGTGCAAAACGGTCCTAAGTCCCTTTTTGGGGAGGGACATTGTAAGTTTGAACGGTCACTAAATGAACTGTCGTATGCCGAGGACCACCTGTACATCAGCCGGGTCAAACGATGAAGCCACAGTGTTGGTTGTGGAGACGTTTCCCAAGGCTTTCAGCCAGAGGAATAAAAACAAAAAACAAAAAAACAGCCACCGCAAAGGTCCGCAAAGGCTTCTTCCAGTTGCGGTTTGAAGGGCTGTGTACAAGCCATGGCTTGCCCGTAGGGGTTTAACAGCAAACCCTGGCTTCTGCAAACGAAGAAGCTGGAATAGGTGGGGACAAGATCAGAATGGGAAGCAAGGATGCTGAAGACAGAGAGAGACAGTTCTGTCGTTACCCTGGTGCCTGGGACATGTCTGAAGCCTTCCATCGTTGGTGTCTAGGGAGATTCTCAGTCAATCCAGGTCAGGGTTATCCCAGAGGTGCTTTTTTCACGGGGCCACTGGACCTTCTTGTTTTTCCTTTGAAGACGTTTCGCTTCGCCTCCCAGAAGCTTCTTCAGTTCTGACTGGATGGTGGAGGATGGAAGGATTTATACTCCTTGCAGAGAGCTGGTCGTTTGCCTTCCTTTTGGAAAGTTGTTGAGCTCACTTGGAGGTTTACCTGAGTGGTGCAAATGGGTGTGGAGCCTTCTTGGAACTGCGGAAAGGACCGTGTTGTCGATGGGAGATGGGTGGTGTCATGTCCCTCCCCGTCTGTGGAGGGAGGGGGCTATTCAATTTCGACACAGATGGCCTCTTTGACCCACTCTTTCAAACCGGCGGTCCTCTCGGTCCAAAATCCACACCGATAAACCTCCAAATGGCCTCAATGACTCTCTAGAACAGTGGTTCTCAACCTGTGGGTCGGGACCCCATTTGGGTCGAACGACCATTTCATGGGGGTCGCCAAACAACGCAGTCCGCCATTTTTTCCCCTTTTCCTTAGCTGTGCTCCTCCCTTTTATTCTATTGGCTTTTGAAAGCCAATAGAATAGACTCTCTTGAATAGAGTCTAATTCTATTGGCTTTCCAAAGCCAATAGGAATCGTCCAGGCTGTCTCTGCCCTGCTGAGCCCGCCAAAAGCACCATTCTGCAAACGGTGCTGCACCAGTTGAGTAGTCCTCGACTTACGACCGGATGGGGGTCGCGGCATTAAAAAGGTTGAGAACCACTGCTCTAAAAGGAGGCAAATGACCGGCGGTCTGCAAAGAGTATAAATCCTTCCGTTCCTCACCAACCAGTCGGAGCGGAAGAAGCTTCTGGGAGGAGAAGCGAAACGTCTTCAAAGCAAAAAAACAAACAAAGTCCAGTTGCCTCCTGAAAAAAAAAAAAAAACAGCTTTGAGACTTCCGTCTGAATTCACAAGACCGTTTTCTTTGCTTTCTCCCCCCACAGCTGAAAACTGCTCCGGCTACTTCACCTGCAGCCACTGCCTGGAGCAACCGGGCTGCGGCTGGTGCACGGATCCCAGTAACACCGGCAAGGGCCGATGCATGGAAGGCTCTTCCAGGGCTCCCATGAAGATGCCGGTGGCCTCCCCGCCGTCAGCAGGGAAAGCCTACCCAGACCCGGTCCTGGACGCCAGCCTGTGCCTGACGGAGGCCAAATATAACTGGTCCTTCATCCAGTGTCCAGGTATGTCAGGCCAGGGTACCAAGTGGAGAACATCTCGGTAGCTCAGGGCTGAACTGTGCAGTGCTTGGTGCTGCCTGAGCTATGCGGTTTGCTTGGAGATGTTTTGTTACCCAGCTAAGTAACATCATCAGTGCTAGGGTTTGTAGATAAGAGGCCGAGGAGATGGAGGAGGAGGAGGAGGAGGAGGAGGAGGAGGAGGAGGAGGAGGAAGAGGAAGAGGAAGAGGAGGAGGAGGAAAGAAAAAGACTATGGGGCCTTTGGTGCAGTCTGAGCTTGGTTGTTTTATTGCAAACATTTCATGACCCAACTAGGAAACATCATCAGTGCTAGTAGGGAATGGGGTTTATGGAGAGGAGGGAGGGAGAGAGGGAGGAGGAGGAGGAGGACTGTGGGGTCCTTGATGCTCTCTGAGCTGGGTGGTTTCCTTGCAGACGTTTCATGACCCAACTAGGGAACCTCATCAGTGCAAAAAGGAAGTGTGGGAGGAAGAGGACTATGGGGTTCTTGGTGCTCTCAGAGCTGGGTGGTTTCCTTGCAGACGTTTCATGACCCAACTAGGGAACCTCATCAGTGCAAGAAGGAAGTGTGGGAGGAGGAGGAGGAGGAAGAGGAGGAGGAGGAGGACAACTGTGGGGTCTTTGGTGCTCTCTGAGCTGGGTGGTTTCCTTGCAGACGTTTCATGACCCAACTAGGGAACCTCATCAGTGCAAGAAGGGAGTGTGGAGGAGGAGGAGAGGAGGAGGATGAGAAGGAGGAGGACTGTGGGGTCCTTGGTGCTCTCTGAGCTTGGTGGGTTCCTTGCTGACATTTCATGACCCAGCTGGGGAACATCATCAATGCCAGTGTTTGTAGATAAGAAGGAGATGGAGAAGGAGGAGATTGAGGAGAGAGAAGAGGAGGAGGAGGATTGACCACAAGTTTCAATCATCACCTAAACCTCTCCCCCTTTCCCCAGTTTTCAGAAGTTCATGGGGGTGGATGATCCAGGCAGAAGACCTTATCAGTAGTTGTCCCGCTCCCCCCCCCCCCAGGCTGTTGAAAACTCTTTTGCTCCATCCTGCCTTTAGCCTAAGCTCATCCAGGATGCCATGATTATTTTTAATGGGAGCAATATTATATTAGTTGAGGTTTGGGTGAGTTGAGTTTGAAGTCCACAAGTTTGAAGGTTGACGTTCACAAGACTTAAGGATGAAGTCCACAATCTTAAGGTTGTGAAGGTGGGAGATCCCTTGGCAATTTTAAGATTTGTAGACCTCAACTCCCAGAATTCCTCAGCCAGCATGTCCACAAGTTTTAAGGTTGAAGTCCACAAGTTTTAAGGTTGAGTCCACAAGCCTTAAGGTTGAAGTCCACAAGTTTTAAGGTTGAAGTCACAAGTGTTAAGGTTGAAGTTCATATGTTTTAAGGTTGAAGTCTACAAGTTTTAAGGTTGAAGTGCACAAGACTTAAGGTTGTGAAGGTGGGAGATTCCTTGGCAATTTTAAGATTTGTAGGCCTCAACTCCCCGAATTCCTCAGCCAGCATGTCCACAAGTTTTAAGGTTGAAGTTCACAAGTTTTAAGGTTGAAGTCCACAAGTCTTAAGGTTAAAGTCCACACATTTTAAGGTTGAAGTCCACACATTTTAAGGTTGAAGTCCACAAGTTTTAAGGTTGAAATCCACAAGATGTAAGGTTGAAGTCCACAAGTTTTAAGGTTGAAGTTCACAGGTTTTAAGGTTAAAGTCCACAGGACATAAGGTTGAAGTCCACAAATTTTAAGGTTGAAATCCACAAGTCTTAAGGTGGAAGTCCACAAGTCTTAAGGTTGAAGTCCACAAGTCTTAAGGTTGAAGTCCACAATCTTAAGGTTGCGAAGGTGAGAGACCCCTTGGCAATTGTAAGATTTGTAGACCTCAACACCCTGAATTCCTCAGCCAGCATGTCCACAAGTCTTAAAGTTGAAGTCCGCAAGTCTTCAAAGTTACCAAGGCTGGACACCCCTTGGCAACTTTAAAATGTGGCTGACTGCAGAATGCTGGGAGTTGGCGTCCACAAGTCTTCAAAGTTGCCAAGGCTGGACACCACTGCTCTAGGTCATCCCTTTCATCTTAGCTGGTGTCTACAAATTAGAGCCAGGGTAATCAGATCCCCGATTACCAGGACCAGCTCTTCTTGTCAGGCCTCCTTCTGGCTTGTCAAGAAAGCCGAGCACTGGGGCAGCCTCCAGAAGTCGACACGAGAGAAAGAAAGAGACCGACACAAACCTCTTTTCGCCCGCAGCCTGCCAGTGTAACGGGCACAGCAAATGTATCAACGAGAGCATCTGCGAGCGGTGTGAAAACCTGACGACCGGCAGGCACTGTGAGACGTGCATCTCCGGTTACTATGGAGACCCCACCAACGGAGGGACCTGCCAGCGTAAGTCCCCCCCCCGTCCTTCCTCCCCTCTTGATTGCAGAGCAGCGCCGAGCAATTGTGCGTCACCCACCTTAGCCGCCGTGATGCTCTTCACAGGCCGCGGTAATCAACACAGGCCCGTGTTCCCCTACTCCAGTGGTTTCAACCTTTTTAATGCCGCGACCCCCAACCGGTCGTAAGTCGAGGACTACTCATCCGGTCGTAAGTCGAGGACTACTCAACTGGTGCAGCCCCGTTTGCAGAATGGGATTTTTGGCGGGCTCACAGGGCAGAGACAGCCTGGACGATTCCTATTGGCTTTGGAAAGCCAATAGCATTAGACTCTATTCAAGAGAGTCTATTCTATTGGCTTTCAAAAGCCAATAGAATAAAAGGGAGTAGCCCAGCTAAGGAAAAGGGGGGAAAAAATGGCGGACTGCGTTGTTTGGCGACCCCCGTGAAATGGTCGTTCGACCCCAAATGGGGTCCCGACCCACAGGTTGAGAACCACTGCCCTACTTAAGACGCCGGGCCCAGAAATTCTGGATCAAATTAGGGGGATTGTGGAAATGTCTCTAATTTTCTGCCCACGTTATTGCTTATTGACGCGCCCTTGGTTCCCGCTCCGCTGGCGAAGAGGCTCCGACGGAAGGCAGCGTTCCACAGGGACGGAAGCTGGCGGCTTGTCAACCCGTCTTTCTGGCGCCTAACCATTGTTTGCCTGTCTCTGAGAGGCCTTTGCTCGCCCTGAAAAGGATGGGCCAGCTATTGTCTGCCGGTGCATAATTTAATTAAGGAAGAATGCATGCTTTCCTTCACTGATTAAATTGATAGCGACGTCTGGGGAGGAGAAGAGAGGCTTGTATTGCGATACCTTGTTAAGAATCCCAGTCCTGAAGGCCCAGCAAGGACGTCGGTTTCGCTTTTCAGGCAGAAAAGCCTCTTAAAATAGCTTAACGTGCAGTCATTAACTGGAGAGGCGGGGAAAAAAAGCAAGGCAGATTGTTGGTGCTGCTGGTTTACAACCCCAAAAGACAGGCCGGCAGTGACCCCATTTTGAAAAAAAAACAACAACACACCATAAATGTCAGTTCCTAAAACCAGCAAATTGCCCGTTCCTAAAAATCAGCGAGCTGACTCCATCCTTTACCCTTGAGAAGGTTAGTTTTTTAATGCAGATGGCTCAGCGGTTCAAGATGCTGCGCTCGTCTGCTGGAGAGCTTGACAGCCCGGGTTCGAGTCCCGAGCTCCACAAGACGGGGCGAGCTCCCGTTCCTTGCCTCAGCTCCTGCCCACCGAGCCGTTTGGAAGCGCGCACGGGCAAGTAGATAAATAAGTATTGCTTTAGTGCAGTGGTTCTCAACCTTTTTAATGCCGTGACCCCCAACCGGTCGTAAGTCGAGGACTACTCAACCGGTCGTAAGTCGAGGACTACTCAACTGGTGCAGCACCGTTTGCAGAATGGGACTTTTGGCGGGCTCAGCAGGGCAGAGACAGCCTGGACAATTCCTGTTGGCTTTTGAAAGCCAATAGAATTAGACTCTATTCAAGAGAGTCTGTTCTATTGGCTTTCAAAAGCCAATAGAATAAAAGGGAGGAGCACAGCTAAGGAAAAGGGGGGAAAAATGGCGGACTGCGTTGTTTGGCCACCCCCGTGAAATGGTCGTTCGACCCCAAATGGGGTCCCGACCCACAGGTTGAGAACCGCTGCTTTAGTGGGAAGGCAACGGCGTTCTGTGTGCATGGGCGATACGTCAGGCTGGCCACGCGGCCACGGAAATTGTCTTCGGATAACGCCGGCTCCCGTGGCCGAGGAACAGGTATGAGCATCGCAGCTGAACGTCGGACATGACTGGAGAAGGGAGTCCTTTAGCTTTAGATGTGAATTAGGTTGGAGCTAAAGTAGGATAACGTGAGGCCATCTGTCAGAAGATGGAAGCTCAACCGAAAGGGGACTTTGCAACATGACCTCAAAAGCAGAGGTCTCCAACCTTTGGGGAACCAGGGACCAGTTCCGTGGAGAGAGGTTTTTTTCGTGGACCAGAGAATGCGTGGTTTTGTGTGCTGTCTGCATCCCACGGATGGGGCTTCGCTTGTTTGCACGGACCGGCTGCCGGCATGCCGCGGCCCGGTGCCGGTCCACGGACCGGGGGTTGGGGGCTCCTGCTCTAAACCTTCCAGCCAATCCACCAAGGAATAGCTAGGTTTACAGGGGTAGGCCACCTTGGCTCTTTTATGACTGGTGGACTTCAACTCCCAGAATTCCTGAGCCAGCCACTCTGAGGGGAAAGGGAGAGGTTTCCAAGCTGAGCCAGGCTGGCTGAGGAATTCTGGGAGTTGAAGTCCACGAGTCAGAAAGTAGCCTAGGCCTAGGCCAGGGATGGGCAACCTTGGCTCTTTTATGACTCATGGACTTCAACTCCCAGAATTTCTGAGGCAGCCACACTGAGGGGAAAGGGAGAGGTTTCCAAGCTGAGCCATGAGTCATAAAAGAGCCAAGGTTGCCTACCCCTGGCCTAGGCCTAGGCTACTTTATGACTCGTGGACTTCAACTCCCAGAATTCCTGAGCCAGCCTGGCTCAGCTTGGAAACCTCTCCCTTTCCCCTCAGCGTGGCTGGCTCAGGAATTCTGGGAGTTGAAGTCCACGAGTCATAAAAGAGCCAAGGTTGCCTACCTCTGGCCTAGGGCCTAGGCCGCTTTATGACTCGTGGACTTCAACTCCCAGAATTCCTAAGCCAGCATGGCTCAGCTTGGAAACCCTCCCTGTCCCCTCAGCATGGCTGGCTCAGGAATGCTGGGAGTTGAAGTCCACGAGTCATAAAAGAGCCAAGGTTGCCTACCCCTGGTCTAGGAAAAAGAGAACGTCGGATTCTGAGGTAGCCACATCAAAGCCCAGATCTACATCTAATCCTATTGAGATACTCCGTGGTCCTTACCTTTAGGAGAGACTATTTGTAGCTCAGGGGGTTGAATTGTGTGGTCCTTGGTGCTCTCTGTGCTTGGCGGTTTTCTCGCAGACATTTCAGGATCCGAGTTGGTAATGCACGGATGATGTTAGCTAGTTTGGTAATGAAAGGTCTGCAAGAAACGCACAGGCTCAAAGAATACCATACAGGCAGTCCTCGGCTTAACAACAGTTCACTTAGTGACCGTTCCAAGTTACAACGGCACTGAAAAAAAGTGACTTAGGACCATTTCCCACGCTTACAGCCATTGCAGCCTCCCCCTGGTCACGAGATCAAAATTCAGACACTTGGCAACTGATTCACACTTAACGACGGTCGCAGTTTCCCCCGGGGTCACGGGATCCTCTTCCCTTTTGCGACCAAAAGGGGAAGCCGGATTCGCTTAATGACCGCGTGACTAACTTGAACACTGAGGCGATTCCCGTAACGACGGTGGCGAGAAACGGGGCAAAACCTGTTTAACAATGATCTCGCTTAGCAGTGGGATGTTTGGGCTCAATTGTGCGCTCGTAAGTTGAGGACACCCTGCATTATGACGGGTTTCCCAGAGAAGGAAAGGGCGTATCTGCTGATGTTTTAATAAAGGATGGCAAAGTGGTAAGCAACTATTTAATGGCGGTATTATACCTCGTTCTTTCGCGCTGCTTGTGACTGGATCTCTACTAAGCTGTGTAAAAGGGGAAGATGCTCGGGGTGCGTGTGGGGAAGTTTCTTCCCAAACTATTCAACAAACAGACAAACCGACAAACCGAACGCGCATCCACCCAGGAGCGGAACCGACAGTATATGGAGACGGGCCGGGCGCGCTCTGCTTATTTAAACGGCGGCTCAGATTAGCCTCGGGCGGCGGAGGTCCCCGGGTGGATCCCGCGCACCTGGGCTGATGCTCTCCAGCATGAGCAATTTAGCCTCCGCTGTTTTCTGAGGTGTTTGGCAGGTGTTCCCGAGACAACTTCCTAAAATCAAAGTCGTGATTTCTAAGAAGTGAAGGAAGAAATCCTCCCTCCCTCTGTCTGCCTTTCTCTCTCTCTCTCTCTCTCTTTCTCTCTCCCTTTCCTCTTTCCTTTTCCCCCTCTCCTTCTCCCTCTCTCTTTCTCTCCCCTCTCTCTCCCTTTCCCTCTCCCTCTCTCTCTCCTCCCATCCTTTCTCTCCCCCTCTGCCTCTCTCTCTCTCTCCCTCTCTCTTTTTTCCTCTCCCTCCCCCCTCCCTTTCTCTCCCCCTCCCTCTCTCCCTTTCCCTCCTTTTCCCCCCTCTCCTTCTCCCTCTCTCTCCCCCTCTCTCCCTTTCCTTGTCCCTCTCTCTTCCTCCCACCCTCTCTCCCCCTCCCCCTCTTTTTTCCCTCTCCTCCCTCCCCCTCCCTTTCCCTTTCCCTCTCCCTCCCTCTGTCCCTTTCCCTCCTTTCCCCCCTCTCCTTCTCCCTCTCTCTCCCCCCTCTCTCCCTTTCCCTCTCCCTCTCTCCTCCTCCCACCCTCTCTCTCCCCCTCTGCCTCCCTCTCCCCCTCTCTTTTTTCCTCTCCCTCCTCCCTCCCCCCTCCCCCTCCCCCCTCCCCCCTCTCTCCCTTTCCCTCCTTTTCCCCCCTCTCCCTCTCTCTTTCTCCCCCTCTCCCTTTCCTTCTCCCTCAATCTTCCTACCACCATCTCTCTCCCCCTCTGCCTCTCTCTCCCTCTCCCCCTCTTTTTTCCCTCTCCCTCCTCCCTCCCCCTCCCTTTCCCTCCCTCTCTCCCTTTCCCTCCTTTCCCCCCTCTCCTTCTCCCTCTCTCCCTTTCCCTCTCCCTCTCTCCTCCCACCCTCTCTCCACCTCTGCCTCTCTCTCCCTCTCCCCCTCTCTCTTTTCCTCTCCCTCTCCCTCCCCCTCCCTTTCTCTCCCTCCCTCTCTCCTTTCCCTCCTTTTCCCCCCTCTCCTCCCTCTCGCTTTCTCCCCCCTTTCCCTTTCCTTCTCCCTCTCTCTTCCTCCCACCTTCTCTCTCCCCCTCTGCCTCTCTCCCTCTCCCTCTCCCCCTCTCTTTTTTCCTCTCCCTCCTTCCTCTCCCACCTTTTCTCTCCCTTTCCCCCTCCCTCCCTCTCTTCCTTTCCCTCCTTTTCCCCCTCCTTCTCCCTCTCTCTTTCTCCCCCTCTCCCTTTCCCTCTCTCCTCCCATCCTCTCCCTCTCCCCCTCTCTTTTTTCCTCTCCCTTCCCTCCCTCTCCCCGTCCCTCCCTCTCTCTCTTTCTCCTCCTCCCTCCCTCTCTCCCTTTCTCCTTCCCTCTCTCTTTATCCTCCTCCCTCCCTCTCTCCCTTTCTCCTTCCCTCTCTCTTTCTCCTCCTCCCTCCTTTAGGGACCGTTCAGAGTTACAACGGCACTGAGAGAAGGGATTCATGGCCGTTTCTCGCCATTGGTCACGCGATCCAAATTCAGAGGCTTGGCATAACTCAGACTTACGACAGTCGCAGTGTCCCCGGGGGGGGTCAAGCGCTCCCCTTCTGCGACCTTCTGCCCAGCGGAGTCAATGGGGGAGGCCAGATTCACTTAACGACCGGGTTACTAACCGAACAACCGCAGTGACTCACTTAACGACCAAGGCAGGAAAGGTCGTAAAACGGGGCCCAAAAACAACTGTCTGGCTCAGCCACAGAAATCGGGGGCTCAAGTGGTGGCCGTAAGCCGAGGACTCCCTGCGCACCGCTGCTTAAAGTCTGGCAACCTCTCCGCCTGCCTGCTTTGCGCGATCCTCCTGGACCCATGGCTTGTATTTATGACCGTCGGAAACGCTTCCTTCTCTTGCAGCCTGCAAGTGCAACGGCCACGCCTCCGTCTGCAACGCCAACACCGGGAAGTGCTTCTGCACCACCAAAGGGATCAAAGGAGAGGAGTGCCAGCTGTGAGTGGCCGCTGGGAAACACCCGGGGACCCCCTGCGCTCCTGTCCCTGGGGATTGGGAATATCTGCGGATCAAGGCTGGAAGGAAGGGCAGGCCTCGTGCTCTCAGGGCCGGGGGGGGAGTTTCTTGCAGACGTTTCATGACCCAACTAGGGAACGTCATCAGTTCTAAAAGGAAGTGGGGGTTGAGGAGTGGAGAAAGAGGAGGAGGAGAACTGTGGGGTCCTTGATGCTCTCTGAGCTTGGTGGTTTCCTTGCAGACGTTTCATGACCCAGCTAGGGAACGTCATCAGTTCTAGAAGGGAGTGGGGTGGAGGAGGAGGACTGTGGGGTCCTTGGTGCTCTCTGAGCTGGGTGGTTTTCTTGCAGACGTTTCATGACCCAACTAGGGAACCTCATCAATGCTGGATGGGAGTGGGGTTTGCGGTGAGGTGGAGGAGGAGGAGAAGGAGGAGGAGGAGGGCAAGGAAAAAGACTCTGGGGTCCTTGGTGCTCTCTGAGCTGGGGTGGTTTTCTTGCAGATGTTTCATAACCCAACTAGGTAACATCATCAGTGCTAGAAGGGAATGGTGAGGGAGGAGGAGGAGGAGGAGGAGGAGGAGGAGAAGAAGAAGAAGAAGAAGAAGAAGAAGAAGAAGAAGAAGAAGAAGAAGGGGGAGGAGGAGGAGGGGGAGGAGGAGGACTGTGGGGTCCTTGGTGCTCTCTGAGCTGGGTGGTTTTCTTGCAGACATTTCATGACCCAACTAGGTAACATCATCAGTGCTAGAAGGGAGTGGGGTTTGTGGAGAGGAGGAAGGGAGGAGGAGGACTGTGGGTTCTTGATGGTCTCTGAGCTGGGTTGTTTCCTTACAGATGTTTCATTACCCAACTAAGTAATATCAGTGCCAGAAGGGAATTGAATTTGGGAGCAGGAGGAGGAGGAAGACTGTGGGGTCCCTGGTGCCCTCTGAGCTTGGGGGTTTTCTTGCAGATGTTTCATCACCCAACTAGGGAACATCATCAATGCTGGAAGGGGGAGGGGATGTCCCACGAGTGCTTTAGTACCAATACAGGAATCAATAACACTGATAGTACTGATGATGTTACTAGTTGGGTCATGAAAGAAAACAGCCAAGTTCTGAGAGCATTAAGGATCCCACAAAGGTCCCCCTCCCCCTGCTCCTCCTCCTCTTCCTCTCCCCTTCTCCTTC
Organism: Crotalus helleri; assembly: GCA_024509115.1. Lineage (NCBI taxonomy): Eukaryota > Metazoa > Chordata > Lepidosauria > Squamata > Viperidae > Crotalus > Crotalus helleri. Next base: position 1,886,769 of record JAKSXO010000062.1, on the reverse strand, counting down.
TTTTCCACTCTGCAAACCCCTCTTTCTTCTAGCACTGAGGGTATTACCTAGTTGGGTGATGAAACGTCTGCAAGAAAACCCCCAAGCTCAGAGACCACTAAGTTGTCGTCGTCGTCCTCCTCCTCCTCCTCCTCCTCCTCCTCCTCTTCCTCCTCCTTCTCCTCCTCCTCTCCACAATCCCCCCTCACTTCTAGCACTGATGTTGTTACCTAGTTGGCTCATGAAACATTTGCAAGAAAACCACTAACTTGGAGAGCACCAAGGACCCCACAGTCGTCGTCCTCCTCCTCCTCTTCCTCCTCCTCCTCCTCCTCCTCTTCCTCCTCCCCACTCCCTTCTAGAACTGATGACGTTACCTAGTTGGGTGATGAAATGTCTGCAAGAAAACCACCTGGCTATAACTTTTCATAGAATACTGTACAGATAATTGAACAAACGTTGTTGCATGACGATTAAATTATCTTTCCATTGATACATAATGTTATGGTATTACTCCCAAAAGAAAGCGGTCTTATTAGCCATCCAACCTCAAAAATACACTTTCCCCAAAAGGTTTCCACAATTTTGGCCACTACTGTATGTCGGCTTCCTTAACGGTAAGCAATAAAACTGGCTTGTTAGCCAGGTTGGTTGCGAGGGGTGGGGGAGAAGGCTTCAGGGAGCAGAACGAGAACTGCATACGTGTATATGTTGGTGAGTGTGTAGAGACAGCGCCTACGCAGTGTGGGGGCTCCGCGGCTTGCAAGCGTTCGTTTTGCGAACGTCCGAAGTCACGACGGCCCTGCAGAAAGTGACTGATGACCCTTTTCCACGCTTAACGACCGTTGGAGCATCCCCAATGGTCAAGTGGTCGAAATTCCGACGCTTGGCAACGGGCGTTTACAACCGTTGCATTGTCCCGGGGTCATGTGACCCTTGTTTGTAACCTTCCCAAACTGGCTTCTGACAAGCAAAGTTGATGGGGCAGGTCGGATTCGCTTAACGACCGCACAATTCGCTTAACGGCCACACGATTCGCTGAACGACCGTGGCAAGGAAAGTCTAAAATGGGGCAAAACTCCCCGTAACGACTGCTTTGCTTCGCAGTGGAAAAGCTGGGTCGTAAGTGGAGGATCACCTGTATAAGGAAGATCACTCTGACTTTTATCTGCTTCTAAAAAAAAACCTGCTGCTAATCCAGATTGTTCCTGGGAAGCACAAATCAACTGGAGAAATAAAAGTTGTTAATGTTCGTGTACCGCAGAGAGTTATGGCGAGAGGCCCACGCTTTGAATGCTTTTTTCCTCCAGGTGTGAAGTCGAGAATCGATACCAGGGTAACCCTCTCAAAGGAACCTGCTACTGTGAGTGGAAATTACATTTTCTTTCCCCTGTTGGCGAGTCCGGGATTTATAGATCTAGCGGGAGACCAGAGGTGGGGCAGGAGGGGGCAAGGCTGCAGTTGCTCCTTTGAAGTGTCTTTCTCCAGATATTTTGTCAAGGTCGCTGAGCTAATGTCTCTGCTTGTTCCTTTTATCCTTCCTCCTCTCCCCCTTTACCTACTTTCAGGTAAAATTAAGGGGGTTATTGTTTTTATTGTTGGGATGTTGGGTTTTTATGTTTTATAACCTGCCCAGAGTCACTGAAAGTGAGTGGGTGGCCATGTAAATTTTGATAGATGGATAGACAGACAGACAGAGAGATGGGTGGGTATATAGGAAGATAGATAAGTAGGTAGGTAGGTAGGTAGGTAGATAAGATAGAAAAAGATGGATGGATGGATGGATGGATGGATGGATGGATAGATAGATAGATAGATAGATAGATAGATAGATAGATAGATAAAGAGAAAAAGAAGGAAAGGAAGGAAGGAAGGTGGATGGGTGGGTGGGTTGATGGATGGATAGATAGGAAGGTAGGTAGATAGATAGATAGATAGATAGATAGATAGATAGATAGATAGATAGGATAGAAAAAGATAGATGGATGGATAGATGATAGACAGACGGGTGGGTGGGTGGATGGGTATATAGGAAGATAGGTAGATAGATAGATAGATAGAAAAAGAAAGGCAGGAAGGAAGGAAGAGAAAGAAAGAAAAAGAAAGATAGGATAGAAAAAGATAGATGGATAGATAAGAGACAGAAAGATGGGTGGGTGGGTGGGTATATAGAAAGATAGGTAGGTAGGTAGGTAGGTAGATAGATAGATAGATAGATAGATAGATAGATAGATAGATAGATAGATAGATAGATAGATAGAAAGAGGCAGGAAGGAAGAGAAAGAAAGAAAGAAAGAAAGAAAGAAAGAAAGAAAGAAAGAAAGAAAGAAAGAAAGAAAGAAATAGGTGGGTGGGTGGATGGATGGATACGAAGATAGATAGATAGATAGATAGATAGATAGATAGATAGATAGATAGATAGAAAAAGATAGAAAAAGATAGATGGATGGATAGATAAGAGACAGACAGACGGGTGGATAGATAGATAGACTCACATTTATGACCATTGCCGTGCCCTGGGCTCACGTGTTCCCCTTTTTGCGACCTGCCGACAAACAATATTTTATTAATTTTTTTATAGTTACACATCTTTAGTGCTTAGTAAACAACGTGCTGTCTGGGTCCACATATTTGACATTAATAACAATAACACAACTCCCATTCCTTCTCTTCAACTCCATTTTTCTAGCCATGTATAAAAATTATCCCATGTTTGAAAGCCTCCTGTGCTTTCTTTCCCTTTCGTTTTCAAACCGACACATTAAAAACCAATTAGAGCACATTAAAAACCAATTCCTTCCCCTTCTCCTCCTCCTCTTCCTCCTCCCCCTCCTCTCTTTCCTCCTCCCCTCCTCTCTCCTCTTCCTCCTCCCCCTCCTCTCCTCCTTTTCCTCCTCCCCTCCTTTCCTCCTCTTTCTCCTCCCCTCCTCCCTCCTCCTCTTCCTCCTCCCCTCCTCCCCCTCCTCCCTCCTCCTCCCTCCTCTTCCTCCTCCCCCTCCTCCTCCCCAACCTTTTGGGCACCATGGACTGGTTCCGTGGAGAGAGATTTTCCCACGGACCGGAGGTTGCGTGGTTTTACGTGCTGCCTTGCATCCCACAGATGGGGCTTTCCTTGTTTGTGCGGACCGGTTGCTGGCATGCCGTGGCCCGTTACCGGTCCATAGACCGGGGTTTGGAGACCCCTGAATGACAGGCTCAAATGGCAAAAGAGAAGGGCCAGAGACAAAACGGAATAATCATTTTAAAAAAAGCTGGCCGGAGAAATTAAATGCCCGCCAGAACAAACCGGTCTTAAGGAGAAGGATGGGAATCCCAGAGATCCAGAAGCCGGTCCGGTGTTGGTAGGGCCGGGCTGGGGCTCCTCCCGAGCCAGGCTCCATCCCTAATAATCAGCATTCCCTCCGTGTCTCGGACGGCGTCAGTCCGTGAAAAGAGATTAAAGACGCCGCTGGCCGTGTCTGTCCTGCTGGATTGTTGAAAGCGCTTCCAGCTGCTCAATAAAATAGCAAGATATTTTTCATAGGGCCACGTCTGAGATGAAGCATGACGGGGTCTTTCCACTCTTGTCTTCCAGCAGCCTTCGACATAGCAATAAGGCTTATACAGGCAGTTCTCCCCTTATGACGGCTCGTTTAGTGACTATTCGAAGTTACAACGGCACTGAAAAAAGGGACTTAGGACGTTTTCCCACACTTAACGGTCCTGTGATCAAAATTCAGATTGACTCGGCAATTGACTCGTCTTTATGACGGTCGCAGGGTCCCCGGGGGGTTGTCACGTGACCCCCTTTGGCGACCACCGGAGAAGCAGAGTCAACGGGGGCAGCCCGCCTGACTTAACAACCGAACAGCTGCAGGGAGTCGCTTAACAGGCGGGGCGAGGAACGTCGTAAAAGGGGGCAAAACTCACTTAGCAGCCGTCTCGCTTAGCAACGGAAATGTCGGCAGCGTCGTGGCCGTAAGTCCGAGGCTGCCTGTACCAATTGATATCCTAATTCTCTCTCTCTCTCTCGTTATGCTTCCGCGTAGACACCCTCCTGATTGACTATCAGTTCACCTTCAGTCTGTCCCAGGAAGACGACCGCTATTACATGGCCATCAATTTTGTGGCGACCCCGGAAGAGGTTGGTAAGGGCTCCCAACGGGGCATTGGATTGTGTCTTGAAAGGTCTCGGCCGTTGTGGGCCATCAAAATGTATTGTGTGGGGAGAAGCCAGCAGAACTTTTCCTGACAGTGAGAACAATTGACCAGTGGAACTGCTTGCCTCCAGAAGTTGTGGATGCTCCATCACTGGAAGGTTGTAAGAAGAGACTGGACAGCCATTTAATGTCTGAAATGGTGTAGGGTTTCCTGCCTGAGCGGGGGGTTGGACTAGATGACCCCCAAGGTCCCTTCCAACTCTGTTATTCTATTCTATTCTATTCTATTCTATTCTATTCTATTCTATTCTATTCTATTCTATTCTATTCTATTCTATTCTATTCTATTCTATTCTATTCTATTCTTCTTATTTCTATTCTATTCTTATTTTTATTCTATTCTTTCCTATTTCTATTCTATTCCTTATTTCTATTCCATTCTTTCCTATTCTTCTCTTCTCTTCAAGATGACCTCCAGGGGTCTTCCAACACTGTTATTCTGTTCTGTTCTGTTCTCTTCTGTTCTCTTCTCTGAAATGGTGTAGGGTTTCCTGCCTGAGCGGGGGGTTGGACTAGATGACCCCAAAGGTCCCTTCCAGCTCTTCTCTTCTCTTCTCTTCTCTTCTCTTCTCTTCTCTTCTCTTCTCTTCTCTTCTCTCCTCTTCTCTTCTCTTCTGTTATCTCAAATGGTGTAGGGTTTCCTGCCTGAGCAGGGGTTGGACTAGAAGACCTCTAAGGTCTCTTCCAGCTCTATTCTATTCTAATTCTTATTCTTATTCTATTCTATTCCATTCCATTCCATTCCATTCTTATTTCTATTCTGTTCTGTTCTATTCTATTCTATTCCTATTCCTATTCTATTCTATTCTATTCTATTCTATTCTATTCTATTCTATTCTATTCTATTCTATAATATCCACATTCTATTCTATTCTATTCTATTCTATTCTATTCTATTCTATTCTATCCACATTCTATTCTATTCTATTCTATTCTATTCTATTCTATTCTATTCTATTCTATTCTATTCTATTCTATTCTATTCTATATCAATTCCATTCTCTGTTCTGTTCTATTCTGTTCTGTTCTATTCTATTCTTATTCTTTCCTATTCTCTATTCTATCCTATTTTATTTCTATTCTATTCATTATTTTTCTTCTATTTCTATTTCTATTTCTACTCTGCCACCATTTGTTGTTGCAGGAATGGCAAAATGGCTGTTTATAATTGTGTCTTAGTCTTCTTGTTAGAATACCACCAGAGAACACGTGAAATTTATATGCAGTACAGGCAGTCCCTGACTTACAACAGTTCATTGAGTGACCGTTCAAAGTTACAGCGGCACTCAAAAAAGTGACTTATGGCCGTTTTCCACACTTACGACCTTCATAGCATCTCCATGATCATGTGATCAAAATTGTGACGTAGGGTTGAAAAGATTCTCAGTGAGATGGGCGAGAATTCAGGCAGCTCTACCCCTTGGAGGGAAGTTTGCCCGGGACCCCTTCAGGTGGTCCCCAACTTAACAACCGTTCATAGAGTGACTGTTTGAAATTAACAACGGCACTTGAAAAGAAGTGACTTAGGACCGTCTTTCACACTTAGCGACTGTTGCAGCATCGCCACGTTCACGAGATCCAAATTCGGACACTTGGCAACCAGTTCCTATTTACGACGGTTGCAGTGTCCCAGGGATCTCGTGATCCCCCTTTTGGGATCATCAGACAAGCAAAGTCAATGGGGGAAGCCAGATCCACTTAACAACTGCAGGGATTCAACTTGACCAATTGGGCAAGAAAAGTCGTAAAATGGGGCAAGATTCACTTAACAAACGTCTCACTTAACGACAACAAAATTGGGGTTCGGTTGTGGTTGTAAGTCGAGGACTTCCTGTAATTTCAAAATCTGGGTCCGGTCACCTCTCACGTCGCATCTAGATTCTGAAAGCCAATACATTGTACAGTGGTGGCCAAAATGGTGGAAACCTTTTGGGAAAAGCGTATAGTAGAAATGCCACTTTTGGTTCAGTTTCCACCCATTTTTCTTCTCATTTCTTTATAACGGTAGCCTTGTTCACCTAATAATACTATTTTACATCACTTTCTGGGCGACCAGTCAACTCTTTGCACCATCGCTTTAATTTTATGACGTTTTGCAAGCTCACTCAATGAAAGAGCAGAAAAAAACCCAGCCAACTTGATAGCCATCACACAACACACTGACACATGTCCTCCTCTCAGCTTCAATAAGTGACATCAATCACTGGATCCTACTGTGATCTGATTGGCTCATGGCCAAAACAAGATGACACCCGATTGGCTCTGCAAACACTCCTGCTCATTGGCTACAATCGGATGAAGGAAAGCTACCTGAGATCAACCTAAGCAATTTTGTGCTTCCTTTTTCTGGTTATTTGGCTATAACATTTCATAGAATACAGTGCAGATAATTGAACAAACTTTGTTGCATTACGATCTTGATTAAATTATCTTTCCATTGATATATAATTTTATGGTACTACTCCCCCCAAAAAGTGGTGTTACTAGCCATCAAACCTTAAAAATTCACTTTTCCCAAAAGGTTTCCACCATTTTGGCCGCTGCTGTATGTCTGAAATGGTGTAAGGTCTACTGCTTCAGCAAGGAGTTGGACTAGAAGACCTCCAAGGTCCCTTCCAATGCTATTATTCTGTCCTACTGTCCTACTATGAGCCAGGAAGAATGCTGCGGAGGTCCAAAAAGCCAACGCAACCATAGGTTGCATCCACAGATAAAATCAAGATCACGAGAATTGATAACTACAGGTAGTCCTCGACTTACACCAGTTCATTTAGTGACGGTGCAAAGTATAAACACGGCACTAAAAAAGTATTTTCCGACCGCTTGTTTTGACGTGTTCGTTTTCATCCTGTTTTGTCTCCATTCCTTCTTTGCTTCGCAAAGTGTCTGGAAACCAGTTTCCTTGCAAAAATGAGAAATCGCTGTTATGGTCAGGGGTAGGCAACCTTGGCTCTTTTATGACTCGTGGACTTCAACTCCCAGAATTCCTTAGCCAGCCACGCTGAGGGGAAAGGCAGAGGTTTCCAAGCTGAGCCATGCTGGCTCAAGAATTCTGGGAGTTGAAGTCCACAAGTCATAAAGCGGCCTAGGCCTAGGCCAGGGGTAGGCAACCTTGGCTCTTTTATGACTCGTGGACTTCAACTCCCAGAATTCCTGAGGCAGCCTAGCTCAGCTTGGAAACCTCTCCCTTTCCCCTCAACATGGCTGGCTCAGGAATCTGGGAGTTGAAGTCCACCAGTCATAAAAGAGCCAAGGTTGCCTACCCCTGACCGTAACAGCGCATTGTTTTCAAGATGGAGGAGGGAGATCGGAAGCTGGGGCCCACTTTACTCGTACCAAAATGACGCTGATGGTTTGTGTAGAAGTTGCCAGATGCTTCAAAGTCCTTAATCCCCCTTTTTCTCTCTCCTTTCCTCAAAACCAGCCAAACCGAGACCTGGATATGTTCATCAACGCTTCGAAAAACTTCAACCTTAACATCACCTGGTCGACCAGCTTTGCAGGTGAGAAATGCTCTCCAAACTTGGGAAGTTTTGAGACCTGAGGACTTCACCTCCCAGAATTCCCCAGGGAAGGAAGCCAGAGAAAGAAAAAGCAGAAGTTTTGAGAGTTAGGCAGAAGACTAAGGCAAGCCTAGCCAAATCTGAAGCTAAATGTGGCTGGCTCAGGAATTCTGGGAGTTGAAGTCCACAAGTCATAAAGGGGCCTTAGTTTCCCATTCTGACTCAGGAATTCTGGGAGTTGAAGTCCATAAGTCATGAGGGGGCCACCGTTCCCCCATGGAGGCTCAAGAATTCTGGGAGCAGAACTCCACAGGTCATAAAGGGGCCATAGTTCCCCATACCGGCGGAGGAATTCTGGGAGTTGAAGTCCACAAGTCATAGAGGGGCCACAGTTCCTCATGCCGACTGAAGAATTCTGGGAGTTGAAGTCCATCAGTCATAAAAGGGCTGTAGTTTCCTCATGCTGGCTCAAGAATTCTGGGAGTTGAAGTCCACAGGTCTTAAAGGAGCCAGAGTTCCCCATGCAGGCTCAGGAATTCTGGGAGTTGAAGTCCAGAATTTATAAAGGGGCCACAGTTCCCCATGCTGGCTGAGGAATTCTGGGATTTGAAGTCCACAGGTCATAAAGAGGCCTTAGTTGCCCATGCTGGCTGAGGAATTCTGGGAGTTGAAGTCCACGAGTCATAAAGGGGCCAGAGTTCCCCATGTAGGCTCAGGAATTCTGGGAGTTGAAGTCCAGAATTTATAAAGGGGCCACAGTTCCCTATGCTGGCTGAGGAATTCTGGGAGTTGAAGTCCACAGGTCATAAAGGGGCCTTAGTTGCCCGTGGCGGCTGAGGAATTCTGAGAGTTGTAGTCCACGAGTCATAAAGGGGCCTTAGTTGCCCATGCTGGCTGAGGAATTCTGGGAGCTGAAGTCCACGAGTGTCTTTAAAGCCCCACTCTGGCTTTAAAATGTCAGAGCACGGCCATTTTCCTCACTCTAGGCATGTTCAGTTTGATCTGTCACCAAACCCTTGGCCGCCTGTTCACTTTCTTGAGACGGTTTCCTTGGGGCTTTTTCTAAGCGTGTCCAGAAATGTTACTGCTGAAATTTAAGCTGTCAGCGCTCTCTTAAGACATAAAAATCAAGCAAACACCAAGTGCCAACTGAGCAATTGAGAACATGTTTAAAATGTCAATATCTTTTAGCGCTCATGGCTGGGCTATTGCTGGGAATCGGCCCACAAGGATGGGCTGTTTAGTCTGCAGCCAGTCCTCGCTTTACAGCCATGCGTTTAGTGACCATTCAGAGTTACAGCGGGGCTGCACAAAGGGACTTAGGACCATTTTTCACACTTAACAACCGTTGCGGGCTCCTTGTGTGATCAACATTCAGGTGCTTGGCAGCTGACTCGTATATGTGACGGTTGGCGTGTCCCGTTTGCGACCTTCAGACAAACAAAATTGGTGGGGATTCATGAACAGTTTTGTTGCTAACTTAACAACCGCAAAGATTCACTGAACAGCTGTGTCAAGAAAGGTCATAAAACGGGACAAAATTCACTTAACGACCATCTTGGTTAGCAACAGAAACGGGCTCCATTGTGGTCGTTAAGTCGAGAACTACCTTGTATTAAAGAAGATCACTCGTGGTTTTACAAAGGATAATGTGGTCACAGCCTTCTCAAAGCTAGAGTGGGACTTCGGCTACAGGTAAACCTCGACTTACGACCAAAACCGAGCTCAACATTTCTGTTGCTAAGCGAGACAGTTGTTAAGTGAGTTTTGCCTCATTTTACTCCGTTTCTTGCCACAGCTGTTAAGTGAACCAATGCAATAACACGGTTGTTCAGTCAAATCTTCCTTCCCTACTGACTTTGATCAGGTCGCAAAAGGGGATCACGGGACCCCAGCACACTGCAACCGTCATAAATATGAGTCAGTGGCTGAGCGTCTTAATTTGGATCACGCGACTGCGGGGGATGCTGCAATGGTCGCAAGTGTGAAAAATGGTCCCCCTTTTTTTTGAGGGACGTTGTAAGTTTGAACGGTCACTAAATGAACTGTCGTAAGCCGAGGACCACCTGAACATAAGCCAGGTCAAACGATGAAGTCACAGTGTTGGTTGTGGAGATGCTTCCCGAGACTTTCAGCCAGAGGAATAAAAAACAGCCACCGGGAAGGCTTCCAGTTGTGGTTTGAAGGGCTGTGTACAAGCCATGGCTTGCCGATAGGGATTTATAATAATAAATAATAATAATAATAATGATGTTGGAAGGGACCTTGGAGGTCCTCTAGTCCAACCCCCTGCTCAGGCAAGAATCCCTATACCATTTCAGACCAATGGCTGTCCAGTCTCTTCTTAAAAACTTCCAGTGTTGGAGAAGGGAGGGAGGGAGGGAGGGAAGGAAGGAAGGAAAGGGAGGGAGGGGGGGAGGAAGGAAGGAAGGAAGGAATGCAGAATAACAGAGTGGGAAGGGAATCTATAGGTCATCTAGTCCAACCCCCTTTTCAGGCAGGAAACCCTATTCCATTTCAGACAAATGGCTGTCCAGTCTCTTCTTAAAAACTTCCAGTGTTGGAACATTCACCGCTTCTGGAGGCAGGTAGTTCCACTGGTTAATTGTTCTAACTGTCAGGAAGTTTCTCCTTAGTTCTAGGTTGCTTCTCTCCTGGGTCAGTTTCCATCCCTTACTTCTTATCCTGCCTTCATCAAACCCTGGCTTCTGCAAACAAAGAAGCTGGAATGGGTGAGGACAAGATCAGAATGGGGAGAAAGGATGCTGAAGACAGAGAGAGAGACAGTTCTGTTCTTACCTTGGTGCCTTAACTGCCTGATTCGCTTAACAACGCTGGCAAAAAAGGTCGTAAAATGGCACCAAACTCACTTAAGAACTCGTCTCTTGCATGGTCACAGAAATTCTGGGCTCCCTTGGGGATTTAAAGCAAGGATTACCTGTATTATATTGATAATTTGGCTGTCCTCAATAGAACGGCTCTGATTGGTCCCTTAGCAGTTCTCCCAGCACCCCTCAATGGTAGATGGAGTTTGACAGATGTCACCCCAGCCCTGAGTGGGGTTGATAAAGGGAATTAGGCTTATTTAAAACTTGGAAACTATAAATATTAAACGTTAAATTTAAATATTAATGGGAAACTAAAAATTGGGGGGGGGGAAAAACCAATTAGGACACTGACTGTCTAAAATGATTGAATGTTAAAATAACTAGGCTATGTATAAACTAAAAATTATCGATCAATGTAAGAAAGTTATTTTTGTTTAATCGATAGAATAAGAATTGTATTAGTTTAAATACGAGACGGTAAACATACCACGGGGAGAAGAGAGGAAATACTTAAGGTAATAGTTTGAGATCCGTACTAAAGACATTTGTATGCTCTTGAACGATGGATCATCTCAGCCACCACGTTGCTTTTCAAATATTTAAATGTAAAGCTAGAAAAATCAATAAAATTTTCTTTAAAATGAGCCGAGGTGGCGCAGCAGTTGGAGTGCAGTACTGCAGGCCACTTTAGCTGACTGTGTTCAGCAGGTCAGCGGTTCAAATCTCACCGGCTCAAGGTTGACTCAGCCTTCCATCCTTCCGGGGTAGGTAAAATGAGGACCCAGATGGTTGGGGGCAATGTAAATATATATATATATTCATTGCTTACTGGTGTACACCGCTTAGAGAGTGCTTGCACTTAAAGCGGCATATAAGTCTCATAAATAAATGAATGAATGAATGAATGAATGAATGAATGAATGAATGAATGAAATTTTGGGCTCTCTTGGGGATTGCCTGTATTATACTGATATTATTATACTGATTATTTGGCTGTCCTCAGTAGAACGCCTCTGATTGGTCCCTCGGCAGTTCTCCCAGCACCCCTCAGAGTTAGATGAAGTTTGACAGATGTCACCGGGTCCCTGTGATTGACAGTTTCAACCTATCTTCCCCAAAGGTCCCGACGACGTTTATGCCCTTTCTCATTTCCGTTGTTCTTTTTCTATTTAAATTTCCCCAAAGCCGGTACGCAGGCTGGAGAGGAGATCCCCGTGGTTTCCAAAAACCAGGTCAAGGAATATAAGGACAGCTTCTCCAACGAGAAATTTGATTTCCGCAACAACCCGAACATCACGTTCTTCGTCTACGTCAGCAACTTCAGCTGGCCCATAAAAATACAGGTGAGAAACTCCGACGTTCATCGTTATTAACCGTTGTTCCGCCGGACGTTTTAAGTTTGGGTTTGGCATTTTCGTTCGGCTCTCAAGAGTCCTTCCCGAGGAATCCGGGAGAGGAAAACGTGGTGGTGTGTGGTGGTGGTGGCGTTGAAAGGTATTGTCGCAGGATGGAAGCTGTTCTAAGGAAAAGCCGACTTTTGTGGTGATTTTCGATTCGTTGCATGGTCAGCTTAGACTGCAGCGGTTCTCAATCCTGTGGGTCGGGACCCCTTTTGCGTTCGAACGACCATTTCACGGGGGTCGCCAAACAAGGCTGTCCGCCATTTTTCCCCCTTTTCTTTGGCCACGCCCCTGACACCCGGTGATGTATAAGTGGTTGGGGGTCACCACAACATGGGGAACTGTATTATAGGGTCGCGGCATTAGAAAGGTTGAGAACCACTGGCTTAGAGGTTCAGACGCGATTTGGCATTTTTTTTTGTCCACCGATCCGGTCTTTCCCAAGGGAATGGGATAGGCAGATGTAGAGGGGTTAAAGGTTAAAGGTGAAATGTATCATCATAGGCTGTAAGCTGTTCTGAGTAGAGCTGCTTTTGTAAGTGATTTTGTCAATAGTGCTCATGAAGAGGATAGGATAGGATAGGATAGGATAGGATAGGATAGGATAGGATAGGATAGGATAGGATAGAACAGAAGAGTGATGGCGAACCTTTTAGAGACCAAGTCCCAAACTGCAACCTAAAACCCACTTATGTATTGTTGGGTGCCGGGTGGGCATGGCCCATTGGGTGGGCATGGCTTCAGTGGTAATAGCAGACTGGGTGGGACTAAAAAGTTCAATCAATCAGTTCCAACTTTGCAAGATCTTTTTTTTCCCCGCAAGAAGTTGAAATGGACTGATTGATTGAACCTTTTTTTTTTTTTTTTTGCACACAGCGGCGGAGGCCTAAAGCGAAAAGGTTTTATAAAACCCAGCTGAAGGCCTAGGACTGGGGCAATGGCGCGTGTGCCCACAGAGAGGGCTCTGAGTGCTGCCTCTGGCACGAGTGCCATAGGTTTGCCACCACAAGGATAGAATATGGGATGGGATGGGATGGGATGGAATGGAATAGAATAATGAACAGGATAGAATAGAATAGGTAAAATAATGAATAGAATAGAATAGAATAGAATAGAATAGAATAGAATAGAATAGAATAGAGGACAGGATAAACAGAGGATAGGATAGATTCTAGAATATGGGATGGGATGGGATGGGATGGAATAGAATAGAATAGAATAGAATAGAATAGAATAGAATACAGAACAGAACAGAATAGTTGGAAGGGACCTCGGAGGTCTTCTAGTCCAACCCCCTGCTCAGGCAGGAAACCCTATCCCATTTCAGACAAATGGTTGCCCATCTTAACGAAAAGTTGCTTGATGATGTAGCCGTATTTTGAGGGACTTCCAGAAAACCAACAGAGATGCAGCTAATATCACGTCTGTATGTGTGTGCGTGTGTGTTTGTGTGTATGGAATATTCCCTTAGTTGGGCACTATGGCAGAGAAGATTGACCGCAGCTTGATGTCTCTAAGTTGGGCACGACTGTCTGATTTGACGGCTCTTTCCTATTCATCCAGAATAGGGGTCTTCAAACTTGGCCACTTTTAAAACTTGTGGACTTCAACTCCCAGGGCTGGCTGAGGAATTTGGGGAGTTGAAGTCCACAAATCTTAAAAGTGGCCATGTTTGAAGAGCCCTGATCCAAATCATGTAAACAAAAAACAACATTTAAAAAAAAACAACCAGAAATTCTGACCTTTGTACTGGATCATGTCTTCTTTGTGTCAAATTTCAGATTGCATTCCCCCACCATTCCATTCCTGACATAATCTGATCATTGCGCCAATATCTGTTTCATTTGTTGCTGTAGATATAACAAGACAAGGCAGGCTTAAAGAGGCATGAAGGATGGACTTCATTGCGCAGGGACATGGTCTGGCTCCACTGGTCAATTTCGGGCAAGGCTAAGTGGCTTAGCCCAGGGCTTCTCTTAAGAAAAGACTACAGTCATTTGTCTGAAATGGTATAGGGTCTCCTGCTTGAGCAGGGGGCTGGACTAGAAGACCTCCAAGGCTCCCTTCCACCTCTGTTCTATTCTATTCTGTTCTGTTCTGTTTTTGTTCTATTATGTTCTATTAATTTTTTCTTTTCTGTTCTATTCTATTTCTGTTCTGTTCTGTTCTATTATTTTTTTCTTTTCTATTCTATTTTTGTTCTGTTCTATTAATTTTTCTATTCCATTTCTATTCTATTATTTCCTATGCTATGCTATGCTATGCTATGCTATGCCTATTCTGTTCTGTTCTATTAATTTTTACTGTTCTATTTCTATTCTATTTCTGTTCTGTTCTGTTAATTTTTTCTTTTCTATTCTATTCTATTTCTGTTCTATTAATTTTTCTGTTTTGTTCTATTAATTTTTCTATTCTATTTCTATTCTATTATTTCCTATTCTATGCTATGCTATGCCTATTCTGTTCTGTTCTATTAATTTTTTCTATTCTATTCTATTCTGTTCTGTTAATTCTATTTCTATTCTATTCTATTCTATTCTATTCTATTCTATTCTATTCTATTCTATTCTATTCTCTTTATTCAAACACCGTCGTTACAGAATCGCATTTGGTAAATTTTCTTAACTTTGCCATTTGGCGTTTTCTGTTAAAAAGTTTGCAGCCGTGTTAAATTTGTGGATTTTATTTTTTTAAAAAGCCAACACAAAACTGCTCTCTGTGACAAACGAAACCAACTCAGTTTTTTTTTTTTTAATAGAATGAAAGTAATTTTGTGGGTCGGGGAAAAAGATGGAATGTCCTTTGTGTATAGGGAGCCCCCGTTTAGCGACTGCCTTGTTTAATGACTTGTTTGACATTACCACAGTGCAAAAAAAAAAAAAAAGTCCCCTTAACAACCAATCCTTTCATTTACCACTTTCACTGTCTCTCTCTCTCTTTTTTTTTTTATTTGCTTCTTTATCCAATGCCAAGATCTCTTCAAAGAGAGAGAAAATCCTAGTTCGGCTAAAGGAAATATTAAGAATAGCAAAAAACTGAAGTAAGCACAGTGGTTTTCACTTCGTGACCGTTTCACTTAATGACCAAGTGGCCGGTCCCAGTTGTGGTGTCTAAATGAGGAGTGCCTTTAATTTGTTTTGATTTGTTCTTAAAATCTTTGGGCTTGCTCCGGCAGATATATACATAGGGCTGATTGTATTACCACAAACCCAGCTATTTAGCGCTGAGTAATAAGCACTACTTATTATATGAAAACTTAACAGAATTTTTATGCAATAAAGACATAACGCACCGCTGTCTTTCATTTGCCTCGGAGTTCTGTATGTTTGTGCAATTTGGAAGTGATTGCAACACCACGACCTTTAGATTTTTGTGGCACCCTGAATGAGGCTCCATTGTTAGTGTTTAATGTGTAGAGCAGGGCTCTTCAAACTTGGCCCTTTTATGACTTGTGGACTTGAACTCCCAGAATTCCTCAGTCAGCCATGCTGGCTGAGGAATTCTGGGAGTTGAAGTTCACTCCTCTTAAAGTCTCTATCAGGGGTCTTCAAACTTGGCCCTTTTATGACTTGTGGACCGCAACTCCCAGAATTCCTCAGCCAGCAGGATTTCTGGAAGTTGAAGTCCACCCGTCATACAAGGGCCAAGTTTGAAGACCCCTGATATAGACTTTAAGAGGAGTGGACTTCAACTCCCAGAATTCCTCAGTCAGCAGGATTTCTGGAAGTTGAAGTCCACTCCTCTTAAAGTTTATATCAGGGGTCTTCAAACTCGGCCCTTTTATGACTTGTGGACTTCAACTCCCAGAATTCCTCAGTCAGCCATGCTGGCTGAGGAATTCTGGGAGTTGAAGTCCACTTAAAGTCTATATCAGGAGTCTTCAAACTTGGCCCTTTTATGACTTGTGGACTTCAACTCCCAGAATTCCTCAGCCAGGTATGCTGGCTGAGGAATTCTGGGAGTTGAAGTCCACTCCTCTTAAAGTCTCTATCAGGGGTCTTCAAACTTGGCCCTTTTATGACTTGTGGACTTCAACTCCCAGAATTCCTCAGGCAGGCACGCTGGCTGAGGAATTCTGGGAGTTGAAGTCCACAAGTCATAAAAGGGCCAAGTTTGAAGATCCCTGGCATAGATGAACGTAGAGGATTATTGCAGAATATATATATATGTATATATATATATATATATATTTAAAAAGGCACGGTATTGTTAGGGACCAAGTTCCCGACTTCATCTTTCCGCTGTTGCTTTTTTCCTGGCTCCCTTTTCTCGGTTGCTTTTAGGAAGTTTGCAGCTTCTAAATGCCCTTTTTGTGCTCCTAATATTTGTATCCTGGCCAATGCCAAACTTTCCCACCCCCTCCTCCTCCTCAACCTCGCTCCACCTCTCTTTAAAACCACTTCGGTTCCCTTTTGAAACTTGGAGTTGATGTCCTTCCTTCATTTGGAAAACTGAGACAGCCAAATGTAGATCCTCTTTTTTAAAAAAAATAATACTAATAGAATTTTGGGGTCGGATTGATCCCGCTGAAGTCCCTCTGGCTTGTAACAACTCCATCATGAACTTTACTTAAGTGGCTCATCTTTTCTCTGAGGACCACAGGTAAGTTCTCGTCCACTTCTTAATACTCCTCTGGTCCTTTTCTCTATATAGTTATCATGCTGCTTAGAAGGTGCCTGATTTAAAGAGGGAATGTCACTTGCCACCGTCTCCTTGGCCTCTGTAAGCTCAGCCTGCGTCTTTTCGTTCCGGCATGTTGTCCTCGGAAATGGGTTTTTCTAGAACAGTGGTTCTCAACCTTTTTAATGCCGCGATCCCCCAACCGGTCGTAAGTCGAGGACTACTCAACTGGTGCAGCCCCATTTGCAGAATGGGACTTTTGGCGGGCTCAGCAGGGCAGAGACAGCCTGGACAATTCCTGTTGGCTTTTGAAAGCCAATAGAATTAGACTCTATTCAAGAGAGTCTATTCTATTGGCTTTCCAAAGCCAATAGAATAAAAGGGAGTAGCACAGCTAAGGAAAAGGGAGGGAAAATGGCGGACTGCGTTGTTTGGCGACCCCCGTGAAATGGCCGTTCGACTCCAAATGGGATCTAGCCGAGCCAGCAAGATGCTGAACTTTGGAAAAGTTAACGTTTGAAAAAAAAACAAAACCTGGGGTTTTTTTTCCTTCAATTTTCCCAGTCTCTCTCTCCCCCCCCCCCCAGGTCTTTGCATTGTGTTTTCCATTGTACTTGAAAACTTTCTGCCGGTCAGTTGGAGTGGCTGTTAGACAGGATACTCTTCCTTTCTGATGTAAAAAAGATGTTGAGACTCTGGAAAGAGGGCAGAGAAGAGCAGCAAAGATGATCAGGGGACTGGAGGCCAAAACTTATAAGGAACGGTTGCTGGAATTGGGTAGGTCTAGTTTAATGAAGAGAAGGACAAGGGGGGACATGATAGCAGAGTTCCAGTATCTCAGAGGGATTCACTAAACAGCCGAGACAAGAAAGGTTAGTAAAATGGGGCAAAATTCACTTAACAACTGTCTCACCTAGCGGCAGAACTTTGGGGCTCAATTGTGCCCGTAAGTCAAGGATCACCTGTAGGTGGTTTTAGCTTGTTCTTCTTTCCTTCTGTTGATCTGAGAAGTAACTCATTTCGGCATCAGAAGTTTCCCGGCAAGTAATCCTCGACTTAACAATCTCAATTGAGACCAATTGAGAACAATTCCGTTGTTAAGCCCTCCTCCTCCTTTGTCCGTCCTCCTCCTCTAATCCACAA
The DNA here is from genome assembly GCA_024509115.1 of Crotalus helleri. NCBI lineage: Eukaryota > Metazoa > Chordata > Lepidosauria > Squamata > Viperidae > Crotalus > Crotalus helleri. The sequence continues at coordinate 1,869,097 of JAKSXO010000062.1, read as the reverse complement.
CTCCCTTCTAGCACTGATGATGTTACCTAGTTTTTAATGAAATGAGAGCACCAAGGTGTCTTCCTCCTCCTCCTCCTCCTCCTTTTCCTCCTCCTCCTCTTCCCACTGATGAAGTTACCTAGTTGGGTAGTGAGACGTCTGCAAGAAAACAATCAAGCTGAGAGAGCACCAAGGACACCACCATCTTCCTCCTCCTCCTCCCCCTCCTCCTCCTCCTCCTCGTCCTCCTCCTCCTCCTCCTCCTCCTCTTCCCACTGATGAAGTTACCTAGTTGGGTAGTGAGACGTCTGCAAGAAAACAATCAAGCTGAGAGAGCACCAAGGACACCACAATCTTCCTCCTCCTCCTCCTCCTCCTCCTCCTCCTCCTCCTCCTCCACCACCACCACCACCTCCACCACCACCACCACCACCACTTTCTTGTCCTATTCCTCCTCCTTTCTTGTCCTCCTCCTTATCCTCCTCGTCCTCTTCCCACTGATGAAGTTACCTACTTGGGTAGCCAGACATCTGCAAGAAAACAACCAAGCTCAGAGAGCACCAAGGACACCACCATCTTCCTCCTCCTCCTCCCCCTCCTCCTCCTCCTCCTCTTCCTCCTCCTCCCACTGATGAAGTTACCTAGTTGGGTAGTGAGATGTCTGCAAGAAAACTTCCAAGCTCACGGGGCACCAAGGACACCACAATCTTCTTACTCCTCCTCCTCCTCCTCCTCCTCCTCCTCCTCCTCCTCCTCACACTGATGAACTTACCTAGTTGGGTAGCGAGACCTCTGCAAGAAAACAACCAAGCTCAGAGAGCACCAAGGACACCACAATCTTCCTCTTCCTCCTCCTCCTCCTCCTCCTCCTCCTCCTCCCCCCACTGATGAAGTTACCTAGTTGGGTAGTGAGACGTCTGCAAAAAAGCAACCAAGCTCAGGGAGCACCAAGGGCCTCAAAGACGTTCACCCCGTCTCTCCCTTCTAAAGGAACCCAGGAAAGACGTAAAACCCCTTGAGAAGCCAGCGACAAAAAAAGAATTCCAAACATTTTCATGATTTCCTGCCTGTGCCGATCTCCGATTCACCTGGGTCCCCAACCGTCATAGGTGGCTTGACGTTCACGCCGGAGATGTGTGATGCCTTAAAGGAGGGAGATCTCTTCATTTGGACTGTGTTACGGTTCGGCTTCGGTGAATTAAATTCCCGCTGCCCCCAATTCGAACACAGAGCCTTGAAGTCGCCGCCGGATTCGGCTTGTCAAATCTGTTTCGGGCGCTTCATCTGAGGACGTCGCTTTGCCGAGGATCCGTTTTTTACTCGGCCCGTTTTTGAAGGACGTAATTAGCCCACTGAACAAGAAGTTATTAAAAATGTAATCAGTAAACAGGACGTGCTCTTTATGTTACGGGCTTCATTTGCCTGGCAGACAATAGCTCCGTAATTACTTTCCTCACTGGTTATTAGAAGAAGAAAAAAAGAATCTTTTGTATCGGGCCCGTCTTTCATATTGCTAAAATTGTAGGCTGGTGTAGAAATAGCACCGATGCGATTTACTTATTTAGCATCAAAAAATAGCCTGCCCATTTTAAACAAACGTGGCGTGTGTCTGTGTGTGTGTGCGCCTCGTGTTGGAAGAAAAATTAAATATTCCCTTTTTTTAGACACAGCCTAACAGCCAAATAAAGGCAGCACCAACAGACAGAGGAAGTCCTCGACTTACGACTATAACTGACCCAACATTTCCGTTGCTAAGTAATAGTAGTAGTAGTAGTAGTAGTAGTAGTAGTAGTAGTAGTAGTAGTAGTAGTAGTAAAGTTGGAAGGGACCTTGGAGGACATCTAGTCCAACCCCCTGCTCAGACAGGAAACCCTACACCATTTCGGACAAATGGCTGTCCAGTCTCTTCTTAAAAACTTCCAGTGTTGGAGCATTTACTGCTTCTGGAGGCAGGCTGTTCCCCTGGTTAATTGTTCTCACTGTCAGGAAGTTTCTCCTTAGTTCTAGATTGCTTCTCTCCTTGATTAGTTTCCACCCTTACTTCTTGTCCTGCTTCAGGTGCTTTGGAAAATAGCTTGATCCCCTCTTCTTTATGGCAGCCCCTGAGATATTGGAATACTGCTATCATATCCCCCCTTGCCTTCTCTTCATTAAACTAGACATACCCAGTTCTAGCAACCGTTCCTTATATGTTTTAGCCTCCAGTCCCGTAATCATCTTTGTTGCTCTTCTCTGTACTCTTTCTAGAGTCTCAGCATCTTTTTTACATCGTGGTGACCAAAACTGGATGCAGTATTCCAAGTGTGGCCTTACCAAGGCCTTGTAAAGTGGTATCAACACTTCACGTGATCTTGATTCTATCCCTCTGTTAAGGCAGCCTAGCACTGTGTTGGCTTTTTTGGCAGCCGCAGCACACGGCTGGCTCATATTTAGGTGATTGTCTACTAGGACTCCGAGGTCCCTCTCACAGTTACTACTATTGAGCAGTAACTGAGTGAGACAGTTGTTCAGCGAGTCTTGCCCCCATTTTACGACTTTTCTTCCCACCATTTTTTTTAATAACAAATTTTATTAATTTTTTCAATTTTACATCTTAAGTATTTAGGAAGATAATCAGTAGTCCAGTAACAAAATCTTTCGTGCATATCTCAGGTTGTGTCATTAAAAGTCCCCTCTCTATTTCCCTTTATTATTATATCACATTCAGGTTAATACGTTTCTAGTGATAGCTCAATCAATCAATACATTTGTCAATATAATTTTACTCATACATATCCAGGTCCTGTTTTTAAATTTTACCTAATTTCAATTACCGTGTTCCAATTTAGCCTTTAATAACCATAATGTTTAAACTCTGGGTAACTCAAGTTTTCCTAATTTCATTACACAATAACTATCGTATCTAAAATGCACATATTATTCGGATAAGTACATTCTTAACTTTTTTCGCAAGTATATTCTATTTCTTTTCCTAGTACCTCATTATTTGCTAATAAAATATCTTTCGTTGTCACAAACCAACTTCCATATGACAGTTCAGAACTACAGTCTAATGCAGTGGTTCTCAACCTGGGGGTCGGGACCCCATTTGGAGTCGAACGACCATTTCACGGGGGTCGCCAAACCACGCAGTCCGCCATTTTTTCCCCCTTTTCCTTAGCTGTGCTACTCCCTTTTATTCTATTGGCTTTTGAAAGCCAATAGAATAGACTCTCTTGAACAGAGTCTAATTCTACTGGCTTTCAAAAGCCAATAGGAATTGTCCAGGCTGTCTCTGCCCTGCTGAGCCCGCCAAAAGTCCCATTCTGCAAACGGTGCTGCACCAGTTGAGTAGTCCTCGACTTACAACCGGTTGAGTAGTCCTCGACTTACGACCAGTTGGGGGTCGCGGCATTAAAAAGGTTGAGAACCACTGGTCTAATGGCTAATTTTCATTTCCTTTATAAATCTTAAGTTTCTTGCCCCAGTTGTTAAGTGAATCATTGCATGGGTTCAGTTAGTAACTCAGTTAGTAAGTGAATCGGTCTCGCCCCCGTTGATTTTGCTCATCCGAAGGTCGCAAAAGGGGGAATCATGTAATCCCGGGACGCTGCGACCATCCTAAATATGAGTCAGTTGCTAAGTGTCCGAATTTTGATCGCGTGAACACCGGGAGATGCTGCAAGGGTTATAAGCGTGAAAAACAGCCGTGAGGGTTTTTGTTTTTTTCCAGCACCGTTGTGACTTGGAACGGTTACTAAATGAATCGTTGTAATTCGAGAACTACCGACCCACAATTAATTGTCAGAGCGGCTATGTTCCCACGTGCAAATTACAATGATAACAACCTGCAAAGGTAGCTACAATTTAAGGCCAGGCCACACCTGTACGTTTGTTCTCCTGATAGGAAAATGCGAGTTTTTTCTTCCCTGTCCCGTCTCGTGTGAAGACACACGTGTGCGAAACACAAGACATGTGTATCTCTGTTGTGGGTCTCACAATCTCTTGAGACTTCCCAGAGAGAAAACTGGGTGAACGGACTCCCTTCTGGAGTCTGATCTGTTGGACGAGATAATTCCTTTCTTCCCAATAGGTTTATTTAAAAAAGAAGAACAAAAAAAAACCCCATTCTAATAGAACTGCGGTGACATCTCTTGTTTTATTGTGAGCTGCCTCGATAAGACAATATACCTTGGGATCCGTAATTAAGAAGCCCTTTGACAAATTGATCGAGGAACGATAAGCTCTCCTCCTGGGTGACATCCTTCTGCCATGAACCTCCCATCTGTTCCCACCAACCATATTGAGCCATCTGTTCAAAAGGCATTTTCTGTTTAAATGGCATCTAAGAAGAGAATAGAATAGAATTAAGAATAGAATAGAATAGAATAGAAATTAGAATAGAATAGAATAGAATATAGAATAATGATAGGATAGAATAGAATAAAATAATGATAGAATAGAATAGAATAATGATAGAATAGAATAGAATAGTGATAAGAATAGAAGAGAAGAAATGATAGAATAGAATGGATTAATAAGAATAGAATAGAATATAGAATAGAATAGAATAATTATAAGAAAAGAATAGAATAATGATTAGAATAGAATAGAATAGAATAATTATAAGAATAGAATAGACAAGAGAAGAGAGTAATGATAGACTAGAATAGAATGGAATAATAATAATAGAATAGAATGGAATAGAATAGAAATAAGAGTAGAATAGAATATAGAATATAGAATAATGATAAGAAAAGAATAGAATGATAGAATAGAATAGAATAGACGAGAAGAGGAGAAAAGAGAGTAATGATAGAATAGAATGGAATAGAATAGAAATAAGAATAGAATAGAATAGAATAGAAATAAGAATAGAATAGAATTAAGAATAGAATAGAATAGAAATAAGAATAGAATAGAATAGAATATAGAATAATGATAGGATAGAATAAAATAATGATAGAACAGAATACAATGGAATAGAATAGAATAATGATAGAGTAGAATAGAATAATGATAAGAAGAGAAGAGACTAATGATAGAATAGAATGAATTAATGATAAGAATAGAAGAGAATATAGAATATAGAATAGAATAGAATAATTATAAGAATAGAATAGACAAGAAGAGAAGAGAGTAATGATAGACTAGAATAGAATGGAATAATAATGATAGAATAGAATGGAATAGAATAGAAATAAGAGTAGAATAGAACATAGAATATAGAATAATGATAAGAAAAGAATAGAATGATAGAATAGAATAGAATAGAATAGAATAATGATAGAATAGACAAGAAGAGAAGAGAAGAAAAGAGTAATGATAGAATAGAATAATGGTAAGAATAGAGTAGACGAGAAGAGAAGAAAAGAGAGTAATGATAGAATAGAATGGAATAGAATAGAAATAAGAATAGAATAGAATAGAAATAAGAATAGAATAGAATAGAGAATGGCAGAGTTGCAAGGGACCTTGGAGGTCTTCTAGTCCAGCCCCCTTTTTCTGGGAATCTCACTCAATTTACTTGTCCTAAAGTTCTTAACTTCTTCTGCCCCTTCCCTAAATAGTCCTTCCTTTGATCTCCTCTCCCCGTGTGGACCAAAAACCTCTCTGCCGCAAAGTCATAAAGCCAGCTAAGCAGCTGAGCATCAGTTTAGAACTACAGCAGCACCAGGGCCCGGGCGCAGCAATAGAACCAACCATAGGCAGAAGCCGCTGGGTAACGGATTATCCATGCAAGGCAGCAGAGAGCTATCCATCAAAAAGACAACGGCAATCCATCAAGGGCCCGGAATATAAAATCCCTGAGCTTATTGCCTCAAAAGGAGATGGTGACCCGGATCAGCAGTTGCCTCAGCTGAGGATTCTCGCAATTTCGTGATTCCAGCGGGGAAATTGCGCTTTGCTTCCTCCTGCTGATTTCACCTCCAGTGTAAAAGTAAATGGTTTGAGGCTATATGTTTTTTTATATATATATAAAGATTTTATTGGGTTTTTTTTTCATAAACATATGTTAATTTTTCCAATCCACGAGTTGTCTGGAATTAGCTATGCTAATACACGTTCAATTCCTAATCCTTCCTTCTTTCCTCTAGCCAACAGTAAAACAAGTCCCAAGTTTGATAATAGTCTGTATCTTCTTTATCTTTCAATCTCATAGTTAATCTGTCCATCTCTGCACATTCCAATATTTTCCTGCTGTCAGTCGCTATTCTAGTGGCTTGCCCTGTCTGCGTTGGTGGGGTGGTCTTGATTGGGCTGTTTACTGTTAGCTTGTTTGGGAGTTCCTAATAGGGGTATTATTTACTTCTTGATTGTTGATCTAGACCCCAACCTGTGGGCAGCGGTCCGGGAGTGGACCATGGGACAGGCTGGCCAGTGCGTGCGCGTGTACACATACACACCCTCACTCGTGCTACCGCCGTGGCCCACGAAAACAGGATACCGCACCACAGGGCACAAAAAACGCCGCCACTGTGCCTCAGGGCGCAAAAACGGGCCATTGTCACGCCACGGGGCGCAAAAACGGGCCACTGTCATACTGCAAGGTGCAAAAACGGCCATGGCCACACCACGGGGCGCGGAAACGAGGCATTGCCCCATGCAAGTACGGGGCAGGGCTAGCGAGTATCACATGGGCGCTAAAGCCGCCTTGTTTGTGGCGCTCACATGCTCGCAGCTCCATGTGCACATGCACGCACGCGTGGTAAATGCTTCCCCCTCTTTTTTCCTTCTGTCCACCGATTGCTGGTAGTGAGGAATTTTGGTCTTTGGTTCCCTTTTGGGCTTGTCGATTGTCTCTTTTATTTATTTATTATTTATTAATAAAATTTATATGCCGCCCAATCCCTAGGGACTCAGGGCGGCGCACAAAATTGAAACAATAAATATAACAATAAAAATGAGTGCATTCATACAGCATGTCCCAATCGTGTCCCGCCCCCCCCCCCCCCCGCCCCGGGGACATTAACCCCAGGCCTGCCGGAACAGGAGACTTTTAATAGCTTTCTTGAAGGCCGGCAAGGTGGGAGTAGTTCGAATCTCGGGGGGGAAGTTGATTCCACCAGGTCGGAGCCACCACAGAAAAGGCCCTTCCCCGAGGGCCCACCAGCCGACATTGTCTGGCCGACGGGACCTGAAGGAGGCCCAATCTGTGGGACCTCACCGGTCTCTGGGAGCTGTGCGGCAGTATGCGGTCCTGTAAGTAACCTGGTCCTAAGCCATGAAGGGCTTTAAAGGTGATAACCAACACCTTGAATTGCGTCCGGAGACCCACAGGAAGCCAGTGCAACTCGCGGAGGATAGGTGACACGTGGGCGTACCTTGGTGCACCCACAATCGCTCTCGCGGCTGCATTCTGAACCAACTGCAGCACAGTGTGTCAATGTTATTTATCTCTATATGCCCGTTGATGGCAGATTTCTCCAGTGCCCAGGAATTCCAGGAATTCTCTAGCAATTTTTGGATTTGGCTCGGTCTCTAGGATGCTCACAGCTTCCCCAGCTGAAACGATGGTTCAATCTGATCGTATGTTGTGAAATTAAGAGTTTTCCTCTGCTCTTCTGACCGGCGCTAGTTGGTGTTCGTGGGTGCGTCCCGCCGGTCTTTGGGACCGTGGGACTTTGCTCCGGGTGTTACGAAGGATCTGCAGAGGTTTCTCACGAAAAGCCACAGGGCAATCCTTGTTTACGTGTAGCTTGTTCCTCCTGGCTGCTAGGAAAAAGGAAAACAAGATGGGGTTTGCAAAGAACAAGGCGAGGGAAAGTTCAGCGCTGGACACACCTCATTACACATGCTTTGTCGGAGGTCACAAGCCAAGGATCAGAAGCCAGGAAAGCAGTTTTTGCGCAGGGAGAGAATGCAGTAGCTTGCGCACTGGTGCTGCTTTAGCACGGATTAGTGGCCAGCTGACCCCTAACACGGCACTACTAAGAACACGGTCCTGCCCCGCAGATCCATTCATTCTCTTCAGTCTGCCTTCCATTATCAAGCACGATTCGGCAACATTGTGTGTTTGTGGCGGTGGTTTCAGGGCTTATGCTTCTGGAAAGGGGGGGGGAAAGGGGGTCCCCAAGAATCTGGTGGCGTGGAGAACTCCGGTCAAGATTTCCTGATTCTAGAGCAGTGGTTCTCAACCTGTGGGTCGGGACCCCATTTGGGGTCGAACGACCATTTCACGGGGGTCGCCAAACAACGCAGTCTGCCATTTTTCCCCCCTTTTCCTTAGGTGTGCTCCTCCCTTTTATTCTATTGGCTTTTGAAAGCCAATAGAATAGACTCTCTTGAATAGAGTCTAATTCTATTGGCTTTCCAAAGCCAATAGGAATTGTCCAGGCTGTCTCTGCCCTGCTGAGCCCGCCAAAAGTCCCAGTCTGCAAACGGTGCTGCACCAGTCGAGTAGTCCTCGACTTAGGACCGGTTGAGTAGTCCTCGACTTACGACCAGTTGGGGGTTGCGGCATTAAAAAGGTTGAGAACCACTGTTCTAGATGCTTCTCTAATGTCTAGTCCAGCTGCTAAGGAACCAGATCTAGCAGTCCCAACGGTCTTATGACAATTAATTCCACTAACTGCAATAAATGGTGGAACAGAAACACGAAAGGATGCGAAAAAGAGGGACAAAATTGAACGAGAATGACAAACATGTAAATTATTATTTTTTTTAATTTATGTTAAGTCGTTAAATTGAATCGTTAAATTGCCCCGCGGCGAGCAATCCTACAGCGAGTTGGCCACAAAGAGTGAGTTCTTCCGGTCACAACAAACCATGGTTCTATGCCAGGGGTTCCCAACCAGGGGTGTGAGACGATATTCCAGGGCATGCAAAAACATGGGTTTAGAAGTTTCAGAATTATAGGGCATATGCATAATTCATTATTTTGAACTTTTGTAAGGGGGGCAGGAATATATCAGAAGCGTTCTCGGCGTGCAGGGTGTAGAAAAGGTTGGGAGCTGCTGTTGTATGCCATATCCCAGAGGTCTCCAGACCTGGGAAATTTTAAGACTTGAGGACTTCACCTCCCAGAATTCCACAGGGAGGGAAGCCAGGGAAAGAAAAAGCAGACGGTTGGTGAGTTAGGCAGAAGACTAAGGTAAGCCTAGCTGAATCTGAAGCTAAATGTGGCTGGCTCAGGAATTCTGGGAGTTGAAGTCCACAAATGATAAAGGGGCCATAGTTCTCCCATGCTGGCTCAGGAATTCTGGGAGTTGAAGTCCACAAGTCATAAAGGGGCCATAGTTCTCCCATGCTGGCTCAGGAATTCTGGGAGTTGAAGTCCACAAGTCATGAAGGGGCCATAATTCCCCATATTGGCTCAGGAATTCTGGGAGTTGAAGTCCACAAGTCATGAAGGGGCTACAGTTCCCCATGCTGGCTGAGGAATTCTGGGAGTTGAAGTCCACAAGTCATGAAGGGGCCACCGTTCCCCCATGCTGGCTGAGGAATTCTGGGAGTTGAAGTCCACAAGTCATGAAGGGGCCACAGTTCCCCCATTTTGGCTCAGGAATTCTGCGAGTTGAAGTCCACAACTCATGAAGGGGCCACAGTTCCCTCATGTTGGCTCAGGAATTCTGGGAGTTGAAGTCCACAAGTCATGAAGGGGCCACAGTTCCCCATGCTGGTTGAGGAATTCTGGGAGTTGAAGTCCACAAGTCATGAAGGGGCCTTAGTTGCCCACCCCTACCATACAGAATCTGGGAGAAATTTTCCCGGCTGAAACATCCGAGAGGCCAGCTAGAGATTGTGCCCCATAGGAAGTAACTTGGCTTGTCCCGTTTCAGGTTCCAAGCTCACACACCCACAGTTACTAGGTAATAGTAGTCATCCACTCAAGCCTGAGTAGATAAACAGTAGAGGAGGCAAAGATGATAAACAAAACAGAGTCTCTTCGGAAGAAAACTCTCCTGTTTAGTTCCACTCAAAAGAACAGGAACATGCAGGAAAAAAGTCCAATCTCAGTCCAAAATTCTGAGATCCAAACCGGGTTCATGATCCAGTACAAAGGTCAGAATTTCTGGGTTTTTTTTTTAAATGTTGTTTTTTGTTTACATGATTTGGATCAGGGCTCTTCAAACTTGGCCACTTTTAAGACTTGTGGACTTCAACTCCCCAAATTCCTCAGCCAGCCCTGGGAGTTGAAGTCCACAAGTCTTAAAAGTGGCCAAGTTTGAAGACCCCTGCTCTGGATGAATAGGAAAGAGCCGTCAAATCAGACAGTCGTGCCCAACTTAGAGACATCAAGCTGCGGTCAGTCAGCTCTCTCCAGTTGAGATAGCTTCTCTGTTGCTTGGCAAGGAGACTCATTGAGTGTCGTCATCCTGGTCTCCGATCCGCCTGCTCAATCGGAGGTCTTGGCGTGGGGTGGGGTGGGGGGCACGCCTCATCATCTGATTGCACTGATGGTGCCTGTGTTAGAGCAGCTTCAGGAGATCGTTGGCTTGGTGTCTCCTAAGGCTGACATTCCACAGGTTCAGCTGGGACACTTCTTCTGACTCCGTCCTGGCCATGACATAGACCAGGGGTCTTCAAACTTGGCCCTTGTATGACTCGTGGACTTCAACTCCCAGAATTCCTCAGCCAGGCACGCTGGCTGAGGAATTCTGGGAGTTGAAGTCCACTCCTCTTAAAGTCTATATCAGGGGTCTTCAAACTTGGCCCTTGTATGACGGGTGGACTTCAACTCCCAGAATTCCTCAGCCAGGCACGTTGGCTGAGGAATTCTGGGAGTTGAAGTCCACTCCTCTTAAAGTCTATATCGGGGATCTTCAAACTTGGCCCTTGTATGACGGGTGGACTTCAACTCCCAGAATTCCTCAGCCAGGCACGTTGGCTGAGGAATTCTGGGAGTTGAAGTCCACTCCTCTTAAAGTCTATATCGGGGATCTTCAAACTTGGCCCTTGTATGACTCGTGGACTTCAACTCCCAGAATTCCTCAGCCAGACACGCTGGCTGAGGAATTCTGGGAGTTGAAGTCCACAAGTCATAAAAAGGCCAAGTTTGAAGACCCCTGACATAGGCTAGGAAATGGGATGTGGTTAGTGATTGCAGTTAGTTTTCAACTTGTTGACCATAACAGGGCCCAACATTTCTGTTGCTAAAGGAGACGGTCGTTAAGTGAATGTGCCCCATTTAACGACCTTTCTTGCGCAGTCTTTAAGCGAATCGCTGCAATTGTTAAGTTAGTCCTGACAGTGAGAACAATTAACCAGTGGAACCACCTGCCTCCAGAAGTGGTGAATGCTCCAACACTGGATGTTTTTAAGAAGAGACTGGACGGCCATTTGTCTGAAATGCTGTAGGATTTCCTGCCTGAGCAGGGGGTTGGACTAGATGACCTCCAAGGTCCCTTTCAACATTATCATTATTATTAGTTGTTCAGTAAAACAGGTTCCCCCATGGACTCTGCTAGTCAAAGGATGACTACAGGAGCACGGCGATCAAAATTCAGACGCTTGGCAACTGACTCGTATTTATGACGGTCACGGCGTCATGGGCGAGTGTCATGTGATTCCCCCTTTTGCGACCTCCTGACAAGGAAAGTCAGTGGGTGGGGAGCCCGATTCCCTTCGCAAAAATCCGTTGACTCCTTTAACAGCTGCAGTGATTCCCTTAACAACCGTGGGCCAGAAAGGTCGTAAAGCGGGACAAAAGCTCACCGAACGACGTACGTCAAGGACTACCTGTTTTTCAAGCCTCCCATAAATGACATTGCCGATATCACTGGAGATGTTGCAGATATTATAATGCAGATTCAGGAACGGTTTTGAATGTTTGGGGACTCTTTTAAAATCAATCTATCTATCTATCTATCTATCTATCTATCTATCTATCTATCTATATCTATCTATCTCTCTCTATCTATAATCTGTCTCTATCTCTATCTATCTATCTCTATTTATCTCTATCTATCTATCTATCTGTCTGTGTCTGTCTATCATCTATCTATTTCTATCTATCTATATCTATCTATCTCTATCTCTATCTATCTATCTATCTATCTATCTATCATCTATCTATCTATCTCTATCTATCTATCTATCTATCTATCTATCTATCTCTGTCTATCTCTATCTATCCATCTCTATCTATCTATCTATCTATCTATCTATCTATCTATCTATCTCTATTATCTATCTATCTATCCATCTCTATCTATCTATCTATCTATCTATCTATCTATCTAATCAGTTTTATTTTATTTGCTCAAGTTTGATGGATTTTATTTATTTTATCCGGGCATGCGGCGAAAGAGGAAGAGAGTATATAGTTCTTTGAGGGTCTCCTGGTGGGATCCTTCCCTGCAGCTTTTGCACAGAAACCCCAGTGCACATTTTTACCAGCCGAGCGAACTCAGAGGAGTAAAGATGATTTAAGTGTTCACTTTCGCGGCTGGCCTTGTTCCTAATCAAATGTTTTGCCCTGCTTTTGTGCTTGTTTGGCTTCCCGCCGTGACCTGCGCCAGGGAGAGCGGCCGCTGACATTTTACGGAGCTTGAAACAGATTCGTTTTTAAAAAGGGTAAATTTGGGGGAATTTCTTTTTGTTTTCTTTTGGGGAGAGAAAAAAATATGTCCCTGGGGTTATAGTGCAGAGAAGAGCAACAAAGATGATGAGGGGACTGGAGGCTAAAACATATAAGGAACAGTTGCTGGAATTGGGGATGTCCAGTTTAACGAAGAGAAGGACGAGGGGGGACAGGATAGCAGTCTTCCAGTATCTCAGGAGCTACCCCAAAGAAGAGGGAGTCAAGCTATTCTCCAAAGCACCTGAAGGCAGGACAAGAAGCAAAGGATGGAAAGAAGCAACCTAGAACTAAGGAGAAACTTCCTGACAGTGAGGACAATTAACCAGGGGAACAACCTGCCTCCAGAAGCGGTGAATGCTCCAACACTGGAAGTTTTTAAGAAGAGACTGGACAGCTATTTGTCTGAAATGGTATAGGGTTTCCTGCTTGAGCAGGGGGTTGGACTAGATGACCTCCAGGGTCCCTTCTAACTTTATTATTATTATTATTATTATTATTTTTTATTCATTAAAAATGAACCTCAGTCAACTGAACACTCAAATTGGCTGACGCTGACGGTTGACACAGGTTGCTACCAGCATCCTAGGTGTCAACCAGGCACCTCCTTAAAATATAAGATGTTCCAAGTAGCGCAGTTTTTTGTAACATTGCTGGAGTTATTGTGGGAAGCTGCAGTTTCTTGATGTATTTTGCAAAGTTTTGGGACATAGTTCCCAGTGCCCCGATGACAATGGGTACCACCGTTACATGTTTCATCCATAATCGCGCAGTTTCGATGGGCAGGTCGCGATATTTCGTCATTTTTTCCAGTTCTTTTTCTCTGACTCTGGCATCTCCTGGTACGGCGATATCAATCAGCTGTATGCGCCGGTTCTCTACAATTGTGATATCCGGCGTGTTGTGTTCCAAATGGCGATCTGTCTGTATTCGAAAGTCCCACAAGATCTTCACCCTCTCATTCTCTACAACTTTTTCCACCCATCATCATCATCATCATCATCATCAAATGTAGCTCCATTTCGGAGTCCTCAAAATCTCTTGAGGACAGGTGGTCCTCGGCTTACTTAACGACCACGGTGAGCACCCCCCCCCAAATTTCCATTGCTAAGCGAGACAGGGAATCTCACCCCCATTTTATGACCTTCCTTGCCACCCTTGTGAAGTGACTCGCTCGTCAGAAAGTCGCAAAAGGGGATCGCGTGACCCCGGGACACCACGGCCATCATAACTACGAGTCAGTTGCCCAACGTCTGAATTTTGACCACACGGGGACGTGGCAAGGGTCGTAAGTGAGAAAAACGGTCACTGTTTTCGGTGCCGTTGTAACTCTGAATGGCCACTAAACGAATTGACGTACGTCGAGGACTGGCTAGGACTGGAAGCCTTATTGAAATAACCCCCAGTTTTGGGCCAAGAGTATTGGGGTACAAAAGGCTAAAATGCATCCTTCGAGTAAGAGAGTGGTCAGGTTTAAGCTGATGGCTGCTAGCTTTTGTTGCTCAAATTTTCAGTTTTCCTCTTGGGAACAGTGTCGGTCTGGATTATTGTCTTCCGACGGGAATTTATTGTGTTGAGTTATTGTGTGAGGATAAAAAAGATGTGCACGGCTTTTGCCGAATAAAATTTCAAGTCATTTTTAAGGCCGACAATATTTGAACTTCCTTTTCATCTGGTAGGAAAGTTCTGTATTTGCACCTACACAAGCACACACAAGTATGTGCGCAGGGACACAAACAGAGAAGATCAAAACACCTCCCTATCGGCAATCAGCACCCAGATAAGCAGAGATTAACACCAAGATTAACATCAGACGGACAATCAGGAAGTAAAGCAATTCAGATGAACAATGCAACAATAAGTGATAGACTAAAGAACACACCTGACAAGGCAACAATACTTGTATATTGTATATAAACAGAGAGCAAACTCCCCTCCTTTCTAGCACTGATGATGTTACCTAGCTGGGTCATGAAACGTCTGCAAGAAAACCACAAGAGTTCAGAGAGCATCAAGGACCCCATCATCATCATCATCATCATCATCATCATCTTCTCCTCCTCCTCCTCCTCCTTCTCCTCCTCCTCCTCCTCCTTCTCTTTCTTCCTCTTCTCCTTCTTCCTCTTCTTTCTCTTCTTGTTTTTCTTGTTCTCCTTCTTCCTCTTCCTCCTCTTCTTGTTTTTCTTGTTCTTCTTGTTCTTGTTCTTCTCCTCCTCCTCCTCCTCCTTCTTCTCCATCTCCTTCTCCTTGTTTTTTTTCTTCTTGTTTTTCTTCTTCTTGTTTTTCTTCTTCTCCTCCTCCTCCTTCTTCCTCCTCCTCCTCCTCCTCCTCCTCCTCTCCAAAAACCCTTCTCCCTTGTAGCACTGATGATGTTACCTAGCTGGGTAATAAAATGTCCCCAAGAAAACAGAGAGCACCAAGGACCCCACAGTCGTCCTCCTCCTCCTCCGTTAAATGAATGGCGATAAGCCGAGGACTAGCTGTGCGTCCTCCTTCCCCCGCGGGCCCCCGACTCAAAGAGCCTCACCCCAATTATTGAGCCCCCCCCCGAAAATGACCTCGAAAACACAGGAAAATAACCTGTGTTAATAAAACGGAGCCCATTTAAACCCAAAGTCAATTTCCGCTCCTCTCCTTCGCTTGCCTGGCTTAACCACGGCTCGGGGGGGGGGCTTCCCAGGCCAAGAGCAAGGAATTGATTTCTTTTCTTTTCTTTCTTTTCCCATTAAACAAGCCTCCTTCCCATTGGCCTCGATGTGAAAGGCTTCAGCAATGAGCTTCTGGGCCAGCAAAGGGGGGGGAGGGTGTCCACCTCCGCCTGGTTAGAGCGGGAGGGGGGGAAAGGTCCCACCTTGGCAACTTTGAGAGCTTCAACTCCCAGAATTCCCCAACCAGACAGTCCCTCCCTCCTTCCCTCTCTCCCTCCCTCCCTCCCTCCCTCTCCTCTGGTCCTTTCTTCCTTCTTTCCTCCCTCCCTCCTTCTCTCTCTCTTTCTCTCCTTTTGTCCTTTCTTTCTTCTTTCCTCCCTCCTTCTCTCTTTCTCTCTCTTTGTCCTTTCTTCTTTCTTTCCTCCCTCCCTCTCTCCCTCCTTCTTCTCTCTCTTTCTCCCCCTTTGTCCTTCCTTCCTCCCTTCCTCCCTCCTTCTCTCTCTCTCTTTCTCCCCCTTTGTCCTTCTTTCCTCCCTCCTTCTCTCTCTCTTTTTCTCTTTTTGTCATTTCTTCTTTCTTTCCCCCTCTTTCTCCCTTCTTCTTCTCTCTCTTTTTCCCCCTTTGTCCTTCCTTCCTCCCTCCCTCCCTCCTTCTCTCTGTCTTTCTCTCCCTTTGTCCTTCCTTCCTCCCTCCCTTCTCCTTCTTCTCTAACTCTTTCTCCCCCTTTGTCCTTTCTTCCTTCTTTCCTCCCTTCCTCCCTCCTTCTTGCCTGCCTACCTCCATCTCTCTTTATTCTTCTTTCCTTCCTTCCTCCCTCCCTCCTCTTCCTCCTTCTCTCTCTCTCTCTCTCTCTCTCTCTCCCCCTCCTTTGTCCTCCTTTCCTCCCTTCCCCCCTCCTGGCTGGGGAATTCTGGGAGTCGAAGTCCACAAATCTTAAGAGTTGCCAAAGTTGGAAGCTCCCCTCCCCTGCCCCCATTTATACCGCCCCTCCTCCTTTCTCACCCAAGAGACCAAGGATTTTTTAAAAATGGGTTGCTTGGGTCTTGTGGCAGGCCGTGAGTTTCCCCTTTCGAGCCCTACTAGTGATTTGCACAGGGTTGGACCTTTGTGGGCACGGAGGGTGTATTGGCTCAGCTGGATGCCCGTGGAAGAAACAGACCCTCTGAAGTTCTGAAACAAGGCTTGTGGCCTCTCCTGGAACTCAAAAGGGTGCGCGCATGTCTGGGTGTGCGCTTGTGTGTTTGTGTGCGTCCCTGTTGATTTTGTTTTCCCCTGAATTTCATTTTCCCCTTCGGGGCATCCAGCTTCTCGTGCCCATGAGGAGGTTTCTCTGTTAGTTGCTGAGGCTTGGCTGGTCCACAGAACATTTTCTTCCTTCCGATTAAAGAGGAAATAAGAGAGAGGAAAACCAGCTTCTGCTTCAGAGCCTCCACACATCTGCCCGAGGAAAAGCTGGATCCCAGTGGGACCCTCTGCCTGAGGGAGATTCCTAGTCTTTCTCAGCTTTCCTTTGATAGCATCCCGTTTTAGGGAGAGCTTCCTTCCTTCCTTCCTTCCTTCCTTCCTTCCTTCCTTCCTTCCTTCCTTCCTTCCTTCCTTCCTTCCTTCCCTCTCACCCACCCACCCACACACCTATCTTTCCGTATATTCCTTGCTTCCTTCCTCCCTTCCTTCCTTCCTTCCTCCCTTCCTCCCTTTATCCTTCCTTCCTTCCCACCCACCCACCTATCTTTCCTTATATTCCTTCCTTCCTTCCCTCCCACCCACCTATCTTTCCTTCCTTCCTTCCTTCCCTCCCACCCACCTATCTTTCCTTCCTTCCTTCCTTCCTTCCTTCCCTCCCACCCACCTATCTTTCCTTCCTTCCTTCCTTCCTTCCCTCCCACCCACCCACCCACCTATCTTTCCTTATATTCCTTCCTTCCTCCCTTCCTCCCTTTATCCTTCCTTCCTTCCTTTCCTCCCACCCACCTACCTATCTTTCCTTATATTCCTTCCTTCCTTCTTCCCTCCCACCCACCTACCTATCTTTCCTTATATTCCTTCCTTCCTCCCTGCCTCCCTCCCTCCCTCCCTTTATCCTTCCTTCCCTCCCACCCACCTACCTATCTTTCCTTATATTCCTTCCTTCCTTCCTTCCTTCCTTCCTTCCTCCCTTTATCCTTCCTTCCTCCCTTTATCCTTTCCTTCCTTCCCACCCACCCACCTATATTTCATATTACTTCCTTCCTTCCTTCCTTCCTTCCTTCCTTCCTTCCTTCCTTCCTTCCTTCCTTCCTCCCTTTATCCTTCCTTCCTTCCCTCCCACCCACTCACCTACCTATCTTTCCTTATATTCCTTCCTTCCTTCCTTTCTCCCTCCCTTTTGTCCTCCCTCCCTCCCTCCCTTTTTATCCTCCCCCTCCTTTCTTTTATCCTTTCCTTCTCCCCTTTCCTCCCTCCCTCTCTCCCTTCATCCTACCTTCCCTTATATTCCTCTGTTCCTCTCCCTCCCTCCCTTTCTCCCTTTCTCCCTCCCTCCCTCCTACCTAACCTTATATTTCTTCCTCCCTCCCTCTCTCCCTTCTTTTATACCTCCCTTTCTTCCTTCCCTCCCTCCCTCCCTTCCTCTTAGACTTTCATGGGGATTGCTGGGAGGGGCCCTGTTTCGATAGCCGCCTGTGGCCAGAGACGAGGGCTGACTGTCAATAGAGAAAGGACCCCTTCCCATCTTCCTTCCCCCCCCACCCCACCCCCCACCCCCCTTCCCAATTAGCATTCCTTGGCGGTTCCCAGGACGCCTCCTGCCTCTCTGATGCTCTCCCGCCCGAGGAGGGGGTTGTGGAACATCCCCCTTGCACCCCGCATTTCTGTGGAGGCTGAATATGAAATCCCTTTTGTTCTTCCTCCCCAATGTGTCAAGGCACGATAAGCGTTTTTATCGATAAGAGCCGTTCAACACACGCCAGCTGCCGCCCCCAGCAGCAACCTTGATTTGCTGCCCGACGTTGGGAAAAGGCCTCCTTCAGTGGCCACAGTCTCTTTCTCAAGGAGGTTGGGGTTTGGGTTTGGGGTTTTTTTTTTTTTTGGGAAAAATAAAATTAAACTTCAACTTTGAGCTCAAGAGAGATGTTCCTCTTCCTCCTCCTCCTCCCTCCTCCTCTTCCTCCTTCTCCCTTCCTCCTCCTCCTTCTCCTCCTCTTCCCCCTCCTCCTCTTCCTCCTCCTCTTCCTCTTCCCTCCTCCCTCTTCCTCCTCTTCCTCCTTCTCCTCCTCTTCCCCCTCCTCCTCCTCTTCCTCCTTCTCCTCTTCCTCTTCCCTCCTCCCTCTTCCTCCTCTTCCTCCTTCTCTTCCTCTTCCTCCTCCCTTCCTCCTCCTCCTTCTCCTCCTCTTCCCCCTCCTCCTCCTTCTCTTCCTCCTTCTCTTCTTCCTCCTCCCTCTTCCTCCTCTTCCTCCTCCTCTTCCTCCTTCTCTTCCTCTTCCTCCTCCCTTCCTCCTTCTCCTCCTCTTCCCCCTCCTCCTCCTCCTCCCCCTCCCTTCTCCTCCTCTTCTTCCTCCTCCCTCCTCCTTCTCCCCTCCTCTTCCTTTTTCTCCTCCTCCTCCCTTCCTCCTCCTCCTCCCTCCTCCTCCTTCTCTTCCTCCTCCTCCTCCCTCCTCCTCTTCCTCCCCTCCTCTTCCTTTTCCTCCTCCTCCCTTCTCCTCCTCCTCCCCCTTCCTCTTCCTTCTCTGCCCCTCCTCTTCCTTTTTCTCTTCCTCCTCCTCCCTCCTCCTCCCCTCCTCTTCCTTTTTCTCCTCCTCCTCCCTTCCTCCTCTCCTCCTCCTCCTCCTCCTGCTCTTCCTCCTTTTCCTCCTCCTGCTCCTTCCCCCCCATTATTCTGTACACCGCAATGTGCAAAGCAGAAATGAATAGCTTGATATTTTGGGCTGTGGTTCTGGAGAGATTCAGACCATTGTTTTTCAATAGAGAGCCCCAAACACTTAGAATTCTGGCCACAGCTGCACCATATTACTTTCTAAGGCCTGTTTGACTTGAATGTTAAAATTCGGGAAGCAAAAGTGGCAGGAAGATTTTATACAAGGCAGGCGCTGTATTATTTCTCCGTCTTACCCATCTGGAAAGTCTGCGCTTCCAGCCTTGTCAGTCCTCCCCGTGCACTTTTGCGGAGTATGTTAATTTATTTCCACACCTTCCAATTTTCCAAAATAGGAAGCAGAAAATCCTGGAAGCCTTTTCTGTTATTGCCAGCTTCAAAAACACTGGCTTTGCTCTCTAATTTGATGAAATGAAATACACAAGGCGTGCCAGCCTAATAACTTGCACAGCCAGCCTCTCCGCTCTGCGGTTGGTGGGGCAGGTTATTGCTTCTCTTCCTGTAAATTGACATCAAAATCTATTTAAACAAGTCTGTGGCAGGAGGGACGAGCCCAGAGTAGTTGATGAAAACCTCAGAGAAAACACACACACACACACACAAACACACAAATATTTTCCGGAGGACCTTTTAATTCTCTCTTATTTCTGCTGCTGTCCTTAAGGTGTTTTATTTCCATGACATGTTTACGTTTTCCTTTCATCCCTCTTTTTTCGCTTTGCGCCTCTTTTAAAGAATAGTTGTCTTTAATTGATTGTCTTTGTGCCTGTGTGTGTGTGTGTGTAGAGTATGTGCGTGTGTGTTTTTCAAATAACGATCTGCATAGATTTTATTTCTGCTTTTTAGCCACGTGATGCTTAGTCGGTCTTGACGATAGGGGAATAAAATATTGAATAGTGCAATGTGGCTCTAGAACAGGGGTAGGCAACCTCTGACTTGTGGACTTCAACTCCCAGAATTCCTGAGCCAGCATGGAGAACAATGGCCCCTTCATGACTTGTGGACTTCAACTCCCAGAATTCCTGAGCCAGCATGGGGAACAATGGCCCCTTCATGACTTGTGGACTTCAACTCCCAGAATTCCTGAGCCAGGATGGGGGAAAATTTGGCCCCATCATGACTCATGAACTTCAACTTCCAGAATTCTTGAGCCAGCATGAGGGAACTATGGCCCCTTCATGACTTGTGGACTTCAACTCCCAGAATTCCTGAGCCAGCATGGCTCAGCTTGGAAACCTCTCACTTTCCCCTCAGCATGACTGGCTCAGGAATTCTGGGAGTTGAAGTCCACGAGTCATAAAAGAGCCAGGGTTGCCTACTCTGGCCTAGGCCTAGTCTGCTTTATGACTCGTGGACTTCAACTCCCAGCATTCCTTAGCCAGCATGGCTCAGCTTGGAAACCTCTCCCTTTCCCCTCAGCATGGCTGGCTCAGGAATTCTGGGAGGAAGTCCACAAGTCATAAAAGAGCCAAGGTTGCATACCTCTGGCCTACGCTTACGCCGCTTTCTGACTCGTGGACTTCAACTCCCAGAATTCCTGAGGCAGCCATGCTGAGGGAAAGGGAGAGGTTTCCAAGCTGAGCCATGCTGGCTCAGGAATTCTGGGAGTTGAAGTCCACGAGTCATAAAGCAGCCTAGGCCTAGGCCAGAGGTAGGCAACCTTGGGCCTTTTATGACTTGTGGACTTCAGCTCCCAGAATTCCTGAGCCAGCATGGCTCAGCTTGGAAACCTCCCTTTCCCGTCAGCATGGCCGGCTCAGGAATTCTGGGAGTTGAAGTCCACGAGTCATAAAAGAGCCAAGGTTGCCTACCCCTGCTCTAGAACAATGCAAAGTCAACCGCCGGCTAGTTGCATAATGGAAAATAATGGAGACACACTTGGAGATTGCAAGTAGTCCCTGAGTTACGACAGTTCAATTAGTGACCGTTCGAACTTACAGAAACACTTGGAAAAGGGACTTCTGACCGTTTTTCACACTTATGACCGTTGCATCGCCCAGGGTCACGTAATCAAAATTCAGAGACTTGGCAGTTGACTCATATTTACGATAGTCGCAGAGTCCCGGGTGGGTCATACGATCCCCTATTGCGACCTTGTGACAAGGCAGGTCAGTGGGGGAGCTTGTTTCACTTAACAACCGGTGTGACTAACATCTGAAGTGATTCACTTAACGACTGTGGGTAGAAAGGTCGTAAAATGGGGCGAAATTCATTTAACAACTCTCCCGCTTAGCGGTAGAAGTTTTAGACTCTGTTTTCGTCGTAAGTGGGAGAACCACCTGTGTTGGCAAAAATGAGGGGGGGGGCAGCTTTGCATCGGAGAGATTTTCCACAGGAGATTCATTAATATCTGAAAGTATTAGTTAATGGATTATTAATATCTGAAGGTTGTAAAGCTGTGAATGCTCCAACACTGGAAGTTTTCTAGAAGAGACTGGCCAGCCATTTGTCTGAAATGGTATAGGGTTTCCTGCCTGAGCAGGGGGTTGGACTAGATGACCTCCAAGGTCCCTTCCAATTTTAGAATGGAATGGAATGGAATGGAATAGAATAGAATAGAATAGAATAGAATAGAATATATATGGAACAGAATAGAATAATAAATAATAAAATAAAAAATACAACATTCTATTCTGCTCTGTTCTATTCTGCTCTGTTCTATTCTGCTCTGTTCTATTCTATTCTATTCTACTTTACTTCGTGCCAGATTTCGAGAACGTTGTGTTTAAGAGTGTATTCATTTATTTCCGTGTATGCCTGGAGCGCTGCCTTGGTGTGACGCTTTTGAGAAAATATGCTGGTTTATGTATTATTATAGGTCTGTTTGGGACTTGAACGTTGATTATTAAAATCTCTAAAGAACGATTCCCAGACAGGCATCAGGCAGAGCTATAATTGCCATTGCGAAACTTAATTTTGTTTTTCTTTTTTTACAGATTGCATTTTCACAGCACAGTAACTTTATGGATCTGGTGCAATTCTTTGTCACCTTTTTCAGGTACGGTAGCACTACACCCAATTATTATATACTCATTACATCAGGGGCGGGCAATTCATTTTTCCAAGGGCCCAGCTGAAAAACTGCAAACGACTCTGAAGTTGGCATAGGCATGGCCGGACCCATCTAGTTAAATTAGAAAAAAAAAAAATACATAGCAGTCTCCTTCAAAATACAGGTGGTCCTCGGCTTACCACCACGATTCAGCCCCAAATTATCCATCGCTAAGCGAGGCAGTTGTTAAGTCAGTTTTTGCCCCATCTTACGACCTTTCTAGCTGCCGTTGTTAAATGAATCGCGGCAGTTCTTAAGCTAGGAACACGGTTGTTAACTTAAACTGGCTTCCCCCATCGACTTTGCTTGTTAGAAGGTCGCATAAGGGGATCTCGTGTCCCCCCTCCCCCCCCCGGGGCACACTGAGACCGTCACAAATATGAGTCGGTTACCAAGCGTCTGAATTTGGATCACGTGACCCTGGGGCTCCTGCAAATGGCCCTAAGCGTGAAAAATGGTCGTAAAACATATAAAGCTAAAACGTATAAGGAGCGGTTGCTGGAATTGGGTATAATAATAATAATAATAATAATAATAATAAGAAGAAGAAGAAGAAGAAGAAGAAGAAGGAAGAAGAAGAAGAAGAAGAAGGAAGAAGAAGAAGAAGAAGAAGAAGAAGAAGAAGAAGAAGAAGAAGAAGGAAGAAGAAGAAGAAGAAGAAGAAGAAGAAGAAGAAGAAGAAGAAGAAGAAGAAGGAAGAAGAAGAAGAAGAAGAAGAAGAAGAAGAAGAAGAAGAAGAAGAAGAAGAAGAAGAAGAAGAAGAAGAAGAAGAAGAAGTTGGAAGGAACCTTGGAGGTCATTTAGTCCAACCCCCTGTTCAGGCAGGAAACCCTATACCACTTTGGACAAATGGCTGTCCAGTCTCTTCTTAAAGACTTCCAGTGTTGGCGCATTCACCGCTTCTGGTGGCAGGTTGTTCCACTGGTTAATTGTTCTCACTGTCAGGAAGTTTCTCCTTAGTTCCAGGTTGCTTCTCTCCTTGATGAGTTTCCATCCGTTGCTTCTTGTCCTGCATTCAGATGCTCTAGAGCAGGGCTTTTCAACCTTTTCGCCCATTATCCCACTTTTAGGATATGGCAACATCCGAGTACCACCAGTCGCCTAGCAAGGTGTCAAAGATTTGATGACCATCTGAAATGGCAAAAATTTCGGCTTATTTGAAAGATCAATCGCAAGAGAAATATCTCTTGGTGTGGAAAAGATGGATAAATTTTATACAGTATAAGTATGATATTAAAAGATATTATTTAGCTTTTGAATAATTTATGTTTAAAGTTTAAGATAATAAGTATTTTTCATTATATATATATATATATATTGGACTTTTTTATTATATATATATTGGACTTTTTTTTTTAGATGTAATTTTTGTTTGAGGTTTACTTAAGTTTAAATGTTTTGTATTTTTAGTTCTAGCTAACCCTGTATTCAGCTCTGGGAAGAGGGGGGGGAGGGTTTTTGGGAGGGTAGGGAGGTAGTGGGAGAGGGATTTTATTGTAAAATTGCAAAAACTTTCAATAAAAAAAAAAAGATTTGATGACCAAAAAAAAAAAAAAAGGAAAAAAGTGATAAAAGTACAGGTAGTCCTCGACTTACAGCAGTTCGCTTAGTGACTGTTCAAAGTTACATTGGCACTGAAAAAAGTGCCCCCCAAGCCACAGCCGAGCAAGACACCTGCCTGCCCCCCCCCCCCGGCGATGCTCTTCCTCCTGTCCGAGGTTTCCATTGTTGTGAGCATTTCTGTTGAGGATTGGCAGTGGGGATGGGGTGGGGGGTATTTGGTTTTTATTCCCCCCCGTCTGCTGGGTGGTTGCAGCAGATTTGGGTCGCTTCCCATGACCCTGGGACACTGTGACCGTCATAAATATGAATCAGTGGCCAAGCATCTGAATGTAAATCACAAGACCCTGGAGAGGCTGCAACATTCCAGCTGATCGGCGCTTCTTCTGGGCTCAGCAGAAGCACCAGGATCAGCGCTGAGCTCCAGCTGGAGCCTGGCGCTGATCCTGGCGCTTCCACTGAGCCTTGACAGCCCCGAAGAAGCACCGATCAGCTGGAAAGCGGCACTGATCCTGATGCTTCCGCTGAGCCCTGACAGCCCTGCAGCTCCAGCCATCTGTCACTCAGGCTTGTGCGGTGCTGCCACCGGATCAGCTCATTCCCCTCCCCCGCTATCACTTTTCTAGGATGGTCACGTACCACCTGCCAGGTGCCAATGTACCACAGGTGGTACCCGTACCACTGGTTGAAAAGCCCTGCTGTAGAGAATAGCTTGACTCCCTCTTCTTTGGGGCAGCCCCTGAGATACTGGAAGACTGCTATCCTGTCCCCCCTCGTCCTTCTCTTCATTAAACTAGACATCCCCAATTCCAGCAACCGTTCCTCATAGGTTTTAGCCTCCAGTCCCCTAATCATCTTTGTTGCTCTATGTCCAGTTTGATGAAGAGAAGGACGAGGGGGGACATGATAGCAGTATTCCAGTATCTCAGGGGCTGCCCCAAAGAAGAGGGAGTCAAGCTATTCTCCAAAGCTCCTGAAGGCAGGACGAGAAGCAACGGATGGAAACTAATCAAGGAGAGAAGCAACTGGGAATTAAGGAGAAACTTCCTGACAGTGAGAACAATTAACCGGTGGAACTACCTGCCTCCAGAAGCGGTGAATGCTCCAACACTGGAAGTTTTTAAGAAGAGACTGGATTGTAAAAACAATCCACGCAGGCTGGACATGGATAATCAAAGGGCCGGATGTGGCCTGGGGACCGTGAAATGCCCAGATCTATATTGTACGATACTACACAGTATTATAGGATGCGACATGGTCTCTCTAAAATCTGTAATCTTCCTTGTTTTGAAGAACATAAAAAAATAGAAGAAAAAAACTGGATTTTTAAGGGAATATGGGGGCTCCCTTCCTTTGCATCAACCTCACAAAAAGTTGTTGGACTCAGGCTTGACATCTAGAACGTGCGTCAACCTGCTGGGGGAGGATGGAGTGGTTCCTTGCAAAAAAAAAAAAATTGTGGGTTGCACCACCACTGTAAGATCATCCATCAGGGATAATAGAATATCAGAGTTGGAAGGGACCTCGGAGGTCATCTACTCCAACCCTCTCTGCTCGAGCAGGAGACCCTGTAACCACTTCAGACAGGTGGCTGTCCAGTCTCTTCTGGAAAACCTCCAGCGTCGGGGCACCCACAGCTTCTGGCAAGTCGTTCCACTGGTTAATTGTCCTCCCTGTCAGAAAATTGAATCTTGAACTACTAGACTAGGGGTAGGCAACCTTGGCCCTTTTATGACTGGTGGACTTCAACTCCCAGAATTCCTGAGCCAGTATGGCTCAGCATGGAAACCTCTCCCTTTCCCCTCAGCATGACTGGCTGAGGAATGCTGGGAGTTGAAGTCCACCAGTCATAAAAGAGCCCAGGTTGCCTACCTCCGGCCTAGGCCGCTTTATGACTCATGAACTTCAACTCCCAGAATTCCTGAGCCAGCATGGCTCAGCATGGAAACCTCTCCCTTTCCCCTCAGCATGACTGGCTGAGGAATGCTGGGAGTTGAAGTCCACCAGTCATAAAAGAGTCCAGGTTGCCTACCTCCGGCCTAGGCTGCTTTATGACTCATGGACTTCAACTCCCAGAATTCCTGAGCCAGCCATGCTGAGGGGAAAGGGAGAGGTTTCCAAGCTGAGCCATGCTGGCTCAGGAATTCTGGGAGTTGAAGTCCACGAGTCAAAAGAGCCAAGGTTGCCTACCTCTGGCCTAGGCCTAGGCTGCTTTATGACTCATGGACTTCAACTCCCAGAATTCCTGAGCCAGCATGGCTCAGCTTGGAAACCTCTCCCTTTCCCCTCAGCATGGCTGACTCAGGAATTCTGGGAGTTGAAGTCCACCAGTCATAAAAGGGCCAAGGTTGCCTACCCCTGGACTAGACCGAATCAAAATCTGGTTGCCGATGACCGATCTGAAATAAAATCTCCACCAGCTTTGCAGCTCTTGACGGAGAACCGCTGCCTCCATGTGGCAGGTTGCAAAATAAATAAATAAATAAAAATTAGGTGCAGGATCATGCAAATTACGACAAGGTGGGTGCCAGAGAATCACCTGCTATAAGCATTGCAGAAGATAAAAGCCAAAATGAAAATCATGGAGTTTCTAATGGCAAATGGAAAAGGAAACCATGTGGAAGTCTTCTACGGAGTTTAAATTTAATGTTCTATTTCTTTGAGGAGTTCCATCAGGCCCAGCTGTGGGAAAATAGGATCGGGTTAGTGAGTAATCACCTTTTGTAATCATCCACATCAGGGGTCTCCAAACCTGGCCCTTTTAGGACGTGTGGACTTCAACTCCCACAATTCCTCAGCCAGCCGCCATTTTGTT
Source organism: Crotalus helleri (assembly GCA_024509115.1). Lineage (NCBI taxonomy): Eukaryota > Metazoa > Chordata > Lepidosauria > Squamata > Viperidae > Crotalus > Crotalus helleri. The sequence goes on along the minus strand of JAKSXO010000062.1, from coordinate 1,842,691 downwards.
TGTTAGATTTAAGACACGAGTCTTCAAACTTGGCCCTTTTGTGACTTGTGGACTTCAACTCCCAGAATTCCTCAGCCAGGCATGCTAGCTGAGGAATTCTGGGAGTTGAAGCCCACTCCTCTTAAAGACTATATCAGAGGTCTTCCAACTTGGCCCTTTTATGACTTGTGGACTTCAACTCCCAGAATTCCTCAGCCAGGCATGCTAGCTGAGGAATTCTGGGAGTTGAAGCCCACTCCTCTTAAAGACTATATCAGAGGTCTTCAAACTTGGCCCTTTTATGACTTGTGGACTTCAACTCCCAGAATTCCTCAGCCAGGCACGCTGGCTGAGGAATTCTGGGAGTTGAAGCCCACTCCTCTTAAAGACTATATCAGAGGTCTTCAAACTTGGCCCTTTTATGACTTGTGGACTTCAACTCCCAGAATTCCTCAGCCAGGCACGCTGGCTGAGGAATTCTGGGAGTTGAAGCCCACTCCTCTTAAAGACTATATCAGAGGTCTTCAAACTTGGCCCTTTTATGACTTGTGGACTTCAACTCCCAGAATTCCTCAGCCAGGCACGCTGGCTGAGGAATTCTGGGAGTTGAAGCCCACTCCTCTTAAAGACTATATCAGAGGTCTTCAAACTTGGCCCTTTTATGACTTGTGGACTTCAACTCCCAGAATTCCTCAGCCAGGCACGCTGGCTGAGGAATTCTGGGAGTTGAGGTCCACTCCTCTTAAAGTCTATAGCAAGGGTCTTCAAACTGGGCCCTTTTATGATGTCTAGAAAATGGGAGACGGTGAGTTCTAGTTCTGCCACCAGGAGATAGTTCTATTCCCACTTTAGGCATGAAAGCCAGCTGGGTATGTTTGGGCCAGTCACCAGGAGATTGTGAATTCTAGTCCCACTTTAGGCATAAAAGCTGACTGGGTGACTTTGGGCCAATCCCTCTCTCTCTCAACCCAACCCACCTCACAGGGTCGTTGTGGGAAAAATAGGAGGACCAAAGCCTGTGAGATACGTTCACTGCCTTATTGGTTTGGTTTGGTCACTTTTGCTATGTTTTCCTAACGTCCAAGCCAGGGAAAGGCAGATCACCGAATTTATTTCTCTTCTTCTCCTTCTTTTTCAGCTGCTTCTTGTCTCTGCTCCTGGTGGCTGCCGTGGTTTGGAAGATTAAGCAAAGCTGCTGGGCCTCACGGAGGAGAGAGGTGGGTCAAACTGACGCAGTTACCGCTTCCGGCAATGATCTGCGCATTTCCGGCTCCCTTTTATTTCCCGAAGAGAAGCGACCTATTTTGCTTTGGGTAAAAACGAACGTCCGGTCTTTATACGCAGCCAGACAGGGGAAGAAGGGCTGAGCGGTCTCTTTCCTCGCACTCGCACCCTTCGTGGTCCTTGACTTGCAACCATTAGTCTAGCCCAGGGGTAGGCAACCCTGGCTCTTTTATGACTGGTGGACTTCAACTCCCAGAATTCCTGAGGCAGCCATGCTGAGGGGAAAGGGAGAGGTTTCCAAGCTGAGCCAGGCTGGCTCAAGAATTCTGGGAGTTGAAGTCCACAAGTCATAAAGCGGCCTAGGCCTAGGCCAGGGTTAGGCAACCTTGGCTCTTTTATGACTCGTGGACTTCAACTCCTAGAATTCCTGAGCCAGCATGGCTCAGCTTGGAAACCTCTCCCTTTCCCCTCAGCATGGCTGGCTGAGGAATTCTGGGAGTTGAAGTCCACGAGTCATAAAAGAGCCAAGGTTGCCTACCTCTGGCCTAGGCCGCTTTATGACTCGTGGACTTCAACTCCCAGCATTCCTCAGCCAGCATAGCTCAGCTTGGAAACTCTCCCTTTCCCCTCAGCATGGCTGGCTCAGGAATTCTGGGAGTTGAAGTCCACCAGTCATAAAGGAGCCAGGATTGCCTACCCCTGGTCTAGCCACTGTTCAAAGTTACTACAGCACGGTAAAAAAGCGACTTATCACAAGCACGGTTTCGCCAGCCACGCGGCCCAGATTGGTCGCTTGGCTACCGGCCTGTGCTTTAACGATGGTTGCAACATCCCAAGATCGCCCGATCGTGGTTTGTGACCCTTCCCGGCCGGGTTCTGACAAGCAAAGTCAGCGCAGGAAATGGATTCACTTACGATAACAGGCGGAGGAATTTGCTGAACAACCGCAGCGGGAAAGGACCTGCAACTGGGTATAACTCATTTAGCCACCACCAGTTGGTTAAAGGGTTAAATGTAGTCATAAATTGAGGACTACCTCTGTATACCAAAGAGAGACAGTCTGGTCTAGTGGTCAAGGTACCAGGCTAGAAAGCAGGAGACAGTGTGTTGTAGTCCCGCCTTAGGCATGAAAGCCGGCTGGGTGATTTTGGGCCAATCACTAGGAGACAGTGAGTTCTAGTCCCATCTTAAGCATGAAAGCTGGCTAGGTGACTTTAGACCAATCACTAGGAGATGGTTAGTTCTAGTCCTGCCTTATACATGAAAGTCAGTCAGGTGACTTTGGACCAATCACTAGGAGAGAGTGAGTTCTAGTCTCATCTTAAGCATGAAAGCTGGCTAGGTGACTTTAGACAAATCACTAGGAGACGGTGAGTTCTAGTCCCGCCTTATACATGAAAGTCAGTCAGGTGACTTTGGACCAATCACTAGGAGACAGTGAGTTCTAGACCAATCACTAGGAGACAGTGAGTTCTAGTCTCATCTTAAGCATGAAAGCTGGCTAGGTGACTTTGGACCAATCACTAGGAGACGGTGAGTTCTAGTCCCGCCTTATACATGAAAGTCAGTCGGGTGACTTTGGACCAATCACTAGGAGAGAGTGAGTTCTAGTCTCATCTTAAGCATGAAAGCTGGCTAGGTGACTTTAGACAAATCACTAGGAGACGGTGAGTTCTAGTCCCGCCTTATACATGAAAGTCAGTCAGGTGACTTTGGACCAATCACTAGGAGACAGTGAGTTCTAGACCAATCACTAGGAGACAGTGAGTTCTAGTCTCATCTTAAGCATGAAAGCTGGCTAGGTGACTTTGGACCAATCACTAGGAGACGGTGAGTTCTAGTCCCGCCTTATACATGAAAGGCAGCCGGGTGACTTTGGACCAATCACTAGGAGAGTTCTAATCCCAGTTTAAGCATGAAAGTTGGGTAGGTGACTTTGGGCCAATGACTGGGAGAGCATGAGTTCTAATCCTGCCATAAAATTGGGACAGTCCTGTGGGTGACCCATCTTAGGACTGTCCCGGTTTACAACTGCAATGGGCAGGCTCCATTACAGTCCTTGAGGACTAGCTGTACGTATAACCTCAAGCTCCTTGAAAAAGATGCAGGTTACTTCCAGGTAACTCCGTGTAGTACCAGGTGTGTAAGTATTTGGCCTAATTTCTCCGCTTTGTTTTTATGTTTTGTTTTCCTATCTTTTGTTTTTAAACTTAAGCAATATAAATGGCACAAACAAAGAGATTGAAGACGGCAAAAAAGAATAACAGTGTAAAATACAGATGAAAGTGGTCCTTGAGTTACCACCACAGTAGGGCCCAAAATTTAGGTGGCTAAGTGAAACAATTGTTAAGTGAGTTTTGTCCCGTTTTGCGACTTTTCTTGCCACAGTTGTTATGTTGTTAAGTGAATCCCCCCATCGACTTTGCTTGTCAAAAGGTTGCAAAAGTGGATCATGTGACCCCGGAACACTATGATCGTCGTAAGTATGAACCGCTTGCCAAGGGTCCGAATTTTGATCACATGACCACGGGGATGCTGCAACGGTCGTAAGTATGGAACAACGGTCTTAAGCCCCTTTTTCCAATGCCATTGTAACTTTGAACTGTCACTAAATGAATTGCAATTCACTACAAATAAGCTAACAAGAGCTCTAGAATCTCATAGAGATTATGGTTTTCCAGTATGTGGTTAATTACTTGTGAGTGACAGAATGTATTACGTCACTTTTAAAAAAAATTAGAAATTGCTCTTAAGCTCAGAAATATGTGATTAAGAACCGTGGTCAACTCGGTACAAAATTAAGAGGTATAATTAAGGAATCAGTGTGGCCAAGCCAGTCAAAGTGGAATATCCCAGGAAGTGAAAAATATAGACTCCATATATATATATAGAAAAATCAACATTTTGAACGGCACAAAGCTGTGCGTTAAATTATAGACCCAGCATGCTTTCCAATTAGAATTCAATTCCACATAAGATAGGAAGGTATTCTGGAAGTGGAAGCCAACTCCATCATTTCATACAATACCTTTGGAGCAATTAATAAAGTTAGTCCTCGGCTTACAACAGTCCCGTTTAGTGACTGTTCAAATCGGCAGTGGAAAAAAGCGACATGTCTGTTTTTCACAGTCAGGTGATCAAAACACAGCCGTTTGGCAACTGACTTGTACTTATGACGGTTTGCAGCATCCGCTGGGGTCACATGATCCCCTACATAATCCCCTTTTGCGACTTTCTGACGACCGAAGTCAAAGGGGGGGGAAGCAGGTTTCGCTTAACGACCGTGTTACTGACTTTAAAACTGCAGTGATTCATTTAACAACGGTGACCAGAAAGGTCGTCAAACGGGGTGGAAAAAAAATCGCTTAACCAATGTTTCGCTTAGCGGCATCAATTTGGGGCCCAGGGGTGGTTGTGTAAAGCGAGGACCACCCGTAGTTTCAGATCAGAATTGGCAGACGGCAGGGCTGCGGCAGGGGGTTGGACTAGATGGCCTCCGAGGTCCCGTCCGACTCTGCTGATGTTCTAGGAGAGAAACGATCCTCGGAGGCTTTAATCCAATCCCGTTCAAGCAGGCTTAGAAAGCAGGAAGGTCGTAAAATGGAGCCAAGCTCCCTTAACAATGGTCTCGCTTAGCCACGGAAACGTTGGGCTCCACTGTGGTCGTAAGTCGAGGACTTCCTGTGCACACAAAGCTAATTCAGTGTATTTTCTATGCAGCCTTGTGGGTCCAAATGTCCTTCACACACACACACACACACACACACGTGCACAACCCTGCCCTTCTTTAGGGCATTTGACCAAATCTTTGCAAGAAAGAACATCAGTTCCGCTCCCCAGATCTCCGCCCTTTGAATGAAATATCATATTTTATGGAGGGGTTTAATTGCTGCCTAAATTGACTCTATATTACCGCCCCAGCTATACCTGCCACTTAGGTCTTAATTACTCTTTTTTTCCTCAAGATACGGATATTGCGCCGTTCTCCATGATTGCCATGGCTACAGCCGTGTAACCCAACATTTGTTCACTTTCAAACTGTTTCTCTTCCCATTGGGATTTTTTGATGTTTTTCATTCTCCAGCCGGCTCTGTTTTTCGGAGTTTTGGTACAAGTAGACGCCTTGGATTCAGGAAAGGGGATTTATCGGTTGGAGAGAATATTGGTAGCCCAGGGTCGAACGGGGGGGGGGGGGTCCCTGGTGCTCTCTGAGGTGGGTGGTCTCCTTGCAGGTAATGTCGTCAGTGCTGGAGGGGAGTGGGGTTTGCCAAAGGGAGGAGGAGGAGGAGGAGAGGAGGACTGTGGGGTCCTTGTTGCTTTCCCAGCTTGATGGTTTTCTTGCAGACATCTCATTACCAAACTAGGCTATATCATCAGTGCTGGAAGGGATTGCCAAGAGGGAGGAGGAGGAGGAGGACAACTATGGAGTCTTTGGAACTCTTTCAGCTCCATGGTTTTCTTGCAGACATCTCATTACCAAACTAGGTAACATCATCAGGGCTACAAAGAACCGGTAGCTAACTTTTTGTTGCCCAGGCCCAGAATGGACTTCCGGAAGTGGCATCCCACCACTGGATATTTGGCCAATGCATTTGAGACTCTTTTCACACCACTCTAGTAAAGAGCAGTGACCCGTTCCTGCATTAGTACCCCATCTTTCTTATCACAAAGTGATTTTCAGACACGGCATTTTGTTCCGGGACAACTTGTGGGGGGGGGGGAAACAAGATTTGTCGGCCATGATACTGAAGGCCGAGAAGAGAGCTCCCTTTTTATTTCAAGATGTTTGGAAAATGGATAGGTAACATGAAGGAGGAGGCAGATTCAGGATAATAATAAAGCTGGAAGGGACCTTGGAGGTCATCTAGTCCAACCCCCTGTTCAGGCAGGGAATCTTATATCATTTCGGACAAATGGCCGTCCAGTCTCTTCTTAAAAACTTCCAGTGTTGGCCCATTCACCACTTTTGGAGGCAGGTGGTTCCACTGGTTAATTGTTCTGACTGTCAGGAAGTTTCTCCTTAGTTCCAGGTTGCTTCTCTCCTTGGTTAGTTTCCATCCGTTGCTTCTTGTCCTGCCTTCAGGCGCTTTGGAGAATAGCTTGACTCCCTCTTTGGGGCAGTCCCTGAGATACTGGAAGACTGCTATCATGTCCCCCCCTCATCCTTCTCTTCATTAGACTAGACATACCCCATTCCAGCAACCGTTCTTTGTATGTTTTAGCCTCCAGCCCCCTGATCATCTTTGCTGCTCTTCTCTGCCCTCTTTCCAGAGTCTCAATATCTTTTTTACATCGTCGCGACCAAAACTGGATGCCATATTTCAAGTGTGGCCTTACCAAGCAAGGCCTTGTAAAATGGTGTCAAAACTTCATGTCATCTTGATTCTAGGCCTGAAATAAAATCATTTAGATTCTTGAGACGTTTATTCCGCAATGTGCATTTCTGCTCTCTGTTCAAAAAAAGAGAGATCCCTTTAAAAAAATATATAACAAAAGACACAAAAAAACTCCCCCCCCCAAAAAAACCTAAAAAAAACCCAACTGTTTGCTGTGGTACGTCAGCTGAATTTCGAAGAAATAAATCAGCTCCAGGGAAGGTGAGGATTTGAACCTCAGTGCAAAATAATCTTCAAAGTTTGATTGTCTCCAATCATCTGCAGAGAGAAGAGGGAAAAACCACAGTAGTTTTTAGTGACCGTTCAAAGTCACACCAGCCCTGGGGAAAAAAAAGTGGCTTAGAACCCTTTTTTCATACTTATAATAATAATAATAAAGTTGGAAGGGACCTTGGAGGTCATCTAGTCCAACCCCCTGCTCAGGCAGGAAACCCTATCCCATTTCAGACAAATGGCTGTCCAGCCTCTTCTTAAAAACCTCCAATGTTGGAGAAGGGAGGAAGGAAGAATAACAGCATAACAGAGTTGGAGGGGACCTTGGAGGTCATCTAGTCCAACCCCCTGCTCAGGCAGGAAACCCTATCCCATTTCAGACTTCAGATCCAACTTTTTTTCCTCCCTTCTGGTGATCCGCTGGAAAGCATTTAAAATCGCTTTAACCTTCCTGACGTTTGAAAGATCTTGCAGAGAAAAGATTTTATTTTTAAAAGGGGGGGGGGACTCCCTACTTCTCATTTTTCTCAAATGAAAGGGGAAAAAAAAACAAACAAACCAGGATTTGCATCCTTGAGAGAGGGGTCTTCCTTTGATCCGTGAAGATAACGCAGACCCAACATTGTGCCGTTCCGCAACTCTTTTCAGCGGTTCTGGAAAAGTGTGTCTGTTCCCCTGGATCTCGGATGCTGTGTCGTTTCAGAAAGAAGTCATTTTTTTGTGTGCTCTGCACACACTCACACACACACACCACACCAGAGAATGAGAGCCATAGGTGGCTGAGCCATGCCACGCAGGGTGTCCCAAAACACTTAATTTTTTATTTTTTTTGATAGGTCCCAACCGAGCCCTCTGCTTTCCCATCTTGTCCCACGCAAAGCATCTTTGAGACGTAACATCCTTTTCAAATTCCTGGATCAAATAGATGGGATCCATCTATTTGGAGGAATTACAATAGTTCCTTCAATAATTACGTGGCATAATTCTTTGGGCTTCCCTTGATGGAGGGAGCCATTATTATATTTTTCTGCATTTCCCATTTAAAAAAATAAACAAATAAAAACTAACGGGCACCCCCCTGCCCCCCCAGCTAGCAGCTTCAGATCATTTTATTGTCTTTTCCCTGTTTAAGGCCTGGTTCTGATACAGTCATGGGTTTAATGCGTTTAACCCGTTTGTTTTGTGGCTTCTTCACGTGATACCCAGTTCCCAGAAGCTCCTTTCTTTCTTTCTTTCTTTCTTTCTTTCTTTCTTTCTTTCTTTCTTTCTTTCTTTCTTTCTTTCTTTCTTTCTTTCTTTCTTTTTTCTTTCTTTCTTTCTTTCTTTCTTTCTTCTTTCTTTCTTTCTTTCTTTTTTCTTTCTTTCTTTCTTTCTTTCTTTCTTTCTTTCTTTCTTTCTTTCTTTCTTCTTTCTTTCTTTCTTTCTTTCTCTTTGTTTTCCTTCCCTCCTGTCTTCCTTCCTGTCCCTCACTTCATTCCTTCTCTATTTTTCCTTCCTTCCTTTCTTCCTTCCATCCCTCCCAACTTTCTCCTTCCTTCCTTCCCTCACTTTCTCTCACTTCCTTCCTTCCTCCTCTATCTTTTCCTACCTTTCTTCTTCCTTCCTTCCATCCCTCCCATCTTCTTCCTTCCTTTCTTTCTTTCTTTCTTTCTTTCTTTCTTTCTTTCTTTCTTTCTTTCTTTCTTTCTTTCTTTCTTTCTTTCTTTCTTTCTTTCTTTCTTTCTTTCTTTCTTTCTTTCTTTCTTTCTTTCTTTCTTCCTTCCTTCCTTCCTTTCTTTCTTTCTTTCTTTCTTTCTCTTTGTTTTCCTTCCTTCCTGTCTTCCTTCCTTTCCCTCACTTCATTCCTTCTCTACTCCCTCCCATCTTTCTCCTTCCCTCCTTTCTCCCTTTCTTCTTTCTTTCTTTCTTTCTCTTTGTTTTCCTTCCTTCCCTCCTTCTTTCCCTCCCTTTCTCTCACTTCCTTGCTTCTCTCTTTTCCTTCCTTTCTTCTTCCTTCCTTCCATCCCTCCCAACGTTCTCCTTCCTTCCTTCCCTCTTTCCTTTCCTCCCTTTCTCTCCCTTCCTTCCTTCTCTATCTTTTCCTTCCTTCTTCCTTCCTTCCATCTCTCCCATCTTTCTCCTTCCTTCCCTCCTCCCTTTCTTTCTTTCTTTCTTTCTTTCTTTCTTTCTTTCTTTCTTTCTTTCTTTCTTTCTTTCTTTCTCTTTCTTCTCTCTCTCTCTCTCTCTCTCTCCCCCCGTTGTAATTTGCAAAGTGAAACCGCCTGTTGAGAAGCATTTGAATTTTAATTTCTTCTGCCCCCTTTTCTTTTTTCTTTTTTTCAAAAAAACAAACAAATGCCATAAATGTGGCTTTTTACAAAGTTGGTTACAAACCTAATTAGCTAACGTTAATGCAATCGCTGCCCCAGGGAACCGAAAACTTAATTTTAAGCGATGATGGAAATACTGCCACGGAATTATTTATCTGTTGCCTTGTCTGGATCTCTGCATGGGAAGGCTGGTGTGTCCTTCCCCCTTTCATTTCTCGAAGAACGTAGCGTGTTTCTTTTAGGCATTTAAGGGTGTCAACCTCTTATTGTTAAAAGAAATGGAAAAATCCCAAAATTACGGATTGGGGTTTTTTGGTTTTTTTTTGGCTTTTTGCCCCAATGGCTAGATTAGGCAGCACGGAGAGCTTTTAAAGAATTGAAACAGGGTGGAAGGGGCTGGGAACAGTGCTTTTTAATACAGCTAATCCTTCACTTAGAACAATTCTTTTAGTGACCGTTCAAAGTTACAACTGCACTGAAAAAAGTAACTTAATGACCTTGAAACATATGAAGAACAGCTGCGGGACTTGGGTCTGGCTAGTCTAAAGAAAAGAAGAAATAGGGGAGACATGATAGCAGCGTTCCGGTATTTGGGGGGCTGCCACAAGGAAGAGGGGATCACGTTGTTCTCCAAAGCACCAGAGGGCAGGACGAGAAACAATGGTTGGAAACTGATCAAAGAGAGAAGCAACCTGGAATTAAGGAGAAACTTCTTGACAGTGAGGACAATTAACCAGTGGAACAGCTTGCCACCAGAAATCGTGGGCGCTCCATCACAGGAGATTTTTAAGAAGAGACTAGACAGTCACTTGTCTGAGATGGTGTAGGTTCTCCTGCTTGAGCAGGGGGTTGGACTAGAAGACCTCCAAGGTCCCTTCCAGCTCTATTCTATTCTATACCGTTGCAGCATCCCCACGGTCACGTGATCAAAATTTGGCAACTGGCCTGTATTTATGACAGTTGCAGTGTCCCTTCTGACAAGCAAAGTCAATGGGGAAGCCAAATTCACGTAACAACCGTGTTACTAACTTAACAACTGCAGAGAGCCGTAAAATAAGCCAAAATTCACTTAAACTGGAGACAAAAACATACAAGGAACGGTTGCTGGAATTGGGGATGTCCAGTTTGATGAAGAGAAGGACGAGGGGGGACATGATAGCAGTCTTCCAGTATCTCAGGGGCTGCCCCAAAGAAGAGGGAGTCAAGCTATTCTCCAAAGCGCCTGAAGGCAGGACAAGAAGCAACGGATGGAAACTAATCAAGGAGAGAAGCAACCTGGAACTAAGGAGAAACTTCCTGACAGTGAGGACAATTAACCAGTGGAACTGCTTGCCACCAGAAGTTGTGGGTGCTCCATCACTGGAGATTGTTAAGAAGAGCCATTTGTATGATATGGTAGAAATGCTTGAGCAGGGGATTGGACTAGAAGACCTCCAAGGCCCCTAATAATAATGGAAAAACGGTTTTCACACCTAACATTAAGCCACGAGGCAGGCACAGATTGCAAACGGTCACAACTAGATGGAATCAGACCTCTATTTTGGTCATAGATCAGCGTGAAATAACACCAGAGAACCAAATATGCGCAGCAATAATAATAATATAATAATAATAATAATGTTAATAATGCTAATAATAATAAAGTTGGAAGGGACCTTGGAGGTCATCTAGTCCAACCCCCTGCTCAGGCAGGAAACCCTATACCATTTCAGACAAATGGCTGTCCAGTCTCTTCTTAAAAACTTCCAGTGTTACACTTACACTTAGCCAAAATCAAATAAACCCCATTATGGCTGAATGCGACACAAGGAGCTGGTCCATATGTCAATCTTTGAATAGCAGGAACTGGTCATAAGCATAAATGTATAATATTTTCTACCCCATATCAATATGTTGGCAGTTTTGCCTGCTAAACATGTAATAAATATCCAGATACCAAGTTTATTTCTGACAACTGCAAATGTGGCTATTAGTCTGGTTTGGCTGTCTAGATAGAACCATGATACAATTATGTGGGTAACACTTTATACAGTTTTTCTGTCAAGGGAGAGGCCAGTCCCACCGAGGCATTGCAATAAATCTTAGCGCATCCAATTTTTTTTTTTTTGCTATGTAATGTATGGGCAAATTGTAGGTTACAGATTTTTTTGCCTGGCTTGATGTTGCTATCGCTCTTTCTGCAGAGTTTCTCAATTTTTCTCATTGTCCACGTCCTAAAATGTCCTTTCTTAGGAGTGGAGTAAAATGATAAAGAAAGCTGCTTGTGGGGCGAGTGGCTTGGACAGAGGTTGAACTGTGGGGACCCTGATGCTCTCTGAGCTGGGTGGTTGTTCTTGGAGACGTTTCATGACCCAGCTAGGTAACATCATCAGTGCTAGAAGTGGGGCTTGCGGAGAAGGAGGAGAAGGAGAAGGAGAAGAAGGAGGAGGAGGAGAAGAAGAAGAAGAAGAAGAAGAAGAAGAAGAAGAAGAAGAAGAAGAAGAAGAAGAAGAAGAAGAAGAAGAAGAAGAAGAAGAAGAAGAAGAAGAGGAGGAGGAGAAGGAGAAGGAGGAGGAGGACGACTGTGGGGTTCTTGGTGCTCTCTGAGCTGGGTGGTTTTTCTTGCAGACGTTTCATGACCCAACTAGGTAACATCATCAGTACTAGAAGTGGGGCTTGCGGAGAAGGAGGAGAAGGAGAAGAAGAAGAAGAGGAGGAGGAGGAGGAGGATTATGGGGTCCTTGGTGCTCTCTGAGCTTGGTGGTTTTCTTGCAGACGTTTCATGACCCAACTAGGTAACATCATCAGTGTTAGAAGGGAGTGGGGTTTGCAGGGAGGAGGAGGAGGAGGAGGAAGAGGAGGAGGAATGGGGTTCTTGGTACTCTCTGAGCTTGGTGGTTTCATGACCCAGCTGGGTAACATCAGTGATAGTACGGAGTAGGGTTTATGTTTCCACGTGGGTCCTTAAGCTGTGTTGGTGTAAAATGGAAAACTAATAAAAATTGTTTTGGGGGGAAAAAAAGGAGGAGGACTGTGGGGTCCTTGGTTTTCTCTGAGTTTGGTTGTTTTCTTGCAGACGTTTCATGACCCAACTAGGGCACAGCATCAGCCCTAGCAGGCAGTTTGCAGAGAGGAGGAAGGGGTGGGGGAGAAGGGAGAAAAGCACCATGGGCCCTTGGTGCTCTCTGAGCTTGGTGGTTTTCATGTAGACTTTTCATGATCCAACTAGTTGGCATCAACAGTGCCGCTGCTGCCGTGCTGTTGATGACACGATGACCATCAGTGCTCATTTGCACTGATGACGTTCCCTAGCAGGGTCACGAAACGTCTGCAGAAAAACCACCCAGCTCAGAGAGCAGCCAGGCCTCCCCCCCCCCTTCATTTCAACCCCAAGCTGTGAATACTCACCTCTGTCAGACTGCATGCAGCTTTTTTTTAAAAAAAAGAAAAAATGTGGACAGAATACTCAAGATTGGGATCTGATCCGAGATCAAACAGGCCCTGTTATTTCTAATGGCTTGGAAAATGTACGTCTGTTGATGCAAATCTAAAATTGCATTTGCGTGTGGGTTTTTTTATTTCTTCTTTCTTTTCCCCGCTGCCACACATCACACCGCAAAACTCAGCTTCTAGTTTGCAATCAATTATTCCTTCAAGTTCTCTCTGACGAGCTCTATTGTCCAAAGCCTGGTGTTTTCCCATCCCGGGCCTGTGAATTTTTGCCTTTGTGTCTGTTCAGTTGCGTTTAGAGCAGTGGCTCTCAACCTTTTTAATGCCGCAACCCCCCAACCGGTCGTAGGTCGAGGACTACTCAACCGGCCGTAAGTCGAGGACTACTCAACTGGTGCAGCCCCGTTTGCAGAATGGGACTTTTGGCGGGCTCAGCAGGGCAAAGACAGCCTGGACAATTCCTACTGGCTTTGGAAAGCCAATAGAATGAGACTCTATTCAAGAGAGTCTTTCAAAAGCCAATAGAATAAAAGGGAGTAGCACAGCTAAGGAAAAGGGGGGAAAAAATGGCGGACTGCGTTGTTTGGCGACCCCCGTGAAATGGTTGTTCGACCCCAAATGGGGTCCCGACCCACAGGTTGAGAACCGCTGTGTTAAAGGAAGTGTGAACCCCTTTCTCTAACTGGCTGCAGCCCCAGCCATGTAAAACATAAGTTTTCCTTCTCTTCCGATTGATTGAAGTGAAGAAAGAAAGAGAAGGAATGCAACAAAGGCGGGAGAAGAATAAAGCTACAAAAGGGTGGGAAAGCCGTTCCAAATGACCTTTCTGGGCTCCTGGAGCTCTGGGAATAACGGTGGAAGTGAAGGCGTTCCTCCGTCTCTCCTGGCCTGTTGGCAGTTCAGGTGGTCCTCGACTTAACGACCACAATAGAACTCCCAAAATGTCCATGGTTAAGGGAGACCTTTGTTGTGCATTTTGCCCCGTTCTATGACCTTTCTGGTCGTTCAGTGAATCCCTACAGTTGCTAAGTTAGTAACATGGTCTTAAGCGAATCTATTCCCTCCTAGCACTGATGATGTTCCCTAGCTGGGTCATGAAACGTCTGCAAGGAAAGCACCCAGCTCAGAGAGCACCAAGGTGGTGGTGGTGGTGGTGGTGGTCGTCTTCTTCTTCTTCCTGTTCCTCCTCTTCTTCTTCCTCTTCCTCTTCTTCCTCCTCCTCCTCCTCTTCTTCTTCTTCTTCCTCCTCCTCCTCCTCTTCTTCTTCTTCTTCTTCTTCTTCTTCCTCTTCCTCTTCCTCCTCCTCCTCCTCCTCCTCCTCCTGCTCAACCCCACTCCCTTTTAGCATTAATATTATTACCTGTTTTGGTAATGAAACTTCTGCGAGAAAACCACCCAGCTCAGAGAGCACAAAATACCCCACAATCATCCTCCTCTCCACAAGCCCTACTCTTTTCTAGCACTGATGATGTTACCTAGTTGGGTCATGAAACGTCTGCAAGAAAACCACCCAGCTCAGAGAGCACCAAGGACCTCCCGGTCCTTTTCTTCTTCTTCTTCTTCTTCTTCTTCTTCTTCTTCTTCTTCTTCTTCTTCTTCTTCCTCCTCCTCCTCCTCCTCCTCCTCCTCCTCCTCCTCCTCCTCCTCCTCCTCCTCCTCCTCCTCCTCCTAGTAGAGACCCACCTCACGTCCAGATCTTACGAACGGATGTCTGCCATCCATCCATCCTGAGCGTGACTCGGCCAGCTTGGAAACCCCGTGTTTGCCTTATAATTTGGAGGGGTGAGCAAGCCGTGTAGATGTGTCCAAGTAACCTCACGGGTGGCTGCTTTGATTGTGCGAACGTTCAGACTCCTCGCCGAGTTAATGACTTCAGCTAGGTTCTTATTTCAGGCATATTTATCAGGACAGCTTGCTCTGCCTTTTTTTTTTTCTTCTTTTTTTTCTTGGTTTCCACAGCCATTAGACAAACCGCTTTATGGTAGCTGAAGGGCCCAATTACGGAGCAGCAACCCTGCAATCTGCTTTTGCGGCTTGCTTCAGCTGGCAATCTGCTCAACATCTTTTAAAGGAGGAGGGTAAAAGCTGCCTGCCTCGGACGGACTCGTCCCCAGTCACTTCTGCAACGGCAGCTTTCTGGGCGGGGATCCGGATGGAGGATCCGGCGGACAAAAAAAAAAACGTCTTCCTGATAGCGGTAGTAGAACACAGAAGGTCGAATAGCAGAGTTGGAAGGGGTCTTGGAGGTCTTCTAGACCAGCCCTTCGCTCGAGCAGGAGACCCTGCACCCTTCCCAGACAAATCGGTGGTCCAGTCTTTTCGTGAAAACCTCCACCCACAACTTCTGGAGGCAAGGAGTTCCACTGGTTAATTGTCCTCACCGTCAGGAAATTTCTCCTTAGTTCTAGGTTGCTTCTCTCTTTAACGATCGTCCACCTGTGATTTATTTATTTTATTTATTTATGAGACTTATATGCCGCTTTAAGTGCAAGCACTCTCTAAGCAGTGTACACCAGTAAGCAATGAATATATATATATTTACATTGCCCCCAACCATCTGGCTCCTCATTTTACCTACCCTGGAAGGATGGAAGGCTGAGTCGACCTTGAGCCGGTGAGATTTGAACCGCTGACCTGCTGAACACAGTCAGCTAAAGTGGCCTGCAGTACTGCACCCTAACTGCTGCGCCAGCCCGCAGGTGCTTCAGAGGATCAGAGTTGTCAGAGTTGGAAGGGTCCCTGGAGATCCTCTAGTCCAACCCCTGCTGTCTTAAATGGGCTGTCTTAGCATTTACCATCTCTCAGGTTGAAATCTTTTCTGTCCCTGACAAAAATCGCTCCCCACCTTTATAAGATCGTGCTTGTAATTCTGTCTTCCTAAGACTGGTGGAGGGGCCACGGATGCTTTCCCTGTTGAGTTTTTGCCTTCTGGAACTCGCATTTCTGTCGCGTGTAATGTGCAGCGCTGCTGGCATTTCATAAATCCAGCAAAAAAAAAGGGAGAGAGACAGACAGACAGAGATTTTGTCACAGTTTTTGGGTGTTCAGCCTGTGGTTTTATTGACCGAGAGTACCGGATTTATGATTGTAATTCTCTTTTCTTTATTTGTAACTTCTAAAGTCTTTTTTTTTCTCTCTTTCTTTTTGGATTCCATTAGCCTCCTTTTCCTTCTTGGCTAAAAGATAAATAAAATGGTGGAACGAATGCTGAAAGAGGAGATTTTTAACCATGACTATTGAGATAAACCTTAAACCAGGGGTCTTCAAACTTGGCCCTTTTGTGACTTGTGGACTTCAACTCCCAGAATTCCTCAGCCAGGCACGCTGGCTGAAGAATTCTGGGAGTTGAAGTCCACTTCTCTTAAAGTCTATATCGGGGTCTTCAAACTTGGCCCTTTGATGACTCGTGGACTTCAACTCCCAGAATTCCTCAGCCAGCATGCCTGCCTGAGGAATTCTGGGTGTTGAAGTCCAGAAGTCATAAAAAGGCCAAGTTTGAAGAACCCTGCCTTAAACAGACTCCTATTACTAATAAAGCAAATCTGAAGACTTGTCATCATATAACTTACTGCACAGCTGCTGGGAACAGAATTGAACTGTTTCTCTTTTTTTAAAAAAATGCAGTTATATCAAGAAAGACGCTTCTGCTTTTCTTCTTCTTCTTCTTCTTCTTCTTCTTCTTCTTTTTCTTCTTCTTCTTCTTCTTCTTCTTCTTCTTATTATTATTATCATTATTATTATTATTATTATTATTATTATTACTATTATTTGCATACATAGATTTAGAGACCTATAAGTACTTGACTTGTTTAGCCAGCATTTGAAGTGATATGGCCCTGAAAAAGGGACTGTTATCCAGTCCTCGTACTTACGACCGCAGCATCCTCCGTGGTCAAAATTCGAGCGCTTCCCAACTAGAGTGTATTTACAACAGTTGCAGTGTCCCAGCATTGTGTGAATGATATTTGCAACCATCCCAGCTGGCCTCCATCAAGCAAAGTCAATCGGGTGGGGGAAGCTGGATTCGCTCAATGACTGCAAGGGTTCACTTAATAACAGGGACCAAAAAAACAATGGTAAAATCAGTCCCGACTTACTAAATAACCACCTTGCTTAGCAGCCCAAGTTGGGGATCTCCATAGTAATTGCAAGTCAAAATCTACCTGTATGGATTGTCAGATAAATAGATGTGGGTGGAGGTTCCTTCTCCAAAGCTTGTGGGTTGGTTCCCGGACGTGTTGTTACCAGGCTGGGTAATATCTTCAGCGGAGTTCAGGGGATGTCCATGTTGGTGTTCTTCTGCCTATAAGGGCTTCATGTGGTCAGTAGGTGTTGTGATGAGTAGGTGTGGGTGTGTCAAGTGAGAGTCTTGTGATGAGTCAGATGTGGGTTTGTTGAGCGAGGGTTGTGATGGGTCTTGAGATGAGTCAGATGTGGGTGTGTTGAGTGAGGGTCTTGAGATGGGTCTTGTGATGGGTCAGGTGTGGGTGTGTTGAGTGAGAGTCTTGAGATGGGTCAACTGTGGGGGTGTTGAGCGAGGGTCGTGATGGGTCTTGTGATGAGTCAGATGTGGGTGTGTTGAGTGAGAGTCTTGTGATGGGTCAGGTGTGGGTGTATTGAGTAAGAGTCTTGTGATGGGTCTTGAGATGGGTCAACTGTGGGTGTGTTGAGCGAGGTCTTGTGATAGGTCTCGTGATGAGTCAGGTGTGGGTGTGTTGAGTGAGGGTCTTGTGATGGGTCGGATGTGGATGTGTTGAATGAGAGTCTTGTGATGGGTCAGGTGTGGGTGTGTTGAGTGAGGGTCTTGTGATGGGTCAGGTGTGGGTGTGTTGAGTGAGGGTCTTGAGATGGGTCAACTGTGGGTGTGTTGAAAGAGGGTCGTGATGGGTCTTGTGATTGGTCAGGTGTGGGTGTGTTGAATGAGGGTCTTGTGATGAGTCAGGTGTGGGTGTGTTGAGTGAGGGTCTTGAGATGGGTCAACTGTGGGTGTGTTGAACGAGGGTCGTGATGGGTCTTGTGATGAGTCAGGTGTGGGTGTGTTGAGTGAGAGTCTTGTGATGAGTCAGGTGGGTGTGTTGAATGAGGGTCTTGAGATGGGTCAACTGTGGGTGTGTTGAACGAGGGTCGTGATGGGTCTTGTGATGAGTCAAGTGTGGGTATGTTGAGTGAGGGCCTTGTGATGGGTCAGGTGTGGGTGTGTTGAGTGAGGGTCTTGTGATGAGTCAGGTGCGGGTGTGTCGAGTGGGGATCTTGAGATGGGTCTTGTAATGGGGAGGTTACATCAGGTTAGGGTCAATGGGAGATGAACGGCTGGTGAGAGTGGGGGATTGCGCGGGATGGTTGAGAGTCGGTGCCGTCTCTGGCCGTGTGATTAATTTGGATCCTGAGGGCTTCGTAGGCCAATTGTAAGTCGATGTATCTATGGATGGAACAGCTGGTGGAGGGCCAGGCTTTCATGAACTCAGGAGCGTGGCAGGTGGTAGCGTGGCCGATGACGCCAACCAAACTGGTGCTGTTTGGTGTCGCTGTGGGTGGAGATTAAGGATCTGGGATTGTGGCCTTTGACTTCCAGCCGAGCTGGCTGGGGAATCCTGGGAGCTGAAGTCCACTCAGCTTAAAACCGCCGAGGTCGAGAAACACAGCTTTAGACGCAGGTTTTACAATTTAAAATATTTTCGTTCCGAGCACAGAGGTGGGTCTCGGCTCCTGCCTTCTCTCGCTTCCCCCTCCTTTTTCCCAAAGGTCTATGGCCCTCGAACATGTCGTCGGACCCCCCCTCCGCCCCCTGTATTAACATCCTGGTGTTTATTCCTCAGCAATTGCTTCGGGAGATGCAACAGATGGCCAGCCGCCCCTTTGCTTCCATCAACGTTGCCTTAGAAACGGACGAAGCGCCCCCGGACCTCATCGGAGGCAGCATTAAGGTGAGACGCTGGCCCAGCCGGGGCCGTTGCGAGCCGGTTAATATTTATAGATGCTGGACTTCGGGCCCGGATGGCAAGTCCGGAGTCGAAGCGTATGAGACATTTAGCCCTAACCAAAAGCCTCTGTGTGCCGAATCCGTCTATGTGCCTCGGTCTTGATCTGAACTTCCTTCCTCCGGGCTGCTTGTGTCCATCTTGCGGTGATGTGGCTTAAATTTAAAAAACAAATAAATAAATAAATCCAATTCTTTATTATTATTTTTTTGAGAAGATGGTGATGATGATGATGATGATGATAGTAATAGAATTGGAAGGGACCTTGGAGATGATGATGATGATGATAATAATAATAACAATAACAATAACAATAATAATAGTAATAGTAATAATGATAGTAGTAGTAGTAGTAATAGAATTGGAAGGGACCTTGGGGATAATAGTAGTAGTAGTAGTAGCAGCAGCAGCAGCAGTAGTAGTAGAATTGGAAGGGACCTTGGTACTACTACTACTACTAGTAGTAGTAGTAGTAATAGAGTTGGAAGGGACCTTGGAGGTAATAGTAATAGTAGTAATAGTAGTAATAGAATTGGAAGGGACCTTGGAGATGATGATGATAATAATAATAGTAGTAGTAGTAGTAGTAATAATAATAATAGTGATAGTAGTAGTGGTAGTAATAGAATTGGAAGGGACCTTGGAGGTAGTAGTAGTAGTAGTAGTAGTAGTAGTAGTAGTAGTAGTAGTAGTAGAAGAAGAAGAAGAAGAAGAAGAAGAAGAAGAAGAAGAAGAAGAAGAAGAAGAATTGGAAGGGACCTTGGGGTACTACTACTATTACTATTAGTAGTAGTAGTAGTAATAGAGTTGGAAGGGATCTTGGAGGTAATAATAATAGTAATAGTAGTAATAGAATTGGAAAGGACCTTGGAGATGATGATGATGATAGTAGTAGTAGTAATAGTAATAGTGATACTAGTAGTAGTAATAGAATTGGAAGGGACCTTGGAGGTAGTAGTAGTAGTAGTAGTAGTAGTAGTAGTAGTAGTAGTAGTAGTAGTGGAAGAAGAAGAAGAAGAAGAAGAAGAAGAAGAAGAAGAAGAAGAAGAAGAAGAAGAAGAAGAAGAAGAATTGGAAGGGACCTTGGGGGTACTACTACTACTATTACTACTACTACTAGTAGTAATAGAATTGGAAGGGAACTTGGAGATGATAATTAGAATTAGAATTAGAATTGGAAGGGGCCTTGGAGGTCATCTAATCCAACCCCCTGCTCAGGCACGAAACCCTACACCTGTACACCTATATCTATAAGATAGGCATAATATCTTGTAAACAAGGACAACGCAATTTAATAATATTAATAATGAGGTGATAGTATGTCTTGATACTGCACTGGGGAGGCCACACTTGGAGCACAAGTGTCTTCTTGGTGTCCCGCCACACTCTTCGGCAGTGCTCTTCAACTGTGGCAACAGTAAGACCTGTGGACTTCAACTCCCAGCTGGCTGGGGAATTCTGGGAGTTGACGTCCACACACCTTATAGTTGCCAAGGTTGGGCAGCCCTGCTGTAAAATCCTGCTCAGTCTGCAGGAGATTGGGCTCAGCCCTATGAGCCTAGTGCATTGCAAGTTGTCCGGTGTGCGTATGTATGTGTGTGTGTCAGACTTTTTCAAGTGCCCCTCCCCTTTTCCATCTCAGCCTCGCTGGACGTGTTTTCCCCCACCGCCCCCTTGCTCTGCTGGCCCAAACTTGCCAGCCTTCCACCTTCTTCTTCCCTTCCCTTCTGAGAAAAATCCCTTGAGTTCTCCCCTCTTCCTCCCGTTCACCCACCCCCTTCCTCACATTCCTGGACTGAGGAGATACCAGGTGTGGGCATATGTTCCGAATTAATATGGAAGCGGGCATCCATTGTTGTTCTGCATACCAAACGGGCCTGGGAATTGGCGAGCGTCTACCTGCTTTGAAATTCATCCTCCACAACCGTGTTTGTGGCCTCTTTTGACGGAAGCCGAAAGTGACACGGCCACAGGGAATCGGGGAGCAGGTTCGTCAGACGTGCCACAGTTTGGAAAGTGGGGGGGGGGGAGAAAAGAAAAATCACACAACGAGACTCAGTTGCTTAGATTTGCTCACCGCCTCTTATATATTCTTTCATTTCCCGTGTTTCCTTGATGGGCTGCGTATTCCCTGTACAGCTACTCAAGGCAGCCACGTTGCAAGACACGTGCCAGCCTGCCGCTGTGAGTTAGTTTGCATTTCTTAACACATCCCGCGTTGGGAAGGGGGATCTCCTTAGATCTCCCGGTGTAGCTACCAAAGCCTGTTGTGTCTTGTGCAATGTTTTTTTTTTTTATATCCACCGTTTAGTTCCAGGAAGGAAGAAAGAACGAACGCCATTCCTCTGTGAAAATCAGATAGTCCTTGGCTTACAACCGTTTGTTAAATGAGCGTATGAAGTTACGGCGGTCCTGAAAAAAGCTAATTATGACGGTTTCTCATACTTTGCAACCGTTGTAGTGTCCCCCATGGTCATGTGATCAGAATTCAGACGCTCGGTAGCCGGCTCGCATTTATGACGACGGCCTCGTTCCCGGGGTCATGTGATCCCCTTTTTAGCGACGTTCAGACAAGCAAGGTCGATTGGGGGGAAAAACCAGATTCACTTAACAACCGTGTGCGTTACCGACGTAACAAACCTCAGCGATTCACTTACCAGACGTCAAACGGGGCAGAACTCACTTTAAGAACCGCCTTGCTTAGCGGCAGGAATTTTGGGCTCCGTTGCGGCCAAGGACCGACTGAAGATATTGGGGCTGAAATTGTGGTCGTAAAGCGAGGATCGCCCGTGTGGGCAGATCGTGAGTAGGGCAGCGAAATAAGACAACGGAATGTCATCAAATCACATCCCACGTCTGGAAGTAAGAAGGATAACTTGGAAGAAACAAATAAGCTCTCCTGACTTCATTTGTGAAGGAATGCACAAAGGCCGAGAGTTTGTGACTTGTTTGGCAAACCTCTTTCTCCCCAAATGCAAAACTGACGGACAGGCTCCCCTATCCCCAGACAGCCTGGACACTGAAATGACCATCTGTTCTGGTTAGCGATGTTTCGAAGCCCTTTTTTTCTTGAAGCCTCCGCGAGAACCCTTCGGCCACCGGTGTCAGCTGGAGAGAACCAAAGTCTTTCCCAAAGCCACCACTTGCTGCCTCTTCTTCAGAGTTTGCAGGCCAAACATTCAGGATTTTTTAAAAAAAGAAGATTATTTTACTTCGGGTCCAAGATTATTTAGATCTGCCAGAAATTCGTCTCCCGTAGGGAGGGATTAAGGGATTCCAAAAGCTGAAAGCCAGTGTGGTGTTAAAACACTGTAGCTAAGTGTGGTTAAGACACCAGGGTGGAAAGTGGGAGACTGGGAGTTCTAGTCCCGCCTTAGGCATGAAAGCTGACTGGTGATTTGGGCCAATCACCAGGAGACAGTGAGTTCTAGTCCCGCCTTAGAAATGAAAGCAGGTTGGATGACTTTGGGCCAATCACCAGGAGATGGTGAGTTCTAGTCACACCTTAGGAATGAAATCTGGCTGGTTAACATTGGGCCAATCACCAGGCGATGATGAGTTCTAGTCCCGCTTTAGACATGAAAGCCGGCTATAAGACTTTGGGCCATTCACCAGGTGACAATGAGTTCTAATCCCTGCCTTAGAAATGAAAGCCGGCTATTTGACTTTGCGCCAATCACGAGGAGATGGTGAGTTCTAGTCCTTCCTTAGGCACAAAAGCCAGTTGTCTGACTTTGGGCCAATCATAGGAGACAGTTAGTTCTAGTCCCTCCTTAGACATGCAACCTAGCTGCGTGACTTTGGTCCAATCACCAGGAGATGGTGAGTTCTAGTCACACCTTAGGAATGAAATCTGGCTGGTTAATATTGGGCCAATCACCAGGCGATGATGAGTTCTAGTCCCGCTTTAGACATGAAAGCCGGCTATAAGACTTTGGGCCAATCACCAGGCGACGGCGAGTTCTGGTCCCGCCTTAGGCACCAAACCAGTTGGATGACTTTAGACCAATCGCCAGCTGACAGTGAGTTCTAGTCCTGCCTTAGCAGGAAAGCTGAGTGAGTGACTTTGGGCCCAATCAGAAATCCCTTCCAGCCCAATTATTCTATGTTATGTATTCAATCAGCCAGCCTCACTCTAGGTGTTCTATCCCAGCCTATTGCCGTCCTTGTTAAAGGCACAAGAACCAAACCCCTGCTGATGCAATAGGCTGGAGACTTTGCAACAAAACAAAACTCTTTTCATATGGTTGACAAACCTGTCAAATAGTCCAAAACACAAACAGCAAAACTCAAGTCCAAAGGAAACACGATGCAAACAGACGAGAAGTCACAAGCAAGACGAACAGAGAAGTCACAAGGAAGACGAAGAGACCAGGATTCCAAGAAGCACTTTGCAAACGGTTGCCTTCAGCAACCAGCACCGCCCGCACCTCCTCCCTTTATTCACCAGTCCCAAGGCGTTGCCTCTCAGTGCCTTCTCCTTTTTCCCTGGAGTTGCCGCATTGACTGCTGCTGATTTACTCTTGCTAATTGACGACGTGTGCGAGCATCAATTAGCAAGTCCATCAGGTGTGAGTCCTCCAAGTCTGACTCATTCTCCTCACGCAGCTGAGCTTCATCAGGAACACGACTGGAGGGCCCAGGCTCTGCATCAAACTGTGAGTCCTGTAATTCATCAGAGCCTCCCTCGGCCCCTGATGGCCCTTCAAATGCCTCCTCCACCTCCTCCTCAGATTCCTCAGACTCAGCTGTTGGGAGCACAGGCTGGCACGGAATCACAACACTAGGTGTGTTTGAACCCAGGATCCAGACAGCAGCTGACACTGGAGCAGAATAGCTGAAGGGGGGCAATTCAACACTCCGAGTTAATTTCTTGTACTCCTCTCCATTTGGAAGGTCGAGACTAAATCCACCCCTTCCCAAAAGATCCAAAGACCGACAGTGCAATTTTATCGCTTTCTCGTGCCGGTGGCTGTCCTTGACCCACAGCAGTTCATTTAGGGAACGTTAGAAGTTACAACGGCACTGGAAAAAAAGGGACTTAGGACTGTTTTTCACACTTGGGACCACGGTCACGTGAACAAAATTCAGACACTCGGCAACTGACTCGTATTTATGACGGTCGCAGCGTCCCGGGATCATGGGATCCCCTTTTGCGAACTTTCTGACCAGCAAAGTCAAGGGGGGAAGTGTGATTCGCTTAACAGCCCTGTGACTAATTTGACGAGGGCAGCGATTCCCCGAATATCCGTGGCAAGAAAGCTCGTAAAAAACGGGGCAAAGCTCGCTTGCGACAGAAATTGCGGTCATATGTTGAGGACTACGTGTGTCATGGTTCCGACAGATGAAACTCTTCTAAGAACTTCGAGGCATTGTTTACCTTAAAGAATCTTTATTTCGAGTAGCATAGCATTGGCACTTACATAATCGAAGCCAAAAACTGAATTCCCCTCCCCTGGGCACATAATATCACAGCACAATTCCCTCCTCCAATTAACAGTGCGCAGGCTTCCTCTCCAGTTCTCCAGCCCGCCAATTCCTTATCAGCTCTGGTTACAATAACCTTGATTCTCACACTAGGTTTAGTGTTGTTATGTCTAGCCGGACTCTCATTCACATCCTCCACTCCCAACATCATCTAAAAGCAAAAGGGAAAAATATGGCTACATTTCCATCTGTTGCCAATGCAAAAACATCTGGAGTTAACAGCGTTGACAATGTGGACGTGCAAGGAAGCGCACACTAGCCAGTGTGGGGTTAGCTGCTTTTGGTGTGTCCTTCCATGTGCTGCTTTTGCTGGGTTTGTCAGGCTTCGCAAGGAACTTCCTGGCTTTTTTTGAACATCCGGAGTTGAAAACTGCGCAGAGAGATGAGGCTGGTGAAAAGAGATGAGCTCTGCTAAAAATCCAGCACGCATTTTTGCAGCGTTCTCGGCCACAGCAGAAGGAGATAAAACCTTCCCTGTTTCACGAATGACTTTCAGGCAGCCTCCGAAGACACGGATTCAGGATTTGCTTTCTCAGTAGAAGTTTGTTTCTTTTTTTAAATAAAAAGCAAACACACCAACCTCAGTGTCTGGCCAGCAGCAAGGGAAAAAAATGCCTGTTTTTCTGCAACGTTTTCAGCTCTTATTATTTCCACTGAAGCTCAGGCATATGGTGGGATTGAGATGGGGCTCAGCTTTCATCCCTCCCCTTCTCCCTGATTTTTGAAAAGAGATGAAGTGGGTTTTAGAGGAAGAAATGGAAGCGTTTTAGGACATAATCCCATCATTTATTCCAATCTGTTTCGGCTATCTGTGGAACGAGTGCCATAAAAAAGTCAACAGCAGGGGTGTGCAGCTGGCTGTCACTTCAAACCTCACCTTTTTTCCCTTGGAATAATCCCTTCTAATTAAATTTTTAAATTTTTCATTTAAATTGGGACTCCGATGAAGGACACCTGCTTTCTAGGTCCGTTGTAAGGCTGTCCAGTCTTGGCACCTTGAAAAACCTGTGGACTTCAACTCCCAGAATTCCTCAGCCACCTGGGGAATTCTGGGTGTTGAAGTCCACGCCTCTTTAAAATTCCCGTGGTTGAGAAAGCATGCAGTTGAGCGTGCCTTAAAGCTGGCTTAGACTCTTAACTCAGAATAGTAGAGGTCATCCAGACAACCGGGCGAAAACCAGGACAAGAAACAAGGGTTGGAAACTGACCGGGAAGCAAGCTGAAATTAAGGAGAAACTTCCTGACAGCGAGGACAATTAACCAATGGAACTGCGTGCCACCAGAAGTTGTGGGTGCTCCATCCCTGGAGGTTTTTAAGAAGAGATTAGATATTCACCTGTCTGGGACGGTATAGATCAGTGGTGGAGAACCTATGGCACTTGCCTGAAATTATATAGGGTTTTCTGCCTGAGCAGGGGGTTGGACTAGAAGACCTCCAAGGTCCCTTCCAACTCCCGTCATTTTGTATTCTAAAAAAGTTCAGAAGAGAAGAACTAAGGATGACATGAGAGCTGTCTTCCAGTATTGGGCGTCTATCACAGAGAAGAGAGAATCCAGCTCTTCTCCAAAGCGCCTGAAGGCAGGACAAGAAGCAACGGATGGAAACTCATCAAGGAGAGAAGCAACCTGGAACTAAGGAGGAATTTCCTGACAATGAGGACAATTAACCAGGGGAACTACTTGACACCAGAAGTTGTGGGCGCTCCAACACTGGAGATTTTCAAGAAGAGACTGGACAACCATTTGTCTGGAATGGTTTAGGGCAGTGGTGGCGAACCCATGGCACGGGTGCCAGAGGCGGCACTCAGAGCCCTCTCTGTGGCACGCCATCGCCCCAGTCCTAGGCCTTCAGTTGGGTTTTATAAAACCTTTTCGCTTTAGGCCTCCACCACCGTGTGCAAAAAAAAAAAAAAAATCAATTTCAACTTCTTGCGGGAAAAAAAAAATCCTGCAAAGTTGGAATTGATTGATTGAACTTTTTAGTCCCGCCCAGTCTGCCGTTACCACCGCAGCCATGCCCCCCCAATGGGCCACGCCCAGCCAATGGGCCACACCCACCCGGCACCCGACGATGCATCAGTGGGTTTTGGGTTGCAGTTTGGGCACTCGGTCTCTCAAAGGTTCGCCATCACTGGTATAGAATCTCCTGCTTGAGCGGTGGGGCTGGACTACATGATCTCCCAGGTCCCTTCCAGCTCTATTCTATTGTACTGTATTATTCTTGACCAGGGAACCAAGCTCGCTCTGCGAGTTTTGCAATGTCAGGTCCTTCATTCAGAGCAGCAATAATTGGAATTTTATCTGAAAGTCGGGACAGAGGTCCGGTTTTGGCAAGAGAGCATCACGCATTCATAAAACGGCCTGGAGATTTAAAAAGGCAGGAAAAAACCTCACGTCTTTAAGAGTAGCTGCTATGCTTTTTTTAAAAAAAAAAAAATCGAAAATACACATCTTTCTCCACTGGCGTGTTTTATAAACAGTCTTCAACTTGCAACGGTCCATTTAGCGACCGTTCAAAGTCGCAACGGCACTGAAAAAAAGGGACTTGTGACCGCTTTTCACACTTTGCAGCATTCCCATAGTCACGTGGTCAAAATTGAGATGCTCAGCAACTGACTCGTATTTACGACGGTTTGCAGCGTCCCGGGAGTGTCAGGCGATCCCCTTTTGCGACCTTGTGACAGGCAAAGTCCACGGGGGAAGCCAGATTCCCGTAACAACCTGTGTTACTAATTTAATGAGTGCAGTGATTCACTTATCAACGATGACCAGAAAGGTCATAAAGTGGGGCAAAACTCACTTAACAAATGTCTCTGTTAGCAACAGAAATGTTGGCCTCATATTGTGGTCATGAGCCGAGGACTAACTGTGTCGAGGTACCACTACAGACTCGGAAACAAGCAAGGGTTTAAAATGAGTCCTTCCCAACTTGCAAACTTGGGCTGATCAGCAGTTCGCAGCTGTTGTGGCTAGGTCAGAGGTAGGCAACCTTGGCTCTTTTATGACTGGTGGACTTCAACTCCCAGAATTCCTCAGCCAGCATGGCTCAGCTTGGAAACCTCTCCCTTTCCCCTCAGCATGGCTGGCTCAAGAATTCTGGGAGTTGAAGTCCACGAGTCAGAAAGCGGCCTAGGCCAGAGGTAGGCAACCTTGGCTCTTTTATGACTCGTGGACTTCAACTCCCAGAATTCCTGAGACAGCCACGCTGAGGGGAAAGGGAGAGGTTTCCAAGCTGAGCCAGGCTGGCTCAGGAATTCTGGGAGTTTAAATCCACGAGTCATAAAAGAGCCAAGCTTGCCCACCCCTGGCCTAGGCCTAGGCCGCTTTCTGACTCATGGACTTCAACTCCCAGAATTCCTGAGCCAGCATGGGGGAACTATGGCCCCTTCCTGACTTGTGGACTTCAACTCCCAGAATTCCTGAGCCAGCATAGCTCAGCTTGGAAACCTCTCCCTTTCCCCTCAGCATGGCTGGCTCAGGAATTCTGGGAGTTGAAGTCCACCAGTCATAAAAGAGCCAATGTGGCCTACCCCTGGGCTAGACAAAAACATCAATTAAAATATATCCAGAAAGAAGATCAGGATCCTCAATATATACACGGCCTCGTTCCTTGACCTTTCCGGTTTCTCTCGCCTGCTTTCTTTTATCTCCCAGAAGTTAGATGATCCCTTTGATTGAAAATATCTGGGAGGGAAAAATCGCCTGAGCTGAAAGGATGCCGGACGCAGAGGCTTAGCGTCCGTGGAAAGCTGTCTCCAGAAAAATCTCCCTAAATAATCCTTTATTAAAAGAAAACGGGCAGCCAAACACTACTACGAGGCGACGGAAATAATGGAAATTTAAAAACGTATCAACCCGGCCTTCTGAATTGTGGCGTTGCTAGGGCCTTGGAGGGACCTTGGAGGTCTTCTAGTCCAACAGCTAAGGGGACTGGGTATGTTTAGCCTAAGGAAGAGAAATTCTACGGCTGCATTAACAGAGGGATAGAATCAAGATCATACGAAGAGTTTGTTCCCCTTTATAAAACCTGAGAATACGGCATAAAGTTTTGGTCACGGTGGTGTAAAAAAGATGTTAAGATTCTGGAAAGAGGGCAGAGAAGAGCAACAAAGGTGATCAGGGGACTGGAGGCTAAAACATATAAGGAACGGTTGCTGGAATTGGGGATGTTTAGTTTAATGAAGAGAAGGATGAGGGAGGACAGGATAGCAGCCTTCTAGTATCTCAGGGGCTGCCCCAAAGAAGAGGAAGTCAAGCTATTCTCCAAAGCACCTGAAGGCAGGATAAGAAGCAACAGGTGGAAACTAACCAAGGAGAGAAGCAACCTGGAACTAAGGAGAAACTTCCTGCCAGTGAGAACAATTCATACTCTTCATTAAACTAGACATCCCCAATTCCAGCCACCATTCCTTGTATGTTTTAGCCTTCAGTCCCCTGATCATCTTTGTTGCTCTTCTCTGCCCTCTTTCTAGAGTCTCAACATCCTTTTTACATCATGGTGACCAAAACTGGATGCAGTCTTCCAAGTGTGGCCTTACCTAGGCCTTGTAAAGTGGTAGTAACACTTCACCTGATCTTGATTCTATCCCTCTGTCAATGCAGCCTAGCACTGTGTTGGCTTTTTTGGCAGCTGCAGCACCCAGCTGGCTCCTATTTAAGTGATTGTCCATCAGGACTCTGAGGTCCCTCTCACAGTTGCTACTATTGAGCAAGGTACCCCCTATACTACTATACCTGTGCATTTGGTTTTTCTTGCCTAAATGTAGAACCTTACTTTTTCCACCATTGAATTTCATTTTGTTAGATAGAGCCCAGTGTTCAAGTCTGTCCATATCCTATCCTATTCCATATTCCATATGCTATCCGATCCGATCTGATCCATACCACACGCAGAACAGCTCATGCTCTGCTAGAGAGACGTTCCGTGAGGATGATGGGCTCCCAGCACGAGTCCGTAAAGCTAGGAAGTACTAAACCTCTGGTCCCGTTGACCGACCCGGATTGGATCCTGCCGACGTTATCCTGGGACACGTATATCTGCCTTGGTTCCTTTCTCCCTGGTTGAAATATGCCCCGAAGAATCCCTGCCAGACACCACTGCCTGTGTATTTCAGCACCAGGTTGCAGACAATTTATAACTGCTGGAGGATGCCCATCCCTAGCATCCATTAGTTCTCGTAATTGAGTTCCAGCGCAAAAATACGGCCTGGGTTTTTTGTTTTTCCGTCTGCTCCCTTTGTAAGAAAAGAATTATTTTGAACTTTAGCAACTCTGCAGGGAATGGACGTGCAAAGACACTGGCTGTTAACAGCAGCACCCTCCCCGTTGTAAAAGTACTTCTGAAGCAACTAATTCATCAGCGGTCTCTCTTGTCCGTTTAACACCGGAGACACGTAAAAGCACTGTCCCTGCCTTGTTTGTTAGGCATTAGTTAACGCAGTGACAACTTTGCTCCTGCTTTGCTTTCCCTTAGCATCCCTAGACTACCAAGCATTGGCTCTGGATTGCAGGGCGCCATCAGAAATAAGCCATCGGGGCTTCATTTTAGACGAGGACTGGCTTGAAGCTACGAGAGATAGGAAAGGGCCACCACAGGATCGGGGCCACCGCAGGATCGGGGCCTACATCTGTCCGTCTATCCGTCCCTCTAAAGGAGAATACTTGCAGCTCCGTGTTGAAATGAAAGGTCCTTGGTGCTCTCTGAGCTGGGTGGTTTTCCTGCAGATGTTTCACGACCCAACTAGGGAACACCATCAGTCCTAGAAGGGAGTTAGGTTTTGTGGGGGGAGGGAAGGAGGAGGAGGAGGAGGAGGAGGAGGAGGGGAAGAGAGGAGGAGGAGGACTGTGGGGTCCTTGGTGCTCTCTGAGCTTGGTTGTTTTCTTGCAGACATTTCATGGCCCAATTAGGTAACATCATCAGTGCTAGAAGGGAGTTATGTGGGGGGAGGGAAGGAGGAGGAGGAGAATGAAGGAGAATGGGGAAGAGTGGAGGAGGAGGAGGAGGAGGAGGAGGACAACGATGACTGTGGGGTCTTTGATGTTCTCTGAGCTGGGTGGCTTTCTTGCAGACGTTTCATGACCCAACTAGGTAACATCATCAGTGCTAGAAGGGGGTTATGTGGGGGGAGGGAAGGAGGAGGAAGAGAATGGAATGGGGAAGAGTGGAGGAGGAGGAGGAGGAGGACGACGACGACTGTGGGGTCTTTGGTGCTCTCTGAGCTGGGTGGCTTTCTTGCAGACATCTCATGACCCAACTAGGTGACATCATCAGTGCTAGAAAGGAGTTATGTTTGTGGAGAGAGGGAGGAGGAGGAAGAAGAAGAGGAGGAGGAGGAAGAAGAGGAAGAGGAGGAGGAGGGCAAGGAAAAGGATTGTGGGATCCTTGGTGCTCTCTGAGCTGGGTGGTTTTCTTGCAGACGTTTCATGACCCAACTAGGTAACACCATCAGTGTTAGAAGGGAGTGGGCTTTGCAGAGAGGAGGAGGAGGAGGAGGAGGAGGAGGAGGAGGAGGAGAACTTTGGGGTCCTGGGTGCTCCTCCTGTCTGTCTCTCTTCTAAAAGGAGGTCTCTGTTAGTTGCCCTGCCTTCCTGGCGATTTGGAGAGCGAGATTGTTTTTGTTCCTTACGCTGAAGGCGGGCTGCTCTTTTTAATAGATATTGAAGCATAGCGCCCTATTATTTTTTTTCCCCCATTTAATTACATGCCCCATTAAAGTGAGCCGCTGATCTATCAAAATGAAATATCGCTGGGGAAAAAAACGTGGCCTTTCTTTCCATCCCTCTTTCACCGTGGGGTCTTGCGCGAGTCCCGTTCGGCGCGAATGAAAAACGGCACCAAAGCGCCCGGCAGAAAGGCACGGGGGGGGGGTTGCCCGTTCAAATCCTCGGAAGACCAGACCGCGCTCTGGACGAATAAGGAGCTCTGGAGAATGAATTTTTAAAAAAAGTAATAATAAAAAAATTAAGATCTGGACGGGATCCTGGGTGTTTTCTGAGCTGGGTTGTTTTTCCCCCCCGCAGACGTTTCACTACCCAACTAGGCGACATCATCAGTGCTGGAAGGGTTTATACGGAAGTGGCTTGCCTGGTTGATGTTGGGGGGGCCTTGGCTGTTTTTGTATCTCTGTTGAGAATGTGGCACAGGGGAAGTTGAGGCCCTGAGCAGCGGGGGGGGGGGAGAACGGGGGGGGGGCATTGGGGATACAGCGTCTCCTGTTTTGCATGGTGGAAAGAACTATGGGTGGAGGCTTTTTCTTCTTCCTCTTTCTCTCTTCTTCCTCTCTCCTCCCCTCTCTGCTCTCCTCTCCTCCTTTCCTCTCTAGTTCCTCCTTCCTCTCCTCTTCCTCCTCCCCTCCTCTTCCTCCTCCCCTCCCCTCTGCTCTCCTCCCTTTCCTCTCCAGTTCCTCCTTCCTCTCCTCTTCCCCCTCCTCTCCTCTCCTCCCCTCTGCTCTCCTCCCTTTCTTCTCCAGTTCCTCCTTCCTCTCCTCCTCCTCCTCCTCCTCCTCTCTGCTGTCCTCCCTTTCCTCTCCTACCCCTCCTCTCCCCCTTTCCTCTCCAGTTCCTCCTTCCTCTCCTCTTCCTCCTCCTCTCCTCTTCCTCCTCCCCTCCCCTCCCCTCTGCTCTCCTCCCTTTCCTCTCCTACCCCTCCTCTCCTCCTTTCCTCTCCAGTTCCTCCTTCCTCTCCTCTTCCTCCTCCTCCTCCTCCTCCCCTCTTCTCTCCTCTTCTCCCTTTCCTCTCCAGTTCCTCCTTCCTCTCCTCTTCCTCCTCCTCCTCCTCCTCCCCTCTGCTGTCCTCCCTTTCCTCTCCTACTCCTCCTCTCCTCCCTTTCCTCTCTAGTTCCTCCTTCCTCTCCTCTTCCTCCTCCTCCTCCTCCTCCCCTCTCCTCTTCTCTCCTCTTCACCCTTTCCTCTCCAGTTCCTCCTTCCTCTCCTCTTCCTCCTCCTCCTCCTCCTCCCCTCTGCTGTCCTCCCTTTCCTCTCCTACTCCTCCTCTCCTCCCTTTCCTCTCTAGTTCCTCCTTCCTCTCCTCTTCCTCCTCCTCCTCCTCCTCCCCTCTGCTCTTCTCTCCTCTTCACCCTTTCCTCTCCAGTTCCTCCTTCCTCTCCTCCTCCTCTCCTCTTCCTCCTCCTCCTCCCCTCTGCTCTCCTCCCTTTCCTCTCCTACCCCTCCTCTCCCCCTTTCCTCTCCAGTTCCTCCTTCCTCTCCTCTCTCCTCCTCCTCTCCTCCCCTCTGCTCTGCTCTCCTCCCTCCTACCCCTCCTCTCCTCCTTTCCTCTCCAGTTCCTCCTTCCTCTCCTCTTCCTCCTCCTCCTCCTCCCCTCTCCTCTTCTCTCCTCTTCACCCTTTCCTCTCCAGTTCCTCCTTCCTCTCCTCCTCCTCTCCTCTTCCTCCTCCTCCTCCCCTCTGCTCTCCTCCCTTTCCTCTCCTACCCCTCCTCTCCCCCTTTCCTCTCCAGTTCCTCCTTCCTCTCCTCTCTCCTCCTCCTCTCCTCCCCTCTGCTCTGCTCTCCTCCCTCCTACCCCTCCTCTCCTCCTTTCCTCTCCAGTTCCTCCTTCCTCTCCTCTTCCTCCTCCTCCTCCTCCCCTCTCCTCTTCTCTCCTCTTCACCCTTTCCTCTCCAGTTCCTCCTTCCTCTCCTCCTCCTCTCCTCTTCCTCCTCCTCCTCCCCTCCGCTATCCTCCCTTTCCTCTCCTACCCCTCCTCTCCCCCTTTCCTCTCCAGTTCCTCCTTCCTCTCTCCTCCTTTCCACTTCCTCCTCCTCCTCCCCTCCCCTCCCCTCTGCTCTCTTCCTCCTCTGCTCTCGTTCCTTTCTTCTCCTCTCCCTCCTCTCCTGTTCCTCCTCTCCTCCTCCTCTCCTCCTACTTTCCTTTTCTCTTCCTCTTCCTCCTCCTCCTCTCCTATCCCCCCTCTCCCCCCCTCCTCCTCCCTCTCCTCTCCTCTTCCTTTCCTCTCCTGTTCCTCCTCTCCTCCTTTCCTCTCCTCTTCCTCCTTCTCCCCTCCTCTCTCCTCCCTTCTCCTCTCCTCTCATCCTCTCCTTTTCCTTTCCCTTCTCTTCCCTCCCCTCCTCCTTTTATTTTTTTCTTCCTTTAATCTTTCCCTTCATCCATCATTTACTTCCCTTCCCCTCCCTTCTTTTCCTTTCCTGCCTCCTCCTTTTTTACTCGTTTCTTCCTCCTCCTCTTTTAAATCTTTCCTTTCCTCCATCTTCCTTTCCTTCCGGGTCAGTGCGGCCTCTGCTTATCCCCCCCCCCTGTGTCAGACTGGAGACTGAAGCCTCCTGTGTGTGGGGGGGAAACTGTCAGGGGGGGCAATCTTTCACCTGCTCTCCTCTGCTCCCTCTTGCAGATGGTTCCCAAACCCATCACCCTGGAGCCCTGTTTTGGCAACAAGGCGGCGGTGCTCTCCGTCTTTGTGAGGTTGCCAAGAGGCCTGGGTGGGATCCCGCCACCTGGGCAATCAGGTAAGTCTCCAGGTTCCTCTTTACAAGCACAGCACCTGGGGCCCCTCCCCTTTCCTTCCCCAAGATCCCCGGGACGTCACTGGTCCTGCATCCGGGATCTATTATGGATGTTTTCCAGGAGGAACATTTTTCTCTCTCCTGGACAGAGGATGGCCTAGAGCAGGGGTAGGCAACCTTGGCTCTTTTATGACTCATGGACTTCAACTCCCAGAATTCCTGAGTCAGCCATGCTGAGGGGAAAGGGAGAGGTTTCCAAGCTGAGCCAGGCTGGCTCAGGAATTCTGGGAGTTGAAGTCCACGAGTCATAAAAGAGCCAAGGTTGCCTACCTCTGGCCTAGGCCTAGGCCGCTTTATGACTCGTGGACTTCAACTCCCAGAATTCCTGAGCCAGCCATGCTGAGGGGAAAGGGAGAGGTTTCCAAGCTGAGCCAGGCTGGCTCAGGAATTCTGGGAGTTGAAGTCCACGAGTCATAAAAGAGCCAAGGTTGCCTACCTCTGGCCTAGGCCTAGGCCGCTTTATGACTCGTGGACTTCAACTCCCAGAATTCCTGAGCCAGCCATGCTGAGGGGAAAGGGAGAGGTTTCCAAGCTGAGCCAGGCTGGCTCAGGAATTCTGGGAGTTGAAGTCCATGAGTCATAAAAGAGCCGAGGTTGCCTACCCCTGGCCTAGAGAAGCTCCTCCCTTCCCAGGATGCATTTGGTCTCTGCTGTCAGGGGGCCATCCTCTGCCCAGGAGTGTGTGTGGGGGTGAATCCCTCCTGGAAAACCTACAGCCTTGTCTCCATAGCAACCCAGCGGCCCTATCGACTACATCACGGGGGAGGGGGTCTCCAGCCGTGGCAACTTTGAAGACGGGTGGGCTTCGACTCCCAGAATCCTTCAGGCCAGCCCAAAGGTGTGTTTCTCAACCTCGACGACTTGAAGACCTTCAAGACTTCGACTTCTCCTGCTGGCTGAGGGATTCTGGGAGTTGAAGTCCACAAGTCATAAAAGGGCCAAGTTTGAAGACCCCTGATATAGACTTTAAGAGGAGTAGACTTCAACTCCCAGAATCCCTCAGCCAGCATTCCTGGCTGAGGAATTCTGGGAGTTGAAGTCCACGAGTCAGAAAAGGGCCGAGTTTGAAGACCCCTGATACAGACTTTAAGAGGAGTGGACTTCAAGTCCCAGAATTCCTCAGCCAGCGTGCCTAGCTCAGGAATTCTGGGAGTTGAAGTCCACAAGTCATAAAAGGGCCCAGTTTGAAGACCCGATATACACTTTAAGAGGAGTGGACCTCAACTCCCAGAATTCCTCAGCCAGCGTTCTTGGCTCAGGAATTCTGGGAGTTGAAGTCCACAAGTCATAAAAGGACCAGGTTTGAAGACCCCTGCCTTGGACAGTAGTGGGGGCGTCCAGCAGGATGAAGTCCCAATGACAGATATCCACACACAATTCTCTGCAAAAAAAAAAACCTCAGAAACTGAAGAAATGAACATTCCACTTGTCCACTTCTGAGCTGGACTTTGTTAATTAGACAAACCGGATTAAGAAATTGAACTGCTATTTAAGAAATACAGACAGTTCTCAAATTATGACAGCCGTCGAGGCCAAAATTTCTGTTTAGCTGCACTGGCTGGGGGATTCTGGGAGTTGAAGTCCACCGGAGCTGGCTGGGGAATTCTGAGAGTTGAAGTCCACTGGTGCTGGCCTGGGAATTCTGGGAGTTGGTCCACCGGTGCTGGCTCTGGAATTCTGGGAGTTGAAGTCCACAGGTCTTCAAGTAGCCAAAGTGAAGAAGCACTGTTCTGGAGTCTGTAGCTGGTCTGCAACTCTCTCTGTGTGTGTGTTTGTGTCTGTTTATGTGTTTTCCTTCGTCCAGGTCTGGCCGTCGCCAGCGCTTTGGTGGACATTTCACAACAGATGCCTATCACCTACAAAGACAAGTCGGGAGTGGTACGAAACAGGAAACAGCAACCCCCAGCTCAGCCCGGAACCTGTATTTGATGCATGGACATCAGAACTGCCTCTTTAGGATTTTAAACCCAAGGTTAGCCCTCTGAGAAGGACCGCCGTTTTTGTTTCGAAAGGCCCAGGGTGCAGAGGGAGGCCTCAAAACTCTTGAGAACACCCAACGCTTCCTCTTGAGGTCGGCGCTGCCTCGGTTGACTCCGTTCGGCACCTGCTCCATCTTAGATCAGCCAATCCCCTTAACGCTGGACAGCTCCCACGTTTTCCCGGTTGCTCCCCCTTCCTTGGTTTTAGACCTCCCGCGGCATGTCCTTCAGCAGACCTCTCCACCACCAACCAAGGTTGGCCTCAGCCTGGAAGACACCTCCGAAGACCGATCGACGGAACGTAACTTTTTCCTCCGGGTTGAACGAGCATCGCCAATCCTGCTCATTTTCTGCCCTCGGTCGCTAGACGCCACGATTTCAGAAGAAGCCGATAGACCCAAGGTTCCTATTTATTTCTCCGGAGAGCAGGCCTTGCCTTGCGTCGATGGGGGTAGTAGCATTATTTTTCTCCAAGTCAAGGTATTAGAATTTGGGGTGGAGCAACGGCATACGGTTGAACTCTACCCCTTGTTTCCCTTTTTTTTTAAAAAAAAAAACCCCTCTTTTTCCGGGGGGTATTTCTTCCCCCTCCCCATCCCGATGTGGGCCTGTGTAGTGACGGACATCTTACCCGCGTCCTACGGTTTTAAATAGATCTAGGAAGTAAGGGATGAGTGCAGTCACGTTTTGTACATGCTCTGTCTTCTCCCTCCGCCGTGTTTGTTTTTTTTAACGCCGCTAACTGGATTCCGAGCGACAGGACCGCAGCGATGTCCATGCGAGAGACATTACGGCAACGCCAAAGCGGAGCCGGTGGGCGGACGGCACGCCTTGTATGTTCTCTCCGCGGTAGCAAGTTCAGTGACTTTTCCCTGTTTGGCAATTCCTGCCTCTTTGTCTCTTTAGGCCCATTTCTACCTGGCAGAGGTTCAAGGCTGAAATGGCTCCCGGTAGGCCGAAGGTCCCCAAGTCCTTTACGCAAACAAACACACACACACAACGCACCCAGAACGACGCGCTTATGTACAATACAGGACCAGGGTAATGTCCCCGAGGAAGGACCGAGAGTTGGGGTGCAGCTCAGCTTCCTGACTGGCACCTCAAGAAATGCAGACACTATTCCCCAAGGCCCAAGGGATCCTCAGCCCCCTTTGGATGATCCGGGTGTGGGTCCCTACTAAAAAACTAGTTGAAAACTAGACCATCTCCCCTTTCTTTTTGGTTCATCGGCCCGGATGTAGCGGCCTCCTTGTCTACTAGAGACAGAGATCGGTCAATTATTTACAAGCAAGAGAGTCCAGAATCAAGAAATGCTGGTTTTGTTTAGGATGCTAGGTTATCAGTAGTTGACGCATCAAAGGTCATGGAAAGGGCTTGTTTTTTTTTCTTGCGGTTACAGCTTCCAAAAACAGGGTGGGAGAGGTTGCCCCAGCCCGTCCCACCCCACTGGTGTGGCATGCCCCCTCCACTCCAGCAGCCGTGGATGTTACACAGACCGAAGAGATAACTTGCAAATCCGACAGGCAGCTGTGAGCAAACATTGGTGGCCCTATCGCTGCCGTGGCATGTTTGCGCCAAGCTCTCTGTCTTTCTCTCTCTCTCTCTCCCTCTCTCGCCATGCATGCATGCACGCAAACACGCACGCCGTGAGAACCGGCTCTCGCGCTTCGTTGCCCTCTGCAGCAAAGCACGGTCCTCGCGGGCCGCATCGAAGAGCGAGGCAGAATCGACCGTATCAAATTGCTCGGCCATGGCAAATCTTTACGGGCTCGAGGTTAGCGCCATCGTTCCGCCCTTCCCAAACGCAGCAATGTATAATATGTGGTTTTTTTTTTTTTAAGAAAAAAAAAGTTGGAAATTTTGGTGAAGGAAGGCCGGGGGTGGGACGACACAACAGGATTCTCGGACTGTTTCACCGTCACCAAACCGTTTCCGTCTCCTGATCCGCGAGTGACAAAACACGTCTTTAGTTTGGGACCAGAAGTCTCGCCGTCTTGCATACGGCCGAATCTGTACGCACGGACTCTCGCAGAACTGGAACAAATGTATAATTAAAATTGGTCACCCACCCACCCACCCTTTTTTTTCCTCCCCTAAAGCTTTGAATCCGATGAATTATCCACCAGAAAGCTGAAATACACAGTGGGATTCGATCTCCAATGGCTGAGTGGTTGATATGAAGCCGGGGTGGGTCCGTTTCTGCTCGGTCTCCCGGTAGGAACCAGTTTGCTGCTCCATCGGTTGTCCCAGGTTTCTAGGAGAGACGATCCAAATGTCCCTTGCAACAGCCGGGATACTTTTCTGTGCACACTGGAGGGGTGAGAAATCATTGTATTTCTTTCATTCCTGTCCTCGGATTTGGAGCCGGGTTGGGAAAAAATCCAGCCTCAAGCAGAACTGATTTTCGGAGAGCCCCAAATGGTGCTCTTCTTTTGCTGGAAGAAAATGTCAACAGGGTGGAGAAAAGACAATGTTCCCCCAAATGGTTAGGCTTGCACACAGAACCGAAAACACGGCAGGGTCAGGCGTTCTCATCCGTGGTCCTTCCATCCGTTCAGTCCAGAGCAGAGACCGCAATCGTCTCGGTGGTGACCCGGGGACCGTTGAAATTCAATTCCAGCTAAATTGCCCGCTTAAATTGGAAAGAGGCCTCCGGTTGAGTCAGCACCTCCGATGCACTTATCCCCCCCCCCACGAGGTGTTCCCCCACCCCCCAGAGAGCAAGGAAGGTGTCTTTTCTTAAACTTACAAGCACTTCCCCCTGGTTTAAAAAGAAGGTGGGGGGGGGAAACCCCAAAAGGGGAAAAAAAAAACAGCCTAAGGAGCACACGGCTGTACGCAGCCAAAAAGCTTTTTTTCGTTGCGAAGCATTTTGTTGGCAAAATTGTCGCCCAGAGCATCAGTATCGGCAACGAAAAAGCAGCGGGGACGATGTCGGGAGGGTGACCAAGCTGGAAAGAGGATCTTAACGTACACACATGCACACACACACACCCGGATTCTCTCCAGGTGTCACCGGAGGAGACGGCTGTCTAACAATTTGCGCGGCCGAACGCCGCAGAGCTTTTAAGCTGTCAGCTTCTTTCAGCCCCACATCATCGTCTGCGCTGTGGGAAAAGGGGAAGGCGTATCCGCGCGTCCCCTCTTTCCCCACCCTTTAAAACAGGGTGTCTTGTCGGTTTGCACACCCCATCTCCCCTTTCTGAATTCACATCTCGGCAACCCCTTCTCCTCCTCTTCCTCCTCCTCCTCCTCCTCCTCCTCGGTCTTTGCAACAGCGTTGGTTCCTCTGAATCAGAGAAAAGGCACCCAGGAGCGTTTGGAGGAACCGAATTCGAGAGAGTTTGGCCCAGCTGTCTTTTTGCACCCCCCCCCAAAAAGTCTTTTGTTTAAAAGCGCCAAGACTGCCATCCTGGGCCTGTCTTTAATTGTTCCAGTGTGTTCTGTTCACGTTTTTTCTTAATTGCACATTTCTGGCAAGTTGAGGGGGGGGGCCTGCAGGCAATTATCTGACAATTATCACCCCTGCTTTGGGGTTAGGAGTCTGTTGGCTGGTGAGGGAGCGTGCAGGATAATGCAACTTGCTTGCACATCTGGCTCCAGAGGGTCCGACTTTTTCCTGGTGCCTGGAAATTCCTTTTTCTTCTTCTTGAATCTTCTCCACAAATTAATGTTGTTGGTTTTTTTTCCCCTCTCCGTGTGTGGTGAATTGCAAAGCCTCCGGGAACGACAGGCTGTAAAATGCCTCTTGACAGGTGCTCTTTGCCTCCCAGCTCCAAAGAAACACACACACAGATTTCCCACCTCCCACCCCGTCCCGGATATTCTTAGGAATATAGTCAACTTGATTTCCAAGGTGCTTTTAATGTGACAGATTTGAGCTTGGACGAAAGGAACTTGGGTGGAAATGAGCAACTCTTTGGGCGACGGTGGTGGTCAGGATAGGGTTTCGGTACCTGCCGCGGTGCCAAAGGAGTCTTCCGGCAACTGGCCGGCCTCTTCTCTGAATCCCGACGTTGAAAATCTGGAAAGAATTTGGATTCCTTTACGAACAGGGAAGCAGGACAAGTCCTCAGCTTTCCTTCCTGCAGACCAAATTCAGCCGGCCAAACATCAGAGAAGGTAAGGCAGGGGTGGCCAACCGTTGACCGCTTTAAGACCTGTGGACTTCAATTCCCAGAATTCCCCAGCCAGCCTTTGCTGGCTGGGGAATTCTGGGAGTTGAAGTCCAGAGACTGTGGCCAAGATTGGGCACCCTGGATCTGAAGTCAACATGGACCTCTGGTCCCATGCTTTTTGGAGGCCTAGAAGATCCAGAGAGGCCCTGAGGCTGATGGATGTGGTGGTTCATCTATTAGTTCATCTATCATGGAGGACGTCAAGTGGTCAAGACTCCACTCAACCTTGGGGTGAGAGCTCTGGTGGAAAGCATATTCCTGAAGGTGCTTGAGATGAGCTGGTTCTCTCCACCTTGCCTCACTCTCTCTTGAGTTTCAGTAGAAGATAAGAGAGGGCTTCTTGAGCTGACTCTTCCCCTTCTTCCAGCTTTCCTGACCTCCAGCCACTAGGATCATTGGGTTTTCTAACTAGGAATTATGGATTTGGTTGCTCTCTATCGCCATTCCGGACGCTCTGAATCACCAGGAAGGTCCAATGTCCTTGTAGGGATTGTGGCTGTGTCTACTTCGTGCTTGTTTTTGGAGAACAGCCTTGGTGGAAGATCTTCATCATAGGAAGACACTTTTAGACCCAGATCCTCACCTTCTAGCAGATTCTCAGCTAGAAGACCCAGATCTTCACCTTCTAGCAGACCCAGATCTTCAACTTCTAGCTGACGCAGATCCTCAACTTCTAGCAGATCCTCACCTAGCAGACCCAGGTCTTCACCTTCTAGTTGACCCAGGCCCTCATCTTTTACCAGACCCAGATCCTCAACTTCTGGCAGATCCTCACCTAGCAGACCCAGGTGTTCACCTTCTACCAGACCCAGACCCTCATCTTCTACCAGACCCAGATTCTCACCTTCTAGCTGACCCGGGTCTTCACCTTCTAGCAGATCCTCACCTAGCTGACCCAGGTCTTCACCTTCTAGCAGATCCTCACCTAGCAGACCCAGGTCTTCACCTTCTAGTTGACCCAGGTCCTCATCTTTTACCAGACCCAGATCCTCAACTTCTAGCTGACCCAGATCCACAGCTTCTGGCAGATCCTCACCTAGCAGACCCAGGTCTTCACCTTCTACCAGACCCAGATCCTCCTCTTCTACCAGACCCAGGTCCTCACCTTCTAACTGACCCAGGTCTTCACCTTCTAGCAGATCCTCACCTAGCAGACCCAGGTCTTCACCTTCTACCAGACCCAGATCCTACCAGACCCAGGTCCTCACCTTCTAACTGACAGGTTTTCACCTTCTAGCAAGTCCTCACCTTCTACCAGACCCAGGTCCTCACCTTCTGGCCGTTCCCTAAGATCGTTGGAAGCGCTGAGGTTTCGCTTTGCGTTTTCACCTCAAGAGACCCACCCCCTTTCTTCCAAGCGTAGACGACATGACCGTCCTCCCCATTTCTCCTCGGGAACCCTGGAGTTGGAACCCAAGATCTGACTTTCCCCCAGGCTTTGGAAAAGCCGCCAAATGTGTGGTTGTTTACCCCCACCCCACCCCTCCGCCACAAGTGACAGTATTCAGCTGGGCCAGAGGAGCAAGACCTGGAGTCCAAACCCCATCCTTGGAAAGAGAGACCTACAAGAAGGTTGATGTAGCCTCCAACTTGCTCCGTCTCAAGATGGGTGGGAACAGAAATCTCATCGCTCCGAGCCAAGCCCCGTCTGCAGCTCTGCTAATCTAGGGATGATGAAAATCACGTTTTTCAATGGCCAAACTGAGAAAGATGGTACACCGTGTCATCAACCAATGTGCGTATCGCAAGGTTTCTCAACCTTAGCCATGTTAAGACGGGTGCACTTCAACTCCCAGAATTGGGAGTTGCTGGCTGGGGAATTCTGGGAGTTGAAGTCCACCCGTCTTAACATTGCCAAGGTGGACTTCAACTCCTGGCTGGGGGATTCTGGGAGTTGAAGTCCACCCATCTTAACATTGCCAAGGTGGACTTCAACTCCTGGCTTGGGGATTCTGGGAGTTGAAGTCCACCCGTCTTAACATTGCCAAGGTGGACTTCAACTCCTGGCTGGGGGATTCTGGGAGTTGAAGTCCACCCGTCTTAACATTGCCAAGGTGGACTTCAACTCCTGGCTGGGGGATTCTGGGAGTTGAAGTCCACCCGTCTTAACATTGCCAAGGTGGACTTCAACTCCTGGCTGGGGGATTCTGGGAGTTGAAGTCCACCCGTCTTAACATTGCCAAGGTGGACTTCAACTCCTGGCTGGGGGATTCTGGGAGTTGAAGTCCACCCATCTTAACATTGCCAAGGTGGACTTCAACTCCTGGCTGGGGGATTCTGGGAGTTGAAGTCCACCTGTCTTAACATTGCCAAGGTGGACTTCAACTCCTGGCTTGGGGATTCTGGGAATTGAAGTCCACCCGTCTTAACATTGCCAAGGTTGAGAAAGACCTGTGTCAGAACAGCCATTAAATTTGGGAGGAATTTGCAGCATTGTTAATATTGCAGCCTCCTGCTTCACACACACACACACACACAAACACACACACACACACACCCTCAATCTACTAGCTCCAAAATGGCTCAATTTAAGAGAGAGGGTCCCTGAAAGTAAAAGAAACCGGGCCCTTTAAAAGAAGGAAAAAGGAAAACAAAAACTTGCTTTTACTCTGAAAAACGTGTGCATAAAGTCTGCTTTCTTTCGGGCTCTTTAATTATTATTATTTTTTTTTGAAAAAACGTTTTCTTCTTTCCCTGCAACTGGTTTTTTTTTTTTTTGCTCTTCTCCTGTATTTCAGATCTGAACTTCGTTTCCTTCATATGTATAATTTAGTCCTTCTTGCATTCATATGTAAATAACAAGTATTGTAAAGAATTTTATTGCTGGGAGTGGTATCAAAAAAAACACATTTTAGGGCCTCTGTTTTTTTTTCCTTTGTTTTGTTTCTTGGGAGGGGGCTGTAATTTTTTTTTTATTGTAAAAAAACCGATGTTAATTTAAAAGCAGGAAAGAGGTGACGAGAACATACATTAAAAAAAACCTCCAATGTGAAGTACCGTGTCTATAAATAGAAATAAAGAATGAAACTTTGCCCCTTTTCTGGAATTAAAAAAAGACGAAAAGCAGAGATTCTAGTTTCCAAACTCAAGTGTGTGAGTTGTTGTGTGTGAATTCCAATAGAAAACGAAGCCTCAAATCTGGACGCAATTTCACAAACGCATTGTGAGTTTGGGTTATACAGGGAATCCTCAGTTGACAATAGGGTATCTAGTGAAAAAAGGGACTTAACAGCTGTTTGTCACACTTGGGACCATTGCAGCATCCCCAGGGTCACATGATCAAAAGTCAGATGCTTGGCAACTGACTTGTACTTATGCCTGTGGCAGCATCCCAGGATCATGTGATCCCCTTTTGTGACTTTCTGACAAGCAATGTCCGTGGGGAAGCCAGATTCACTTAACAACCTAATTGTTACTAATTGAACAACCGCAGTGATTCGCTTATCAACCGTGGCGAGAAAGGTCATAAAATGGGGCCAAACTCATTTAACAACTGTCTCGCTTAGCCACAAAAATTCTGGACTGTTGTGGTTGAGGACTACCAGTATTCTATTTTGAATCTAGCGCCATGGTGTACAGCAGGAGTTTTCAAACCTGGCCCTTTTATGACTTGTGGACTTCAACTCCCAGAATTCCTCAGTCAGCGTGCCTGGCTGAGGAATTCTGGGAGTTGAAGTCCACAAGTCATGAAAGGGCCAGGTTTGAAGACCCCTGGTGTATAGGTTCTTCTACTTGAGCAGGGAGCTGGACTACTGTGTTTCCCTGAAAGTAAGGCCTACACCAGGGGTAGGAAACTTTGGCTCTTTTATGACTGGTGGACTTCAACTCCCAGAATTCCTGAGCCAGCCATGCTGAGGGGAAAGGGAGAGGTTTCCAAGCTGAGCCATGTTGGCTGAGGAATTCTGGGAGTTGAAGTCCATAAAAGAGCCAAGGTTGCCTATCTCTGGCCTAGGGCCTAGGCCGCTTTATGACTGGTGGACTTCAACTCCCAGAATTCCTCAGCCATGCATGCTGAGGGGAAAGGGAGAGGTTTCCAAGTTGAGCCAAGCTGGCTCAGGAATTCTGGGAGTTGAAGTCCACGAGTCATAAAAGAGCCAAGGTTGCCTATCTCTGGCCTAGGCCTAGGCCGCTTTATGACTAGTGGACTTCAACTCCCAGAATTCCTGAGCCAGCCTGGCTCAGCTTGGAAGCCTCTCCCTTTCCCCTCAGCGTGGCTGGCTCAGGAATTCTGGGAGTTGAAGTCCACGAGTCATAAAAGAGCCAAGGTTGCCTGCCTCTGGCCTAGGCCTAGGCTGCTTTATGACTGGTGGACTTCAACTCCCAGAATTCCTAAGCCAGCATGGCTCAGCTTGGAAGCCTCTCCCTTTCCCCTCAGCGTGGCTGGCTCAGGAATTCTGGGTAGTTGAAGTCCACCAGTCATAAAAGAGCCAAGGTTGCCTAGCCCTGGCCTACACCATTTTTGTTCCAGATTAGGAACGTCCCAACTTGCTGCCGTGTTAATTATCTAACGGAAAATGTTTGGCTCAATTGTGGTCATAAGTTGAGGACCACCTCTAATCCACTTGCCCCGCCCCATCCCGATGCTCGCCTCTTCCCCATCCTTTCCCTTCTGCCCCACTTGGCAAAAAATCCTCTCGGCGACGGCATTTCCAGTGATGTATTTCGCCCCGGCGCTGAGCCGAACAGCCCTCCACTCCGTGTCCCTTTTTCTTTCACCCATGCCGGCCCCGAGATTTAATTCTTTTTAAAATCCGGGCATTAATAAATCATAGCCAGGCAGAGAGGATGGAAAGTAAAAGTCCGTCTTCTGGCTCTTTACAGACTCTCTGGTGTCTGGCCGCGTAAATCTCCCTTTGATTTTTGTCCTTCCAGAAAAGGAAGCCGGTCGCCACAAATCTCGGCTTTTTGCACACCGGGTGCATTTGGGTTTGATAAAAGTGCACTGGCAAAAGATTTGGGGGGTTGCGGTTTGTCAGGAGTCTGTAGGGAGGGCATCGGGGCCCAGCTGCTAAAACAGCAAATGCTACAGACTAGAAGACCTCCAAGG
Organism: Crotalus helleri; assembly: GCA_024509115.1. Classification (NCBI taxonomy): domain Eukaryota; kingdom Metazoa; phylum Chordata; class Lepidosauria; order Squamata; family Viperidae; genus Crotalus; species Crotalus helleri. The sequence goes on along the minus strand of JAKSXO010000062.1, from coordinate 1,797,957 downwards.
TCCCTTCCAGCTTCTATTCCATTCTATTCTATTTGATTCTATTTTCTATTCGATTCGATTCGATTCTATTTTCTATTCTATTCTATTCTAATTATTCTATTCTAATTATTATTCTGTTCTATTCTTATTCCTTATTCTGTTCTATTCTATTCTAATTATTATTCTGTTCTATTCTTATTTCTTATTCTGTTCTATTCTATTTGATTCTATTTTCTATTTTATTCTATTCTTTTCTATTCTAATTATTATTCTATTCTATTCTTATTTCTTATTCTGTTCTATTCTATTCGATTCTATTTTCTATTCTATTCTATTCTATTCTATTCTATTCTATTCTATTCTATTCTATTCTATTCTATTCTATTCTATTCTATTCTATTCTATTCTATTCTATTCCTGTCCTATCCTATCCTATCCTATCCTATCCTACTGTACTTTAGGCAGCATGAACAGAAATATATTTCTCTTACAGGTCCTGGGTGCCCAAAATGGGTAATGTCATCAGAGCTAGGGATGTGATTGATTAAGGTAATGTTACTACAGCACTGATGATATTACATAGGTGGGTAATAAAATGTCTGCAAGAAAACAGCCAAGGTCAGAGAGCGCCAAGAACCCCACAGTCCTTTTTCCCCCCCCCCTCCTCCTCCTCCTCCTCCTTTCCCTTCTTCCTCACCTCCTCCTCCATCTCTCCATTCCCTTCTAGGCTGATAATGTTACCTAGTTGGATCATATAGCATCTGCAAGAAAACACCCAAACTCAGCACCAAGGAACCCACAATCCTCTCCACAATCCCCCTCACTTCTAGCACTGATGATGTTACCTAGTTGGGTAATGAAAGATCTGCAAAAAAACAGCCAAGCTCAGAGAACGCCAAGGACTCCACAGTCCTCCTCCTCCTCCCTTTTCTTCTTCTCCTTCCTTCTCCTCCTCCACCCTCTCTCTTTCAGCACTGATGATGTTATCTAGTTTGATCACGAAATGTCTGCAAGAAAACAACCAAACTCAGAGAGCACCAAGGACCCCACAGTCCTCTTCCTCCTCCACCACCACCTCCCTTCTAGCACTGATGATGTTACCTACTTTGGTACCCAGGCTCAGAGAGCACCCAGGACCCCACAATTCAGCCCTGACCAGATAGGTTCACCTTCCCCACAGCCTCGGGAAACACGCCTTACTGAAACCCAGACGGGCCTTCCGGGCTGATCAATCTCTCCTTCCTCCTTCGGGAAGGGGAGCCGGACTTTAAATTACCCCGCTGCTTTAATTACCTGTCTCCTCCGCGGAGGATCTTCCACAGGAGCGGCTGAAATACGGCCTCTTTGCCCGTTCACGGCTGCTTGAGATACCTGAGCCGCATCAGTGGCAACGTGAAAGTCACCTCTCGTCCCTCTGGCTTCCTTTCTCACCCACAATCTCGGTGCTCAAGGCACATTTTGAAACCAGCTCGTTATCGCACGCCGGGGCAGCGAGGCGGCCCTCAGTGAATTGAGCTGCTCCCTTGGCACCCTCGCCAATCACCTGCCCCTGGCTGGCAATGCGCAGGAAGGTCGGGCACAAGGTGCAACGCCAAGCAGGGTGCCGTGGGTGTGCTGCCGAGTGACCAATGGGCCGAATTGTTGATAGGGCAAGGGGTTGCCGCGATGCCCAGCCTCGGGAAGATTTGCCCATGTCTGCTACGGGGATGCAAAGGACCTTGAAGGATGATCTGGGCACTGACAGGCCGATTTCTTCTTCTCTATATCAGTGGTTCTCACCCTGTGGGTCGGGACCCCATTTGGGGTCGAACGGCCATTTCACGGGGGTCGCCAAACAACGCAGTCCGCCATTTTGTTTCCCCCTTTTCCTTAGCTGTGCTACTCCCTCTTATTCTATTGGCTTTTGAAAGCCAATAGAAGAGACTCTCTTGAATAGAGTCTAATTCTATTGGCTTTCAAAAGCCAATAGGAATTGTCCAGGCTGTCTCTGCCCTGCTGAGCCCGCCAAAAGCCCCATTCTGCAAACGGGGCTGCACCCGTTGAGTAGTCCTCGACTTACGACCGGTTGAGTAGTCCTCGACTTACGACCGGTTGGGGGTCGCGGTGTTAAAAAGGTTGAGAACCACTGCTCTGAAGGATCTTTCGCTCGGCGTGAGCAAGAGCACCTTAACCGTTTTTCTCACCGGCAAACACATCCAACGTGGAGTGCCCATTTGGTCTGGTGGCTAAGGCACCAGGATAGAAAGCCACAGATCCTGAGTTCAAGTTCTGTGCTAGACATGAAGATTGGCTGGGTGACTTTGGGCCAATGACCAGGAGATGGTGAGTTCTAGTCCTGCCTTAGGCACAAAAGCCGGCTGGCTGACTTTGGGCCAATGACCAGGAGGCAGTGAGTTCTAGTCCTGTGTTAAATATGAAAGCCAGCTATGTAACTTTGGCCAATCACCAGGAGGCAGTGAGTTCTAGTCCTGCCTCAGATATGAAAGCCAGCTGGGTGACTTTAGGCCAATGACCAGGAGGCAGTGAATTCTAGTCCTGTGTCAAATATGAAAGCCAGTTACATAACTTTGGCCCAATCATCAGGAGGCGGTGTGTTCTAGTCCTGCCTTAGGCATGAAAGCCAGTTGGGAGACTTTGGGTCAGAGACACTCAGCCAAATGGGGATGCTGCAACGGTCGTAAATGTGAAAAATGGTCATAAGTCCCATTTTTCAGTGCCGTTGTAACTTTGAACGGTCGAGGACTAACTCCCAGCCCTGGAGATACCGCCCTTCCGTTGTTCCGACTTCTAGGACATGTTAGAAAATTAACACGGCAGGAGGTTGGACACTCCTGATCTGTGACAAATAATTTCCTGGCTGCAAAAGGAAAACCAAACTGAAATCCAGGTGCCAGGTTCGAATCTAGGCCAGAGGTAGGCAAGCTTGGCTCTTTTACGACTCGTGGACTTCAACTCCCAGCATTCCTGAGCCAGCCATGCTGAGGGGAAAGGGAGGGTTTCCAAGCTGAGCCATGCTGGCTCAGGAATTCTGGGAGTTGAAGTCCACCAGTCAGAAAGTGGCCTAGGCCAGGGGTAGGCAACCTTGGCTTTTTTACGACTCGTGGACTTCAACTCCCAGAATTCCTGAGCCAGCCATGCTGAGGGGAAAGGGAGAGGTTTCCATGCTGAGCCAGGCTGGCTCAGGAATTCTGGGAGTTGAAGTCCACGAGTCATGAAGGGGCCATAGTTCCCTCATGCTGGCTCAGGAATTCTGGGAGTTGAAGTCCACGAGTCATGAAGGGGCCAAGGTTGCCTACCCCTGAACTAGGTAGTCCTCAACAGATCATTTAATGACCGTTCAAAGTCACAACAGCACTGAAAAAAGCGACTTATGACCGTTTTTCACACTTACGACCATTGCAGCATCCCCTGTGCTCAGGTGACCACCTGTGGGAATGTACATTTGAATGTAGCTTAGTATCAGGTACAAACCAGGCCTTGAAATATTTGCAGCGCAACTCTGTGCGTCTCCCTTTCCCCACAAGCAGGATTGTATTTACAGAAAAATTGTCTTTATTTCACAGGTATTTACCACCCTTCATTTAGCGATGGTTCAAAGTTACAAGACTTACGACCGGTCCTCACACTTATGACCGTTGCAGCATCTCCATGGCCACGTGATCAAAAATCAGACGCTTGGCCACTGACTCGTACTTATGCCAGTTTGCAGTGTCCCGAGGTCAGGTGATCCTCTTTGGCGACCTCCTGACAAGCAAGGTCAATGGGGGAAGCCAGATTCGCTTAATGACCGTGTTACTCACTTAGCAACTGTGGCAAGAGAGGTCGTAAAATGGGGCAAAACTCACTTAACACATCTCTCACTTTGCAACGTAAATTTTGGAGTCAGTTGTGGTCGTAAGCCGAGGATTACCTGTAAAGCGGGGACTGATGATTCTCAGAAGCAAAAAAAAAATCACATTTCAATGACCCTATTAAGCCCATTTGGGAGTCCCACCCCCAAGTTCTCCCCCCCCCCCCGCCAGATTTCTGCAGATAATTTACCCAACTTCTGTGGGCCGATTGGATTCTGACCATTAATCTTTCTGGCTCCCGGGCAAAGAAAAATGAAAGCTGACCTCAGTCCCCCCTTAATGAATGGACATCTCAGCTTCAGTGCTGCAGAAAGACAGAAAAAAGAAAAGAAAAAAGGAATAATGGGAATTATGGCTGTCCCACTTGAAAAACTCACCCTGATGGGTTACAGTTCAGTGCAGGGCAGTTAAAAAGAAAGTTTTTCTTCTGCTTTCTTTCTTTCTTTCTTTCTTTCTTTCTTTCTTTCTTTCTTTCTTTCTTTCTTTCTTTCTTTCTTTCTTTCTTTCTTTCTCTTTCTTCTTTCTTTCTTTTTTTCTTTCTCTTTCTTCTTTCTTTCTTTTTTTCTTTCTCTTTCTTCTTTCTTTCTTTTTTTTCTTCCTTCCTTCCTTCCTTCCTTCCTTTCTTTTTCTTCTTTCTTTCTTTCTTTCTTTCTTTTTCTTTCTTTCTCTCTCTCTCTTCTTTCTTTCTTTCTTTCTTTCTCTCTCTCTCTCTTTCTTCTTTTTTCTTCTTTCTTTCTTCCTTCCTTTCTTTTTCTTTCTTTCTTCTTTCTTTCTTTCTTTCTTTCTCTTTCTTTCTTTTTCTTTCTTTCTCTTTCCTCTTTCTTTCTTTCTTTCTTTCTTTTTCTTTCTTTTCCTTCCTTCCTTCTTTCTTTTTCTTTCTTTTCCTTCCTTCCTTCCTTCCTTCCTTCCTTCCTTCCTTCCTTCCTTCCTTCCTTTCTTTTCCTTCTCCTTCCTTCCTTCCTTCCTTCCTTCCTTCCTTCCTTCCTTCCTTCCTTCCTTTCTTCTTCCTTCCTTCCTTCCTTTCTTTCTTTCTTTCTTTCTTTCTTTTATGGACCTTTCCCCCCCCCCCCGCAGCCACCGTTTCCTACTCCTCTAGCATTTGAGTTAGTTTTGCTAATGAGGAGAGAGGGAAATGAGCAGCCGGGCGGAAGGAAAGAAAGGGCCCCTTGCAACAATAGAAGACGCTATCTGCGGCTCTCGGCTGGGTGGTTTTCTTGCAGACGTTTCGTGACCCAGCTAGGTAACATTTTCAGTGCTAAAAGGGAGGGGGGTTTACAGAGAGGAGGAGGAGGAGGAGGAGGAGGAGGAAAACTGTGGGGTCCTTGGTACTATCTGAGCTTGGTGGTATTCTTGCAGACGTTTCATGACCCACCTAGGTTATCATCCGTGCTACAAAGGAGTGGAGTTGATGGAGAGGAAGAGGAGGAGGAGTCTTTTGCGTTCTCTGAGCTTGGTGTGGAGTCTCTAAATTTAGGATTTCTTTGAGTAACACCCAGCGTGTTCTAGGAGGGCTGCATGCATGTCAAAAAAAAGTCAAGATGGCTGGCGGGACAAATGCAATCCAAGCTTTGCCTGTTTTTTTTTTTTAATGTGTGGCGTGGGCGCCATCTTGAATTTGTTGACCACCCGTTCCAAGCCTCTCTTTCTTTGCCCAAAATAAGTCAAGAAATAAAGCGTTGTGGATTTTGCTAAGCTCGTGTTTCTCAACCTTTGGCAACTTTAAGACTTGTGGAATTCTGGGAGCTGAAGGAGAATCGAAGGGCTACGAGGAATAAAACAAAATAAAATAAAAGGCGAAAAGGGGGGAATATTTGGAAGCCGGGGGCTGAAATGAAAGGTTGTTCTTTGAGCTGGGTGGTTTTCTTGTAGACGTTTCATTACCCAGCTAGGTAACATCATCAGTGCTGGGAGGGAGTGGGGTTTGGTCCAGGTAGCTAGTGAAGCATGTAGCACTCCACAACTGTCCCCTGCGTAGGTGTCGAGGGGCACTTTTACTTTGGGTGGATTAAAAGCCCGTCTGAAAATGGATTTTTTTCCCCTCAGGGCCAGATTTGAAGAGAAACGAAAGAGGGAGATACGGTATTTTTTTAAAAAAAAGGGAAGCAGAAGAGAAAAGAAAAGCAGCATCGAATACAAAAGAGGAGATTTATTTCTGGTTGGGGCTCTGTGGTACGATAACCCTTTACAGTGTGGCGACGACAAAACACGGCTTGTCTGCCTGTAAAGCTTACAGTCTTAACCCTGACAAGATATAAAGTCTGAGAAGCCAGCATTTATTTCGGCCCGACAGGGATTAAGGGAGGATGGTAAAAGCTCCCTGAAAGTGGCAGGATTTAAAAGGAGCCCAAAAGGAGAGAAGACGGTGCTGTTTGTTGGACAGAAGGGGTCAAAAAAGTCAAGATGGCGGGCCACCACAGCCATTAAAAACAGCCAGAGCTCCAATTTTAATAAGGTGACCAACCGTCCTCCTTTAGGGAGGACAGTCCTCCTTTTGTAAGTTCTGTCCTTTCTCAAAAAGTGTCCTCCTACATGTCCTTCTTTTCGATATTTGAAGACTAATCTGTAAATCTCCGTATTCGATCGAGGCCGATCCTATCCGTTGCGTGTGATGTGACATATTTGTATTTGACATGATGATTCGTCAAGGCTCAGTACAGTGCGGCGAGGCGTGGATTATGAGACGCATGCGCTCCGCACAGAATTGTTTTGAGAGAGTGCGCCCGCGTGCCAGAGTGCGCCACGCACAAGTGGCTTTGTTTACTTCTTACCGAAACACGACATGGCACACATGCACGCATTAGACCAGTGGCTCTCAACCTTTTTAATGCCGCGACCCCCAACCGGTCATAAGTCGAGGACTACTCAACTGGTGCAGCACCGTTTGCAGAATGGGACTTTTGGCAGGCTCAGCAGGGCAGAGACAGCCTGGACAATTCCTGTTGGCTTTTGAAAGCCAATAGAATTAGACTCTGTTCAAGAGAGTCTATTCTATTGGCTTTCAAAAGCCAATAGAATAAAAGGGAGTAGCACAGCTAAGGAAAAGGGGGAAAAAATGGCGGACTGCGTTGTTTGGCAACCCCCGTGCAATGGTCGTTCGACCCCAAATGGGGTCCCGACCCACAGGTTGAGAACCACTGCATTAGGCTCACTTTTTTTTCTTCAGTTTATTTGTGTCCTCCTTCTCATTGTAAAAAAGTTGGTCACCTTACGATTTATTTGTGTATTCAGTTCACATGGCCTTCATTTCTCTATCCAAAGCTACTCTAATGTAGCTTACGATGTAGGAAAAATATATTGGGCAAAAGCATAAATATAGATGTCCAGGGGTCTTCACACTTGGCCCTTTTAAGACTTCCACAAGGACTTCCAGAGGTGAAAGTTGAACTCCTCCAGCCCTTCTCCTGGGCAGTCTTTTAGGGGACATTTTACACACACACACACACACACACACACACCCCAAAAGGAGAGAAGACAGCTTCCTGACCCCCCCCCCCATTCCACCCCAAGGCCCGCCACACGCAAGGATGATGAGAAGCCCCTGAGCAAGCAGCACAGATCGAATAGAGGAAAAATGCACATTGTCTTTATTTCCAGGTACAATTTGTCAGAATACAGATACATACAGAAAGAACAGGTGAGACCCCCCCCCCCAAGTATGACCAACACGAGTGTAAACCCCAACAGTCTTTGAGTGCTTTCCTCACCACAAAGGACTTTTTTTTTCTATGCCTTGGTTTATTGCAGAGATAAGTCTATCTGCAAACCAGGTTTTCTGCTGGTCTGTCCCGTTACTCTGCCTCTGGGAATGTGGGGTAAACACGACCAGGGAAAGATGAAAAAGTGGGAATATTGTGAAGGCTCGTCTTCTTGACGGCTATTTGCAACCCAGACCCTACTTGAAGCATTTGCCCCAATTTCCTGGATCCAAGGAGGACGGGGAAGAGACGGGCCCTATTCACACAACCTCTTTAACCAGGTCAGTGACACGCTCCGCAACCTCTGCAGGCGCTCGGTTGGGTCATTGATTGTGAGGACTCAACTTGTGAGTTCTGGGCACTTGGCAAAGCCCCCAAATTCAGGATCTGGGTTACGCCGGTTGTGTGAATACAGTTACGTTGAGGCTGCAGCCCTTGTCGGTTTTTCACCGATGCGAGAATGAAATTCATTTTGGTAAATATGGATGCAGCACCCTTAAAAAAAAGATGGGGGGGTCCAGTGTTGTCGGGAGGCCTCGTTTTATTTTGGGGTTGAGCAGATTTATAAGCCACTTTGCTCTAAGAAACTGTACACAGGTACTAATTATGACTCGGTTTCCCTTATGTCTTAAGAGCTGAATCTGATTTCCTGCCCCCTCCCCAAGGAATCAGGGCAGATTTAACTTGTGGTTCTTCATCAAACTTGAAAGATGTAAGGCTGGGGTATCCAACCTTGGCAACTTTTAAGACTTCAACTCCCAGAATTCCCCTGCCAAAAATTCTGGGGAATTCTGGGAATTGATATTCTCAAGTCTTTAAAAGTTGCCCTAAAGGAGTATTAAAAAAAAACCCCACTAGCAGTGCATTTCTCCCCCTCCATATGTAAAGCAACCCTATCTTCTTGGTAAAAATAAAGCCAGTTACAAATCTGGGGGGGGGGGAAAGGTTCATAAGGATAAAATAAAATAATTATTTACTTAATTCATTTATTAGATGTATATCCTGCCTTTTATGCTTTATTATGACTTTATAGGTATCCCTTTAACTTTCTGCATTCCCCCCCCCTTTCCTAACCGACCTACAATTTGAGGATACGGGTGAATCCTTAATTCACAACCACCGCTGAGCGAGCCCAAAATTTCCGTGGCTTGGTCGTTAAGTGAGTTTTGCCTCATTTTACGACCTTTCTCACCAGTGAATCGCTGCGGTTGTTTAAATTAGCCACACGGTTGTTAAGTGAATCAGGGCTTCCCCCCATTGACTTTGCTTGTCAGAAGGACGCAAAAGGGGATCACGTGACACACCCACACACCCACACCCCAGGAGACAAGGAGAAACTTTGGTGCAAAATGCAAAAAGCAAAAAAAAAGCGGGGGTGGGAGGGGCCTTTGATTGCAGTTTTATCTATCATCATGGTCTTTTTTTGATACTTCCCGCCCCCACTTGGAGACCCCTCCCAAGACCTAACTGGTGGGTTCCTTTTTAAAAGGTGATCGATTTTTTCCTGCCCAAGAAGGGGGGGGGTTGGTCTAGAAGACCTCCAAGGTCCCTTCCAACTCTATCATTCTATTCCATTCTAATTTGGCAAAACGCACACCCTTGTAAAACCCAGATGGGTTTCTTTTAATATCCCGGCGGGCAAGAAGAATTTTATTATCGGTCATTTAAAACGGGTAGAGTGAGAGAGACCGATTCTGTTTTTAATCGATCTGAAGCTTGCCGCATTAAAAAAACGGATTGTTAACAGGATCGGTGTTTGCGAATTATAACCCATTAAGGAAACGTCGGGGGTTTTTTTGCGCAAATCTTTTAAGGGAAGAGTGGACGTGCGTGATTTCTTGATGAATAAAACTGCTGATCGAAAGTTTTAGCTGAGCCAAGGTTATTATTAAGAATGTCATACATAAAGCCTTTGGATTTTATTCATTCGACTAAAGTGGTACGGTAGTAAACAAAAAACAAAAACAAAAACCCAGAATATTTGGTACTTTGGATGTTTATCTTTGGATAAGGTGAAAACAACAACAAAAAACAATAGTAGAAGCAAAGCGTAATGTAGTTATTCCATTAGTGTTACGTTTGCTCCAAGTTGGGGCTTACTTTTTAGTTATCCTAAGGGTAATTTTTATTTATTGGTTAGGCTGGCTTTAAACTCATTCTGATCTGGCTTTTTTTATTTTAAGGGACGCATTCCTCAATCTCGTGCGTTGCAGGGCAGAAGATCGGAAGGAGTCGTGAAATGCTACAGTCTTCTTTCTAAAGCAGTCTCCATGTCGTTCATTCCCGGCTTGGACTGGACCCTGATGAAGATTTTTCCTTCAACATGCTTTTTGTTCGAGACAATGGGATGGGCTTAGGGAGCAAGGAAGTTGACTTAAACGTACGGGAGGTTTTTAAAAAGAGATTTGTCTCCAATCGTACAGGGTCTCTTGCTTGAGCCGGGGGTTGGACTAGAAGACCCCCCGAGGTCCCTTTCAGCTTTATTCCGATGGATTGATTGAAGTGCAGGAGAGATATTTTATAGCAGAGTTTTTTCAGCCTGGGCCATTTTAAAACGATGTTTTTTCAAGCTTGGTCACTTGAAGATATGTGGACCAACTCCCAGAATTCCCCAGCCAGCCACAGCTGGATGGGGAATTCTGGGAGTTGGAAGTCCACAAAGAGCTTCTGTTTTGCAGAGAAGAACACCCACCATAACACAGACTGTGAAGGAAGGCGAATAGGAGCAGTTCTCATTTACAACCGTTCATTTAGTGACCGTTCAAAGTTACAACGGCACTGATAAAAGGGACTTTTGAGCGTTTTTCACATTTACGACCGTTACAGCCTCCCCGTGGTCACGTGATCAAAGTTCAGAGGCTTGGCAACTGGCGTGTACTTATGACGGTTGCAGTGTCCCGGAGTCACATGATCCCCTTTTGCGACCTTCAGACAAGCAACATCAATGGGGAAGCCAGATTCACTTAACGACCGTATTCCTCACTTCACAACTGCCGTGATTTGCTTAACAACGGTGGAAAGAAAGGCCGTAAAATGGGAGCAGAACTCCCTTTAATGGCCATCTCGCTTAGCGACTGATATTTTGGGCTCAGTGGTCGTAACTCGAGGATGACCCGTACTGTATGTAAAATTAGCGGACTCTTAACAGCCCTAATCCACCTCTGATCATATCTGCTTTTTAATTTTTTGTATTATGTTTCTATTTTTAATGCTTTTATTTGTAACGCTGGTCTGGGACCGTCATAAAAAATGGATCGATGGCAAACCTTTGGCGAGGGTGTGTGCGGTGCCATTGCGGAGACACAACAGAGGCCTCTAAAGTAGGATTTTGTGCGCTGGTGTCCCGGCAAAGCGGGACTGCTTTCGCCCGGCCCCATTTTGCTGTGGACACCTCCCCGCCCCACCTCACATTCACACGGAGCTGTTGAATACCGCAAAAACGAGGACCCAGGTTTGTGTAAAACAATGCAAAATGAATATTTCTGGCTGTGTTGAGGGAGTTCTTTACGTCGCGCACCGAGCGTCGAATGATGTAGTGAAAGACAACGCGGCGGCCATTTTGCTTCGTTTGAACCCATCGGCAACATTCAAACCTTACCACGGCCGCCTCGCATTGCGAGGGTACCACACTCCATCTAGCGCAATTGCTGTGTCTGCCACATTTCTAAAGCAAGTTTGATTTTTTTTCCCCCGCCCTTTTAAGAAGGACATCGTTCTCTGCACACACACACCCCCGTGCAGCAGCAGAGTCCCGGAGATGAAGCCTCAGAGCGATTTCCCAGAGATGGAGAAAGACCCTCCCCAATCATACAACCTCATCCCCCCCCCTCGGTTCCAAAGGCCGAATAACTCCAAGCTAGAATAACGATGGTCCGAATGTGGTGGTGGGGCGTCGTGACGACTATCAATTGTTGCCGTGAATAGCAGCTGAGACACATTTCCCAGCAGGATTGAACACCACCGTTGTGTAGCTCCGTTGGTGCTTCTGGGCCTCCTGGTGAGGTCGGTGTGTGTGTGTGTGTGTGTGTGTGTGTGTGTGTGTGTGTGTGTGTGTGTGTGTGTGTGAGCAGGCGCTGTGAATCAGCAGGGATCAATCATTTGCCACGGATGGAACATCTGTTCTCGTTTAATCGTTTAGTCTCGGCTCAAAGCACTGCCCTTCTCCGGGAAGACCCCTTAAGCTGAACGGCGTGGTGATTTTTGTCGAGAAACACAACTCTTGCTTTGAAACCCATGTTGCTATCAACCAAGGTTGGGTCGACCATGATGGGTTTGCTTTTGGAGCCCCAACCTTTCAAAAATGGGTGGAGACCTACGTGGGACGTGTCCGTCTCGTGGAGACTTATACGTGAGATGTCCGTCTCGTGGAGACCTAGTGCGAGATGTCCATCCTGCACACTCTTTTGAGAGGTTTCACCCCCCCCACGGTCTTGTCCCACCACACCACACGTCAACCCCGTAGGGGAATTTTCAGTTCCTATACAAAGCTGTCATGGTGAAGAACCTCAACTGACCCCAACTGATGCGTTGCCCACAAGAAGGGTGGGCAATTTTCATCTGTAGTGAAGGTCCACTGAGTCCCACCAAGAACCATGTTTCAAAAGATGGTCCCTAGTTTCTGATTCTCACTAGATCACTCCAGTGGAAGGTCCTTATGTTTGGGTTGTAGTTGAGTCTCGCTCGACTTAAATTAAAATCACTCAACCTTTATGAAAAACAAGGGGGCTGGGTAGAGTTTTGATACCCCACGTTGACGTGGGGGGAGCAGTCTTCCCACGCCAAGCGTGGAGAAGGTGGATCCCAACCTGGTTTCAGAAGCTTTTCCCAGAGGACAGATCTTCTCGTTCTCAGGTGAGACTGCTTCATTGCACCAAAAAAAGGAGAGGCAGCTTTGACTCGTTGGTCAAAGATGAAGAAAAGACGCTCGTGTGGATTGGTTTCTGTTTGTGGCTTCAGCACATCTGCGGGATTTCTTGAAGATGTTCAGGGTTGACTCTTTCCCTGGATGGCCCACTCTTGCGCTCCAGAAAGACGTTCACAGACCAGCTCATGGGATGAGGATTTCTTTCCTCTTCTCTTGCTACAAAGTCGATGAGGAGGAAGATGGCGGTGGGTGGGACCACCCTCCTGGAGTCCCAAGTTGGAAAAATCGAAGACCGAGCAGGCCCCCTCAGTGGGCAGTCTTGAGCAAGGCCTCAGTCTGGTTCACATAGCCACCAGGAGGACAGTACTGGTGGCCGTGCAGCTCCACACCATCATCCAGAGGTTAAGGGTCAATGCCAGGGCGGAGTCGGACGCTCCAGGTCCAAGGTGGGACGCATCGCGCAACGGCTTCTCTTCTGCAGACACCTAGAACAACAAGCAGAGTGACGGTGAGCGTGAGGAGATGGGACTCGCTGTGGGGGTGAAGGATGAAGCAAAGATCAAGAAGACGGAGAGGGAACCACCCACCGACAGGAGGGACGTTCAAAAGGAGTGTTAGAAAGTATGGCTGAATTACAACGGTTCTTTTAGTGACCGTCCGAAGTTACAACAGCACTGCAAGAAGTGACTCCATGCCGATTTTCACCCTCACGACCGTTGCAGCGTCCCCCCAGGGTCACATGTGGAATAGAATGGAAAGGAACAGAACTGAATAGATGATAGACCAGCGGTTCTCAACCTGTGGGTTGGGACCCCATTTGGGGTCGAACGACCATTTCACGGGGGTCGCCAAACAAGGCTGTCCGCCATTTTTCCCCCCTTTTCTTTGGCCACGCCCCTGGCACCCGGTGATGTATAAGTGGTTGGGGGTCACCACAACATGGGGAACTGTATTATGGGGTTGCGGCATTAGAAAGGTTGAGAACCACTGTGATAGACAGAATAATACAGCGTAGAATAGAACAGAACAGAGAACAGAGAACAGAGAACAGAACAGATAGGATAGGATAGGATAGGATAGGATAGGATAGGATAGGAAAGATTAGATAGATAGATAGATAGATAGATAGATAGATAGATAGATAGATAGATAGATAGATAGATAGATAGATAGGAGGGAGGATAGGATAGGATAGGAAAGATATAGATAGATAGATAGGTAGATAGATAGATAGATAGATAGATAGATAGATAGATAGATAGATAGATAGATAGATAGATAGATAGATAGATAGATAGATAGGGAGGATAGGATAGGAAAGATATAGATAGATAGATAGATAGATAGATAGATAGATAGATAGATAGATAGATAGATAGATAGATAGATGGATGGATGGATGGATGGATGGATGGATGGATGGATGGATGGATGGATGGATGGATGGATGGATGGATGGATGGGATGGAGGATAGGATAGGATAGGAAAGATTAGATAGATAGATAGATAGATAGATAGATAGATAGATAGATAGATAGATAGATAGATAGATAGATAGGTGGGAGGGTGGATAGGATAGGATAGGATAGGATAGGATAGGATAGGAAAGAGATAGATAGGTAGATAGGAAGGAAGGAAGGAAGGAAAGAAGGAAGGAAGGAAAGGGTAGGGTAAGGTAAGGTAAGGTAAGGTAGGACAGAAGAATAGACTATATTAGACTAGAATAAGACAGGATAGGATAGAATAGATGATAGATTAAGGGTCTTCAAACTTGGCCCTTTTAGGACTTGTGGACTTCAACTCCCAGAATTCCTCAGCCAGCATGCCTGGCTGAGGAATTCTGGGAGTTGAAGTCCACAAGTCCTAAAAGGGCCAAGTTTGAAGACCCCTGTGATAGATAGGCTAATACAATCCAGAATAGAACTGAATAAAGAACAGAGAACAGAAAACAGAATAGAAGAGGAAAAAATACTCCATTTGGCCAAGTGTGATTAGCACACATGGAATTTCTCGCCAGTGCAAAAGAGAAGATAGAGGAATCCTGCCCTGTCTTCAATTTACAACCAATCGTTTAGTTTAGTGGCTGTTCGAAGTTACGACGCCACCGAAAATAGTGACTTAGGACCGTTTTTCACACTTACGACCGTTGCAGCCTCCCCCTTGGTCACGTGATCAAAATTCAGACGCTCGGCCACTGACTCGGATTCATGACGGTTCCAGAGTCCGGGCGGGGGGGTCACGCGATCCCCTTTTCGCGGCCGTCTGACAATGGGGGAAGCCAGAGTCACTTAACCACTGTGTCCCTGACTTAACATCTGTGGGGATTCCCTTCGCAACGGTGGCAAGAACGGTCGTAAAATGGGGCAAAACTCCCGTAAGCAGTCTCTCCCTTAACAACGTAATTTTGGGGCCCAATTGCGGTCGTTAAGTCGAGGAGTCTCTCTAGTTTCTCCCGCTCTTGAAAACAGGCAAGAAGTGAGCTCCGATATCCAGCTTCTCCCGTTGGAATCGGGGAAGGGATTTATTGTTCCTTTGAAATTGGCTTAGCGCCTTTCTTTTCTTTTAATCCGGATCGCCTCTGGGCTCCATCAGGAGTTCGATGCGGTTAGCAAACTTCACCTGGAGGGAGAGAAGCTCTAGCAGCAACAACATTGCGTTATCACACTAGGCTTGGCGGTGTTTGCAGGTCTTTCAAGAAACGGAGAGGATTACGTCTCTCTTTGTGTTTGTGTGTGTTTATTTTATTTTTCAGAAATAGGATAAGGTGCCCGTGTGTTGCAGAAGAGCTGAACACCAGAGAATTTGGATTTAATTCCCAGCATTCAACGTTAACTTGGATGCCACCCGGAGCCCAGCTCTGAGGCAGATGGGCAGTTAAGAAGTGTGAGATGTAAATAAGTTGAAACAACTTTGAGACGGTTTGTAAGGAAATCTGCTCTGCGACCCCTTTTATCTTAACATTTTTAGCTTCATGCCTCAGTTTTATACAAATAATATCCTGTGGGTTTTTAAATTAATAAATTTATTTTTTTGATCCTAGAGATAGAGCTTGGAGTGGAAACAAGAGGGACAATAAAATTCCATATTATTCTATTAGCTTTGACTCGTGAGTTCGGTTTTCCTGTTTTTTTTTTTTTTTCCTTTGAACGGTGTGTTCAATGGTTTTCGTTGCAACGAATAATTAACTTGGACCGACAATCGCTGGGTAGAAATAAAGGCATAAACCGTATGTTTATTTTTTTTTTTCATTCCCGTTCTTTTTTTTGTTTTGCGCTTTCTATCTTTTTTTTGGTTGTTGTTTTGGTTTTGTATACTTTTACCGTATTGAAAAACGCTAATGACCTTCTAATGAAAATGTATTTAAAAGAGAAAAAAAAAGAAAAGAAAAAGAAGCTTTGGAGAAAGCAGAGCTCGGAAGCTTTCTGGGAGCAACAGAAGAACGAGAGATCAAACCGATGTTTGATGGCAAGGAAATAAATCAATATGGTGGAGGAGATTTCTGGAGCTGAAGTTTACGGATGCCATAAAAGAGCAGCTCCTCTCAGCAGCAAGGAGATGGGGAACACACAAAGGGGAAAACCAAAGGGCTAACTTTGTGCCCTGGACACAGGCCAAAAGAGACCGTGAGCCAAAAGTTGCTGTCCATTATACCTGAGCTGCAATACCATGGTCTGTCCCCAGAGGGCAGCAGAGGGTAAAAGATGCTTCTCTTTGCTGCCACCCAGAGGTCATTAGAATAGAATAGAATAGAATAGAATAGAATAGAATAGAATAGAATAGAATAGAATAGGAATTATAGAATAGAATAGAATAGAATAGAATAGAATAGAATAGAATAGAATAGAATAGAATAGAATAGAATAGAATAGAATAGGAATTATAGAATAGAATAGAATAGAATAGAATAGAGTAGAACAGAACAGAACAGAACAATAGAATAGAGAATGGAATGGATATAGAATAGAATAGAACAGAATAGAATAGAATAGAATAGAATAGAATAAAACAGAACAGAACATAATGGAATGGAATGGATATAGAATAGAGTAGAGTAGAGTAGAGTAGAATAGAATAGAATGGAACAGAACAATAGAATAGAGAATGGAATGGATATAGAATAGAATAGAATAGAATAGAATAGAATAGAATAGAATAGAATAGAGAATGGAATGGGAATAGAATAGAATAGAATGGATATAGAATAGAATGGATATAGAATAGAATAGAATAGAATAGAATAGAATAGAATAGAATAGAATAGAATAGAATAGAATAGAATAGAATAGAGAACGGAATGGGAATAGAATAGAATAGAATAGAATGGATATAGAATAGAATGGATATAGAATAGAATAGA
>JAKSXO010000062.1:1761210-1776210 GCA_024509115.1 Crotalus helleri | reverse complement strand
AGGAGACCAATTTCCATAAATACATTGTATATAGCAGGGGTCTTCAAACTTGGCCCTTTAATGACTTGTGGACTTCAACTCCCAGAATTCCTCAGCCACGCACGCTGGCTGAGGGATTCTGGGAGTTGAAGTCCACTAGTCATCAAAGGGCCACGTTTGAAGACATTTGATATAGACTTTAAGAGGAATGGACTTCAATTCCCAGAATTCCTCAGCCAGCGTGCCTGGCTGAGGGATTCTGGGAGTTGAAGTCCACCAGTCATCAAAGGGCCAAGTTTGAAGACATCTGATATAGACTTTAAGAGGAGTGGACTTCAATTCCCAGAATTCCTCAGCCAGCGTGCCTGGCTGAGGGATTCTGGGAGTTGAAGTCCACCAGTCATAAAATGGCCAAGTTTGAAGACCCCTGATATAGACTTTAAGAGGAGTGGACTTCAATTCCCAGAATTCCTCAGCCAGCGTGCCTGGCTGAGGGATTCTGGGAATTGAAGTCCACAGGTCATCAAAGGGCCACGTTTGAAGACCCCTGGTCTATGGGATAACAGAATTGGAAGGGACCTTGAAGGTCCTCTAGTCCAGCGGTTCTCAACGTTTGTGTGACGGCGACCCCCGTCACACAAACGTGCGCATGCGCGGCGCGAACGCGCATGGGGGCGGGGCCCCCGCACGCGGCGCGCATGCGCGGCGCCCCCCCCCGCGCGCGGCGCGCATGGGGGGCGGGGCCCCGCGCGCGGTGCGCATGCGCGGCGCCGCCCCCGGAGGCGCGGCGCCGCCCCCACGCGCGGCGCGCATGCGCGGTGGCGCCCCCTGGAGGCGCGCCGCCGCCCCCACGTGCGGCGCGCATGCGCGGTGGCGCCCCCTGGAGGCGCGCTGCCGCCCCGGAGGCGCGGCGCGCGTGCGCGGAACCGCCCCCCCGGAGGCGCGGCGCGCCCCCGGAGGGGACAAAATGGCGGATCGCCGCGTTTGGCGACCCCACAAAAGAGGTCGATCGACCCCAAATGGGGTCGCGACCCATAGGTTGAGAACCGCTGCTCTAGTCCAACTCCCTGCTCTGGCTGGAGCCACTATAGTATTTAAGACAAATGGCTGTCCATTTCTTGAAAACGTCCAGTGATGAAACATCTACATCTGGTGGCAATCTGTTCCACTGGTTAATTGTTCTCACTGTCAGGAAATTTCTCCTTAGTTCTACATGGGGTCTCTCCTTGATTTCAGGTTGTCCTTGACTTATGACAGTAGAGCCCAAAATTTATATTGCTAAGCAAGTTGGTCGCTATGAGTTTTGCCCCATTTTATAACCTTTCTGACCTCACTTGTTAAGTGAATCACTGCAGCTGTTAAGTTAGCTACACGGTTGTTAAGTGGATCTGGCTTGTGACTTTGCTTGTCAAGAGGTCGCAAAAGGCGGGGTCAGAAGAACCCAGGGACACTGTAAACCAGTGTTTTTCAACCTTGACTATTTTAAGGCATGTGGACTTCAACTCCCAGAATTCCACAGCCAGCATTGCTGGCTGTGGAATTCTGGGAGTTGAAGTCCACATGCCTTAAAATGGTCAAGGTTGAGAAACACTGCTTGTAAACCGTCATAAATAAGAGTCACTTGCCAAGCTCCCGAAATTGGATCATGTGACCCTGGGGACGCTGCAACGGTCGTTAAGTGTGAAAAACAGTCCTAAGTCACTTTTTTCCAGTGCCGTTGTTTAACTTCTGAACGGTCACTAAATGAACTGTTGTAAATCAAGGACCAGTTGTAGTTCCCATCCCTGCTTATGGAAAGCTGCTCAAAAAGGGACAGCCAGCCTGTCTGGGTGGCAAAGTGACACAACACACACACACAGACACACACACACACACTGAAGATGCTGAGACTAGCCTGGTGTCCTTCCGGCTTCAATCCCATCACCTTGCCTTGAGGCTGGATCGTTTGGCATCCTTGATGGGCTTTGATGGATGGAGACTTACTCCCCTCTGGGATGAGGCTGTCGTCCCCCCACCCCCACCCCACTCCCCCCACCTTACAAGGCTCTCTTCTTTCATCCTCAAGGAGACATCGGACATTTGTTGAAGCACACACACTCCGTGCTCTCTCCAAAGACCTGGTCTGAATAAGCATCAGGACTCACTCCAGACCTGGCAATAAATCTCCCCTCTTAGGAGAAAGGAGGAGGAGGAGGAGGAGGGGGAGGAGGAGGAGGAGGAGGAGGAGGAGGAGGAGGAGAAGGAGGAGGAGGAAAAGAAAGAAAGAAAGAAAGAAAGAAAGAAAAGAAAGGATGGATGGAAGGAAGAAAGAAAGAAAGAAAGAAAAAAAGAAAGAAGAAAAAGAAAGGAAGGATGAATGGATGGAAGGAAGGAAGGAAGAAACAGAGAAAGAGGAAGGAAGGAAGGGAAGAGGGGGGAGAAGAAGAAGAAGAAGAAGAAGAAGAAGAAGAAGAAGAAGAAGAAGAAGAAGAAGAAGAAGAAGAAGAAGAAGAGGTGGTGAAATGCACCACAAATATAATAAAACTAGAGGGTGGTGTCCTTCATGCTGTCTGAGCTTTGTTTTTTTCTTGCAGATATTTCATTAGCCAACTATGGAACATCATCAGTTGTAGAAGGGAGTGGGGTTTGTGAGGAGGAGGAGGAGGAGGAGGAGGAGGAGGAGGAAGAGGAGGAGGAGGAGGAGGATTGTGAGGTCCTTAATGCTGTCTGACCTTGTTGGTTTTCTTGCAGCCGTTTCATGACCCAACTAGGTCACATCATCAGTGCTAGAAGGGAGAAAGATTTGTGGACAGGAGGAGGGAGAAGGAGAAGGAGAAGGAGAAGGAAAAAGAAGGTCCTTGATGCTCTCTGAGCTGGGTGGTTTTCTTGTAGACCTTTCATGACCCAACTAGGTAACATCATCAGTGCTAGAAGGGAGTGGGCTTTGCTTTCTCTTTATAGACTAGCGGCTTGCCCTCTCTGTCTAGTCGCAGGGAAAGACAGCCAGCCGGAAAGGCCCTTTGGAAAGGCCCAAACGTCCCCCCACCAGCCGCCAAGGACCGCAGTCCCAAGCAAGGCGCCTCCTCCACCGAACCGTCTCCGACGCGCTCAGCGAGGCAACACTTACGGAGGCAGAGATTGTCGGTGAAAAGGTGCAGGAAGCGCTCACACTCTTCCTGCCGGTTCCCGCTGGCGTTGCAAGTGCACCAGGGCGCAATGTTGGCGGTCGAGTTGTCGATGTAGTTGGGCGTGATGGTGCTGCCTGCCGAGGGGAGGGAAGGAACAGAGAGCGTCTCTGAGGAAGCAAGGAAAACTTTTCCACGTTTTTTTTCCCTCCCCCCCAATGGGGCAACTTGAAGACTTGCGGATTTCAACTCCCAGAATTCCCCAGCCAGCCGTGGCTGGCTGGGGAATTCTGGGAGTTGAAGTCCACGTCTCTTCAAGCGACCGAGCTTGAAAAAAAAAACATCATTATGAAATGGCCGAGGCTGAAAAACTCTTCTGTAAAATACCTCTCCTGCACATCAATCAATCCATCAGAGTAGAGCCGGAAGGGGCCTCGGAGGTCATCTAGTCCAACCCCCTGCTCAAGCAGGAGGCCCTTTGCCATTTCAGACAAATGGCTGCCCAATCTCTTCTTAAAAACCTTCAGTACATTTAAGTCAATTTCCTTGCACCCTAACCCAGGGGTAGGCAACCTTGGCCCTTTTATGACTCGTGGACTTCAACTCCAGAATTCCTGAGCCAGCCACGCTGAGGGGAAAGGGAGAGGTTTCCAAGCTGAGCCCTGCTGGCTCAGGAATTCTGGGAGTTGAAGTCCACGAGTCATAAAAGAGCCAAGCTTGCCCACCCCTGGCCTAGGCCTAGGCCGCTTTATGACTGGGGGACTTCAACTCCCAGAATTCCTGAGCCAGCATGGCTCAGCTTGGAAACTCTCCCTTTCCCCTCAGCACGGCTGGCTCAGGAATTCTGGGAGTTGAAGTCCACGAGTCATAAAAGAGTCAAGGTTGCCTACCTCTGGCCTAGGCCGCTTTATGACTCGTGGACTTCAACTCCCAGAATTCCTGAGCCAGCCATGCTGAGGGGAAAGGGAGAGGTTTCCAAGCTGAGCCCTGCTGGCTCAGGAATTCTGGGAGTTGAAGTCCACGAGTCATAAAAGAGCCAAGCTTGCCCACCCCTGGCCTAGGCCTAGGCCGCTTTATGACTGGGGGACTTCAACTCCCAGAATTCCTGAGCCAGCATGGCTCAGCTTGGAAACCTCTCCCTTTCCCCTCAGCATGGCTGGCTCAGGAATTCTGGGAGTTGAAGTCCACCCGTCTTAAAATGGCCCAAGTTGAGAAACATTGCTATACAGGTAGACCTCAATTTACGACCGTTCAAAGTTACAACGGCATTGAAAAAAGTGACTTATGACTGCTTTTCACAGTTACGACCGTTACAGCTTCCTCTGTGGTCCCGTGATCAAATTCAGACACTTGGGTCACTAACTCGTATTTATGACGGTCGCAATGTCCCGTGGTCACGTGATCCACTTTTGCGATCTTCTGACAAGCAAAGTCAATGGGCAAGCTGGATTCACTTAACGTCTGTAACTGGAAAGGTCATAAAATGAGGCAAAACTCACTTAAGAACTGGCTCACTTAGCAACATCAATTTTGGGCTCAATTTTGGTGATACGTTGAGGTCTACCTGTACAGCGGGTTTTAAGAAAAACCTTTTATTTTATTACCAACCTGGAAAAAAATTAGACTTTATTTTTTTTTCAAAAGCACAGAACAAAGTAGAAACGTCGGAATGAAGGATTAAAAAATAAAACGCAAAACCGAAAAAGAAAATTGTATAAACATTCTAAGCCTGTTACTTAGCTTTAAAATATTTAACAGTATGCTGTAGGAAGATTTCTAGTGAAAAAAGAGAAGACGGCGTTATGAATTCCAGGCAAACAGAAGCAGATTGCAGCTTTTTTGGAAGAGTGGAAAATAATCTCTTTGCAAAAAAGGAAGGATAAGTTACTATTTTTTTTAAATGGGGGTTATATTTTTATAAATACCGCAAATTGCCAGGGTGTACATTAAGGGGAAGTTTCATTTTTTCCTTTTAATATGCAAAAATAAGGAACAATACCACGGAGACCTTAGTTTTAAGTATTAAGCTTAAGCTAGAAATCTTTAGCATAAAATAAATAATTTAACATTATTTGGCAGTTGTTTATCGGTGCCACACTCGATTTTAGATGTAAAAAAGCTAAGCAACCTTTGGCTTATCAACATTAATATTTTAGAAATCTTAGTTAACATTGATATAAATCTGTTTTCTTTAGTTTTAAAGGTTAAAGGGTTCTAAATCATCAGAGTGTTAACAATCTCCAGTCCCCCTGGTCTAAATACCACTGTATCCGAAGAATGTAATGTATTATTCATATTTAACTTTTTTAAAAAAATGGATATATTACACATGGCCTGAATCCAAACCTTAATATTTGGAATAATAATACTTTCCCAATTATCAACATAATTCTCTTAGTAATTACTATGCCTGATGTAGCCAAAATTCCTCAGCAAAGATTGTATTTTACAGTTTCTGAATATAATTCAACGTAAAATTAACATATTTATTACTAAAATTTTCCCATTTTCTATCATCCATCCATCTATATCTGTCTATCCGTCTACTTGTATATCTATCTATCTATCTATCTATCTATCTATCTATCTATCTATCTATCTATCTATCTATCTATCTATCTATCTATCTATCTATCTATCTTAGAATAAAATAGAGCTGGAAGGAACCTTAGAGGTCATCTAGTCCAACCCCCTGCTTAGGCAGGAAACCCTATACCATTTCTGACAAATGGCTGTCCAGTCTCTTCTTAAAAACTTCCAGTGTTGGAGCATTCACTGCTTCTGGAGGCAGATTGTTCCACTGGTTAATTGTTCTAACTGTCAGGAAATTTCTCCTTAATTCCAGGTTGCTTCTCTCCTTGATTAGTTTCCATCCGTTGCTTCTTGTCCTGCCTTCAGGCGCTTTGGAGAATAGCTTGACTCCCTCTTCTTTGGGGCAGCCCCTGAGATATTGGAACCCTGCTAACCTGCCCCCCCTCGTCCTTCTCTTCATTAAACTAGACATCCCCAATTCCAGCAACCGTTCCTTATATGCTTTAGCCTCCAGTCCCCTGATCGTCCTTGTTGCTCTTCTCTGCACTCTTTCCAGAGTCTCAACATCTTTTTTACATCGTGGCAACCAAAACTGGATGCAGCACTCCAGGTGTGGCCTTACACTTGTAGCGTAGAGAGAGGTTTTCCAGACAGATAGTGAAAAATAAAGCCCTGGGAGGCAAATTGTCCTCCTGGGGCCTTCTCTTGGGATTAGTGGCCTCCGCAGAGGTGGGTCTCTTCAAATGGGCAAGATGGCGGATGCATCGTGAGCTGCATCCGCCATTTTGCCCACTTCACCCACATTCCTGCTGGAGGCTTTTGCGGGGCATCAGAAGAGCGGCCTGCCAAGAGATCGGTGACTTCCAGAACAGAAGCTTCTGCCATGAGCAATTAAACCGACACATTAAATAACTAAATAAATGCAAAATCTCCCCGCCGTTCTTGAGAGCATTACAATAAAGACAGCCCCCCCCCTACCTATGATGCCAGTGTAGGCCAATAAACAGGCGGCGTAGTTTTCCTTCTGGCATCCGGTTCCTGAGAGGAGTCCAGAGGGCTGGCAGTTGACCTGGAACTCAGCATAGCGAGATCTAGGAGAGAGGAAGGGGGGCAAATGGGACGCCGTTAAGGGCCGGGTGGAGTCGCTGGTCCTGGCTGGCAGGGCACAAAAGGGAGGGAGGGAAAAACGTGGGAATGGGGCAGGATGGATGGAGGGAGGGAGGGAGGGAGGGATGGTGGGATGGAAGATAGATGGTTGAAAGATAGATAGATAGATAGATAGATAGATGATAGATAGACAGATAGACATAGATATAGATAGACAAGACAGACTGATTGACAAAGAGATAGATAGACAGATATAGATAGATAGATAGATAGATAGATAGATAGATAGACATATAGATAGACAGACAGATATATATAGATAGATATAGATAGACATAGATAGATAAATAGATGATAGATAGATAGGAGAAACAGACTGATTGACAGACAGACAGATCGATATAGATAGATAGACATAGATAGATAGATATAGATAGATAAATAGATAGATAGATAGATAGATAGATAGATAGACATAGATATAGATAGATAGACAAGACAGAGACAGATAGACAGATATATAGATAGATATAGATAGATATAGACATAGATACTTAGATACATAGAGATGATAGATAGATAGATGACAGATAGACAGACAGACATAGATATAGATAGATAGACAAGACAGACTGATTGACAAAGAGATAGATAGACAGATATGGATAGATAGATAGATAGAAAGATAGACATATAGATAGATGACAGACAGATATATATAGATAGATATAGATAGACATAGATAGATAGATGATAGATAGATAAACACTGATTGACAGATAGATATAGATAGATAGATAGACAGGTATAGCTAGACAGATATAGATAGATAGATAGATAGATAGATAGATAGATAGATAGATAGATAGATAGATAGACAGACATAGATATAGATAGATAGACAAGACAGAGACAGATAGACAGATATATAGATAGATATAGATAGATATAGATAAATATAGACATAGATACTTAGATAGATAGAGATGATAGATAGATAGATAGATATAGATAGATAGATAGATAGATAGATAGATAGATAGATAGACAGATAGATAGATAGATAGACAGACAGACAGACAGACAGACAGACAGACAGATATAGAAATAGATAGGGTTTCCTGCCTGAGCAGAATATTCTATTCTATTCTATTCTATTCTATTCTATTCTATTCTATTCTATTCTATTCTATAAAAGATAGATAGATAATAGAAGAGAAAGAAAGAAAGAAAGAAAGAAAGAAAGAAAGAAAGAAAGAAAGAAAGAAAGAAAGAAAGAAAGAAAAAGATACAGCATAGAACTGCAGTGGGTGATTTCTACCTTTGTTTGCAACCAGGACATTCCTAATCTGTTCTCCTTCCATATCAAAGCACGCACACCTGCCACTCAAAAAGCTAGGATAAAAAAACCCCAGTCTTCATTTATTTATTAAACATCAGCCAAGATCAAAACAGTTAACAAGTGAAAAAAGGGATGAAAGGCATGCTAAAACCCAGAGGCAGAGAAATGCGAACAACAGAATTTTACATTATTTATATTTATATTTCCATTTATCAAAGGGAGACAAAACTTTTCCAGAGCTACTGGAAAGCCTGGCCAGCAGAAGAAAAGAGATGGAAAGAGGCAACACAAGGTGATCTTTGCCTTAATAATCTGTATCAACCATTTGGGGCAACTCCTAGAAGACATGTGGACTTCAACTCCCAGAATTCCCCAGTCAGCCTTGCTGACTGGGGAATTCTGGGAGTTGAAGTCCACCGGTCATAAAAGGGCCAAGTTTGAAGACCCCTGCTCTAATCTTATCAAGCATTTGGGGCAGCTCCCAGAAGACGTGTGGTCTTGCAGACGTTTCATGACCCAACTAGGTAACATCATCAGTGCTAAAAGGGAGAAAGATTTGTGGACAGGAGGAAGAAGGAGAAGGAGAAAGAGGAGAAGGAGAAGAAGGAGGGTCTTTTGTGCTCTCTGAGCTGGGTGGTTTTCTTGCAGACGTTTCATGACCCAGCTAGGTAACGTCATCAGTGCTAGAAGGGAGTGGGATTGTGGGGAGGAGCAGGAGGCACAGGAGGAGGAGGAGGAGGAGGAGGAGGAGGAGGAGGAGGAGGAGGACGACTCAGCGATCCTTGATGCTCTCCGAGCTTGGTGGTTTTCTTGCAAACGTCTCATGACCCAACTAGGTAACACCATCAGTGCAAGAAGGGAGAAAGATTTGTGGACAGGAGGAAGAAGGAGAAGGAGAAAGAGGAGAAGGAGAAGGAGAAGAAGGAGGGTCTTTTGTGCTCTCTGAGCTGGGTGGTTTTCTTGCAGATGTTTCATGACCCAGCTAGGTAACGTCATCAGTGCTAGAAGGGAGTGGGGTTGTGGGGAGGAGCAGGAGCAGGAGCAGGAGGAAGAGGAGGAGGAGGAAGAAGACTCAGGGATTCTTGATGCTCTCCGAGCTTGGTGGTTTTCTTGCAGACGTCTCATGACCCAACTAGGTGACATCATCAGTGCAAGAAAGGAGTGGCTTCGCTCTCTTTTTATCTAGTAGTGGTTTGCCCCCTCAGTGCTGATGGGAGTGTTCAGCAGGCACCATCAGAAACACCCCCCCAAGCCAGGAGAAGCCACCAGCTACTTGCATGTATCCAGACAGACAAACCCACTTCCTTCTAGCCCTGATGATGTGACGTAGTTGGGTCAATCAGACACGCCACTTCATGGGCTCCGGATCACCTTGGGGTCCCCAGGCCTGTGGGCAGAACGAGGTCTTATCTCCGCAGGGATGACGTTCCACAAGGAAGGAGCCACCACGGAGATGGCTCTTTCTCTGGGTCCCACCAGATGGACTCCCTTAAGAGGGGGATCCCTAACACCCCTTGCCTGCCTTCTCCACTAGGTCAGGGAGACGTAACTAGAAAAAGACGGTCGTTCAAATAACTTGGTTCCAAGCCAGGTAGAGCTTTCGAAGGTGACAGCTTCACCTTGAATTGGATCCGGAAGCAAAACGGCAGCCGATGCATTTTCCGCAGGAGATGTAACACCTGATTACAGATTTACCTGGGTTCCCGTGTAAGCCGCCTCTCTCTGCAGCAGAAAAAAGCTTGACGTAAGTCTAACGAACGTGGTCGTAAGTCGAGGAATAAAGACCTTTGTTGTTTTTTTTATCGGCAGAGAAGGCAAAATTTGGGCCTAACAGGGAGGCTATAAAGACGCGGCTGATGGTTGGGAAATTCAGGGTTGCCAATACGCTCTGCAGACGAAAGCCCGAAAGGGATTATTTCTCGCCAGCCCAGCCAGGCAGGAAAGCCTATCGTCCCCAGCCATCGGTGCCCCTTACGAGGAACGTACCTAGGGAGACTTTGGCCCTAGCCTGGGAAGTCGCTTTCCAGCTCTGCAGCTGGTTGTGTGAAGGCAAGGACAAAGCAACACAACCTCCTGCCTCTTTGCTTTCTCTGCACGCCAGCGGTTCTGAATCCCCCTTTTCTGCTACAGCCAACAACATCCTTCATGGCTGATGCTGTTTTCGGGTGTCTGGGGGTGTGTGTGTGTGTGTGTGTGTGTGTGTGTGCAAAACCCGCTGTGTAAAAAAATAAACACGGGCCCCAAGCACTGGAGAGCTGTGATGGCAAGGAAAGTAGCAACATATGGTCCGGTGCCAGAATTAAAAAAGTGTGGAGAATCCTTGCCAGAGTTGAAGCAGGATTGTAGAGATTGTAGATTTGCTACCACTTGGCCTGCAAGCGGATCTGGTCCAGGGGTGAAGGCAGACTGGGAGACTGGGAGTTCTAGTCCCGCCTTAGCCATGAAAGTCAACTGGGTGCTTTTCGGACAATCACCAGGTGACAGTGAGTTCTAGTCCCGCCTTAGCCATGCAAGTCAAATTGGGTGCCTTTGGGCCAATCACCAGGTGACAGTGAGTTCTAGTCCCGCTTTAGCCATGCAAGTCAAATTGGGTGATTTTGGGCCAATCACCAGGTGACAGTGAGTTCTAGTCCCGCCTTAGCCATGAAAGTCAAATTGGGTGCCTTTGGGCCAATCACCAGGTGACAGTGAGTTCTAGTCCCGCCTTAGCCATGAATGCCAGCTGGGCGCTTTTGGGGCAATCACCAGGTACCAGTGAGTTCTAGTCCCGCTTTAGCCATGCAAGTCAAATTGGGTGATTTTGGGCCAATTACTAGGAGACGGTGAGTTCTAGTCCCACCTTACGAGTGAAAGCCGGCTGGGTTATTTTGGGCCAATCACCAGAAGACGCTGAGTTCTAATCCTGTCTTAGGAATGAAAGTCAAATTGGGTGCCTTTGGGCCAATCA
This sequence comes from Crotalus helleri, assembly GCA_024509115.1. Taxonomy (NCBI): domain Eukaryota; kingdom Metazoa; phylum Chordata; class Lepidosauria; order Squamata; family Viperidae; genus Crotalus; species Crotalus helleri. The sequence goes on along the minus strand of JAKSXO010000062.1, from coordinate 1,765,199 downwards.
CCAGGTGCCAATGAGTTCTAGTCCCACCTTAGCCATGAAAGTCAGCTGGGTGCCTTTTGGCCAGTCACTTTCTCTCAACACAGTCTACCTCACAGGGTTGGTGTGGTGGGGAAAATAGGAGGAAGGAGTTTTATGTGCCTTCGATTACTTAAAAAATAATAAAAGTGGAATGTGAACGAACGAACAAACGGCCCGCAATGAATTCAAGTCAGCTCAGGATGGGTATTTTATTTTTTACCAGATTTACCTCCCTCTTTGGTTTGGCACAACTCAAAGTGTGACCTATATTTAGTGCTCCTGCCTTCTACTTTCCCCCTAACAACAGTCCTGTGAGGTGGGCTAGGCTAAGAGAGAAAGGGAGAGACTGGCCCGAAGGCTTCTGTGCTTTAGAGAGGACTAAGACTCCCACTCGCTTAGTTTTCAGTCCAGTATACTAGATGGTCCTTGACTTACGACCGTGATTGGCAGTCATTGCGATCGTATGTCGAGACATCATGGGACTGGACTGGATTTTTTTTGACAGTTTTTGCTGTGGGCGGGAGGAAGCGAGTCCATTTCCGCCTCCCAATGGGTTTTCTTAATCAGAAGCGGGAAATCAACGCCAGAAACCGGCCAAAACCGTTGCAAACTGAGGTGAGGGGACAGCCGTAAAGATGAGCTGGTGGCCAAGTGCTGAAAAAGTGATTATGGTGTATGCCAGGGGTCTTCAAACCTGGCCCTTTGATGACTTGTGGACTTCAACTCCCAGAATTCCTCAGCTAGGCACGCTGGCTGAGGAATTCTGGGAGTTGAAGCCCACTCATCTTAAAGTCTATATCGGGGGTCTTCAAACTTGGCCCTTGTATGACTTGTGGACTTTAACTCCCAGAATTCCTCAGCCAGGCACGCTGGCTGAGGAATTCTGGGAGTTGAAATTCACTCCTGGACTCGTGGACTTCAACTCCCAGAATTCCTCAGCCACCCTGTCCTCCTGATTCCTTCCTTCCTTCCTTCCTTCCTTCCTTCCTTCCTTCCTTCCTTCCTTCCTTCCTTCCTTCCTTCCTTCCTTCCTTCCTTTCTTCCTTCCTTCCTTCCTTCCCCACCATCCACAAAGAACTGAAGAAGCTTCTGGGATGAGAAGTGAAACGTCTTCAAAGGCAAAAGAGGAAAGCGCCTCTGGGGTAGGCGAACGTTGGTACCTGCAGACGTAGTTTCCTCGGCAGGCATCCAGCGGCGCCAAGCAGTTTGGCTTCTCCTTGGCTTCGTAGGAGCAGGCGGGCACAATCGTCTGCCGGCGTCTTTCGGCGCAGGCCGTGTCGACACAGGGGCAGAAGAGCAGCTCATGCGTGTACTCGGGGGGCACCCGGTCGAAGAACTTCCGCAAGGCCTTGTGACACTTGGACCGGTTGCAGGGGTCCGCCCGGGGCCCCCGACGGATGCAAGAGGACACGTACTCGGTCCGGAGTCGCTGGCACATCTCATCCACGTTACAGGCTTTGGCGGCGTCCAAGCAGCGGTTCACCTGCGTGACCTCGTTCTCGGAGCCTGCAGAGCAGAAAGACACAAAGGAGGTGGTGGCATGCTGTTCTACCATGGAAGTAACCCTGGAGGTAATAATGATAATGATGATGATGATGATAATAATAATAATAATAATAATAATAATAATAATAATAATAATAATAATAATAATAATAATAATAATAATAATAATAATAGTAATATTTTTAGGTAGACAAAATAATAATTTTTTTTAGGTAAACAAAATGCTAAATCCAGTCTGAACATCTGGCTGACTGTGCGATGATCAATAATAATAATAATAATGATAATAATAATAATAATTAAAGTTGGAAGGTACCTTGGAGGTCATCTAGTCCAACCCCCTGCTCAGGCAGGAAACCCTATACCATTTCAGACAAATGGCTGTCCAGCCTCTTCTGAAAAACTTCCAACGTTGGCACATTCACAGCTTCTGGAGGCAGGTTGTTCCACTGGTTAATTGTTCTCACTGTCAGGAAGTTTCTCCTTAGTTCCAGGTTGTTTCTCTATTTGGTTAGTTTCCATCCGTTGCTTCTTGTCCTGCTTTGGAGAATAGCTTGACTCCCTCTTCTTTGGGGCAGCCCCTGAGATACTGGAAGGCTGGTATCATGTGCCCCCTCATCCTTCTCTTCATTAAACTAGACATATCCAATTCCATCAACCGTTATATGTTTTAACCTCCAGTCTCCTGATCATCTTTGTTGCTCTTGTCTGCACTCTTTCCAGAGTCTCAGCATCTTTTTTACATCGTGGTGACCAAAACTGATGCTGTATTCCAAGTGTGGCCTTACCAAGGCCTTGTAAAGTGGTATTAATACTTCACATGATCTTGATTCTATCCCTCTGTTAATGCAGCCTAGCACTGTGTTGGCCTTTTTGGCAGCTGCAGCACACGGCTGGCTCCTATTTAGGTGACTGTCTACTAGGACTCCGAGATCCCTCTCGCAGTTGCTACTATTGAGCCAGGTACCACCTATATTATCCCTGTGCATTTGGTTTTTCTTGCCTAAATGTAGAACCTGACTTTTTTCACCACTGAATTTCATTTTGTTAGATAGCGCCCAGTGTTCAAGTCTGTCCAGATCCTCCTGTATCTTAAGCCTGTCTTCTGGAGGGTTGGCTATTCCTGCCAGATTGGTGTCGTCTGCAAATTTGATGAGTTCCCCATCTATCTCCTCGTCCAAATCATTGATGAAGATGTTGAAGAGCACTGGGCCCAGAACAGAGCCCTGGGGCACCCCACTACACACTTCCCTCCATGTAGATACTGTTCCATTGAGGACCACATGCTGAGTACAGCCGGTCAGGCAACTACGAATCATCCAGTCTAAACTGCACAGGTCAGGAATTGCAATGAAAGAAAAAAAATATAAATCCCAGACTCTTGGCTGTTCAACCTTTGGAGATGTGGCAGAGACAGCAAGAGACTACGAAGGAAATATAATAAAAGCCCCAATTAAAAATGATAAAACCACTGGATGAATATTTCTCCTTTGACAGAGGTTTTCTAGGTTGATTCATCAGCTTGTTCGCAGTCTTATTTCTCCTTGCTATATATGTAGGCTACTAGGTCAGCTAAAAGCAGAAAAACCATTAAGAATAGAATAGAGTAGAGCAGAGCAGAGCAGAGCAGAGCAGAAGAGAACAGAACAGAATATGGATAGGATAGGATAGGATAGGATAGGATAGGATAGGATAGAGCAGGGCTTTTCAACCTTTTCACCCATTGTACCACATTTAGGATATGGCAATATCTGAGTACCACCAGTCACCTAGCAAGGTGTCAAAAACTTGATAACCTCCTGTCCGAGGTTTTCATTGTTGTGAGCATTTCTGTTGAAGATTGGCAGTGGGGGTGGGGGGGTGTTTGGTTTTTATTCCCTCCCCCCCCCGTCTGCTGGGTGGTTGCAGCAGGTTTTGGTCCCTTCACATGACCCTGGGACACTGTGACCGTCATACATATGAATCAGTGGCCAAGCATCTGAATGTAAATCACAAGACCCTGGAGAGGCTGCAACATTCCAGCTGATTGGCGCTTCTTGTGGACTCAGCAGAAGCACCAGGATCAGCGCCGAGCTCCAGCTGGAGCCTGGCGCTGATCCTGGCGCTTCCATTGAGTCCTGACAGCACCGAAGAAGCACTGATCCTGGCGCTTCCGCTGAGCCCTGCAGCTCCAGCCGTCTCTCACTCAGGCTTGTGCGATGCTGCCACCGGTTCAGCCCATTCCCCTCTCCCGCTACCACTTTTCTAGGATGGTTGCGTACCACCTGCCAGGTGCCAATGTACCACAGGTGGTACTCATACCACTGGTTGAAAAGCCTTGGGATAGAGAATGGAATGGAAAGAGAAGAGAATAATATAGAATGGATAGAATATAGAATAGAATAGAATAGAATAGAATAGAATAGAGAAGAGAAGAGAAGAGAAGAGAAGAGAAGAGAAGAGAAGAGAAGAAAAGAGAAGAGAAT
>JAKSXO010000062.1:1731614-1760710 GCA_024509115.1 Crotalus helleri | reverse complement strand
CCAGGGCTGAGTGTTTAGTTACTTCCTATGACACCCATTTTCACGCCTGCAGGGAAGGTTTTTGCAGCAAGTTTCCGCCAATGGATCGTTTTACTACTCTCATCGGGCCAACCGTTATGGGGAGCATTGGGGACCCCATTTTTTCCCCTCTCCCGACAACTGCATGGCCCCTGCCCAGACAGGCAGTCCTCGGCTTATAGCTGTTTATTTACTGACCATTTGAACTTAAAACTATACCTATGACTGTTTTTTTTTCTACATTTCTGACTGTTGCAGCATCCTGCGGGGTCACGTGATCAAAATTCAGAGGCTCGGCAACCGACTCATAGTTATGACGGCCGCAGCGTCCCGGGGGTGTCACCTGATCCCCTTTTGCGACCTTCTGACAAGCCAAATCAGTCGGGGGGCCAGATTCACTTAACAACCCGTGTTACTCACTTAACAACATGCAATGATTCACTTAACAACTCTGGCAGGAAAGGTCATAAAATGGGTCAAAATGTGCTTAACTAATGTCTCCCTTGGCAACGTACATTTGGGGCTCAACTGGGGTCGTAAGTCGAGGACTCCCCTTGATTTTATATAAATAAATATATTTTACATCTGAATATACAATAAGCAAGATAGTCCTGCCCATCGCTACATCCTGAGGTAAATTGTCAGGTAAATCGCAGAGCACACAGAATTTTTTAAAAAAAAGGCGGGAAAAAAGGGAAACTCCCCCTTCTCACCCAGCAACCAATCATAATGCAGATTGCCTCATGCAGGAGCCCGCCCTCTCCAATCAATCAACCACCACTCTTGTCTTCTGGCTCATTCTAAAGTACACGTCATTTTCCAGCTATTAAATTAAATATCTTAAGAGTTTGTCACACTTAATGACGGTTGCAGCATCCTCCTGGTCACGTGATCAAAATTCAGAGGCTCATATTTATGACGGTCACAGCGTCCCGGGGATGTCACGTGATCCCCTTTTGCCACCTTCTGACAAGCCACGTCAATGGGAGGAAGCCGGTTTCACTTAAGAACTTGTGTTACTGACTTAAAAACTGCAGTGATTCATTTAACAACGATGACCAGAAAGGTCATAAAATGGGGCCCAAAAAATCACTTAACCAATGTTTCGCTTAGTGACACAAATTTGGGGCCCAGTTGTGGTTGTGTAACTCGAGGACCACCTGTAGTTTCAGATCAGAGTTGGAAGATGGCCGGGCTGCAGCAGGGGGTTGGACTAAATGGCCTCCGAGGTCCCTTCCGACTCTGCTGAATTTCTAGGAGAGAAGCAATCCTTGCAACCGTCCATTTAGTGACCGTTTGAAGTTACAACGGCAGTGGGAAAAGCGACATACGACCTGTTTTCGCACTTAACGACCGTCGCAGCATCCCCGCGGTCATGGGATCAAAATTCAGAAGCCCGGCAACTGACTCACATTTATGACGGTCGCAGCGTCCCCAGAAGGGGGGTCACGTGACCCCCCTTTTTGCAACCTTCCAACCAGCCAAGTCAATGGGGGGGGGGAAAGCCAGATCCGCTTAACAAACACCTTCCTAAATTAACCACTGCAGCGTCTCGCTTAACGACCGCGGCGAGAAAAGCGGTCAAACTCCCTTCGCAAAATGCCTCACTTAGCAGCACAAATGTCAGGCTGGTTCAGGCGAGGACTAATCTATATCCAGGTGCTACTCCCCCCCCCCCAAAAAAAACAAACCCACCCCATCTTTGCTTTCTTCGGAGTTGAGTAAATAATACGCTCGGCCGAGTGGCAAGTCCCAGGCTGCGGAGATAATTGATTGTATAAAATGACATTTCGCAAGCCTTTGTGGTCTCCGGAGGCCTGTATGTGTGTGTGTGTGTGTGTGTGTGTGTGTAAGTTGACGCTTTGCAAACGTGTCTATATTGTCTTTGGCTCCTCGGATGGGGACTCATCCATCACTTAAACGTCGGGAGACAAGGCAGCAGTGGCGAAGTGGCCTTCCCTGCAAGGAAGTAAGACTTGGTGGACCCGTCAGAGAAAGATGCGGAGAAGAATCGCAAGAGGCCAGCCGGGCCTGTGCGATGAATTGCCTTTGACAGGAGAAGCAATTGAAAGAGGAATGGGTCGGAATGAAAAGCAAGGACGTTCTAGGCAAGGGAAAATGAGGCCAGAGAGTTGCGGGTCAAAATTGCAGAGGAGGAGACACCCGCCTTGGGGAGGGGGGACAATCAGCTTGTTTTGCTTTCTGCAAATGGAGTTTGGAAAAGAAGAAAATGGAAGGGGGGGGGAGGCAAAGGTCCTGAACGGGACAAGTGGGATGATTAGGTGGCTCAAACAGCCCTGTTTGGAGGAAAGATTATAGCTTTTGGGTTTCTGGGGTGGGGGGCGAGAGGAAAACTAGATTCGGCAACTGCAAAGGAAAGGGAGTGCAAAAAGAAGACGAAAAAGACAAATAGAATGGAACAGAACAGAACAGAACAGAACAGAATAGAATAGAATAGAATAGAATAATGATAATAAAATAGACTAGAATAATGATAATAGAATATAGAATAGAGTAGAATAGAATAGAGAATAGAATAGGAAAGGATAGGATAGGGTGGAGTGGAATGGAGTGAAGTGGAGTGGAGTAGAGTAGAGTAGAGTAGAATAGGATATTAATATAGAATAGAGAATAGAATAGAATAGAATAGAATAGAATAGAATAGAATAATGATAAGAATAGAATAGAATAGAATAGAATAGAATAGAATAGAATAGAATAGAATAGAATAGAATAGAATAGAGTAGAGTAGAATGGACAGGAATGGGTGAATTTAACTCAGATGACCATCAGGTATACTACTGTGGGCAAGAATCCCTCAGAAGAAATGGAGTAGCCTTCATAGTCAATAAAAGAATAGGAAAAGCAATACTGGGATACAATCCCCAAAATGACAGAATGATCTCAATTCGAATCCAAGGCAAACCATTCAATATCACAGTAGTCCAAATCTATGCCCCAACCACTGGTGCTGAAGAGGATGAAAATGACCGGTTCTATGAAGCCCTACAGCACCTTATAGAATTAACACCAAAAAATGATGTCCTTATTATCATGGGGGATTGGAATGCTAAGGTAGGAAGCCAAAAGATAACCGGAATAACAGGCAAGTTTGGCCTTGGAGAACAAAATGAAGCAGGGCACAGGCTAATAGAATTTTGTCAAGAGAATACGATGGTCATAACAAACACTCTTTTCCAACAACCCAAGAGACGGCTCTACACATGGACATCACCAGATGGTCAACATAGAAATCAGATTGACTATGTACTCTGCAGCCAAAGATGGAGAAGCTCTATACAGTCAGTAAAAACAAGACCAGGAGCTGACTGTGGCTCAGATCATGAGCTTCTCGTTGCAAAATTTAGGCTTAAATTGAAAAAAGTAGGGAAAAGCACTAGGCCACTCAGGTATGAACTAAATCATATTCCTGATGAATATACAGTAGAGGTGACAAATAGATTTAAGGAACTGGATCTGATAGACAGAATGCCTGAAGAACTATGGATGGAAGTTCGCAACATTGTACAAGAGGTAGCAACTAAAACCATCCCAAAGAAAAAGAAATGCAAGAAAGCAAAATGGCTGTCTCAGGAAGCTTTGCAAATAGCTGAGGAAAGAAGGGAAGCGAAAGGCAAAGGAGAAAGAGAAAGATACACCCAATTGAATGCAGAATTCCAGAGAGTAGCTAGAAGAGATAAGAGTGCCTTCTTAAATGAACAGTGCAAAGAAATAGAAGAAAACAACAGAACAGGGAGGACCAGAGATCTCTTCAAGAAAATTGGAGATATGAAGGGAACGTTTCATGCAAAGATGGGCATGATAAAGGACCAAAATGGCAGAGACCTAACAGAGGCAGAAGAGATTAAGAAGAGATGGCAAAACTACACAGAAGAACTATACAAGAATGAGCTTAACATCCCAGATAACCACAATGAGATGGACATTGACCTCGAACCAGACATCCTAGAATGTGAAGTGAAATGGGCCTTAGAAAATCTGAGCAACAACAAAGCTAGTGGAGGTGACAGTATTCCAGCTGAGCTATTCAAAATCTTAAAAGAAGATGCAGTAAAAGTGCTACACTCAATTTGCCAGCAAATTTGGAAAACTCAACAGTGGCCACAGGATTGGAAAAGGTCAGTTTACATTCCAATTCCAAAGAAAGGCAATGCCAAAGAATGTTCAAACTATCGCACCATTGCACTCATTTCACATGCTAGTAAAGTTATGCTTAAAATCCTACAAGCTAGACTCCAGCAGTATGTGGATCGAGAACTACCAGAAGTACAGGCAGGATTTCGAAGAGGCAGAGGAACTAGAGATCAAATTGCCAACATACGCTGGATCATGGAGAAAGCTAGGGAGTTCCAGAAAAACATCTACTTCTGCTTCATTGACTATGCAAAAGCCTTTGATTGTGTGGATCACAACAAATTGTGGCAAGTTCTTAAAGAGATGGGAGTACCAGACCATCTCATTTGTCTCTTGAGAAACCTATATGCGGGTCAAGAAGCAACAGTGAGAACCGAACACGGAACCACTGATTGGTTCAAAATTGGAAAAGGAGTCCGGCAAGGCTGTATACTGTCGCCCTGCCTATTTAACTTATATGCAGAGCACATCATGAGAAAGGCAGGGCTAGATGAATCAAAAGTTGGAATTAAGATTGCCGGGAGAAATATCAACAACCTAAGATATGCAGATGATACCACTCTAATGGCAGAAAGTGAAGAGGAACTAAAGAGCCTCTTGATGCGGGTGAAGAAGGAGAGTGCAAAAGTTGGCTTGAAACTCAACATTAAGAAAACCAAAATCATGGCATCTGGCCCTCTCAATTCCTGGCAAATAGATGGGGAAGAAATGGAGGTAGTGACAGATTTTATTTTTCTGGGCTCCAAGATCACCTCAGATGGGGACTGCAGCCAAGAAATTAAAAGACGCTTGCTCCTGGGGAGGAAAGCTATGGCAAATCTAGACAGCATTCTAAAAAGCAGAGACATCACCCTGCCAACAAAAGTGCGCATAGTCCAGGCCATGATTTTCCCAGTTGCAATGTATGGCTGTGAAAGTTGGACCATAAGAAAGGCTGAGCGCAAAAGAATTGAGGCCTTTGAACTGTGGTGCTGGAGAAGACTCCTGCGAGTCCCTTGGACTGCAAGGCGTTCAAACCGGTCAGTCCTAGAAGAGATCAACCCCGACTGCTCTTTAGAAGGCCAGATCCTGAAGTTGAAACTCAAGTACTTTGGCCACCTAATGAGAAGGAAGGATTCACTGGAGAAGAGCCTAATGCTGGGAAAGATTGAGGGCAATAGAAGAAGGGGACGACAGAGAATGAGATGGCTGGATGGAGTCACTGAAGCAGTAGGTGTGAATTTAAATGGACTCCAGAAGATGGTAGAGGACAGGAAGACCTGGAGGAATGTTGTCCATGGGGTCGCGATGGGTCGGACACGACTTCGCAATTAACAACAACAGAGTAGAATAGAATAGAATAGAATAGAATAGAATAGAATAGAATAGAATAGAATAGAATAGAATAGAATAGAATAGAATAGAATATAGAATGGGATGGGATGGAATAGAATAGAATAAGAATAGAATAGAATAGAATAATGATTAGAATAGAATAATGATTAGAATAGAATAGAATAGAATAGAATGGAATAGAATAATGATAATAAAATAGAATAGAATAATGATAATAGAATATAGAATACTATAGAATAGAATAATGATAAGAATAGAATAGAATGGAATGGAATGGAATAGACTAGAATAAATAGAATAAAATAACCCTTGAACTGCTGAGTAATTCTGGAACAAAACACAGCTGCTTTAAAGAGCTGAGAGAGTTACTACCTGTCTGCCCAGGCTGGCATTTCTCAAGGAAGACCAGAGTAGAAGTCCAAAGTCCTAGAATAGAATAGAGTTGGAAGGGACCTTGGAGGTCTTCTAGTCCAGCCCCCTGCTTAAGCAGAAGAACCTATACCATCTCAGTCAAATGACTGTCTAGTCTCTTCTTAAAAATCTCCAGTGATGGAGCGCCCACGATTTCTGGTGGCAAGCAGTTCCACTGGTTAATCATCCTCACTGTCAGGAAGTTTCTCCTTAATTCCAGGTTGCTTCTCTCTTTGATCAGTTTCCAACCATTGTTTCTCGTCCCTCCCTCTGGTGCTTTGGAGAATAACGTGACCCCCTCTTCTTTGTGGCAGCCCCCCAAATACCGGAATACTGCTATCGTGTCTCCCCTATTTCTTCTTTTCTTTAGACTAGTCAAACCCAAGTCCCGCAGCCGTTCTTCGTAGGTTTTAGTCTCCAGGCCTTGGATCCTCTTAGTTGCTCTTCTCTGAATTTTTTCTAAACTCTCAACATCGTACATACTACTTTTCATGTACGATGACCATAATAGAAGCTTGCAAGTCTGAATGTGCTCCCCCATCCCTTATATTTGCAAGAAAACTAGGAAAACTGAGACGCTTTTTCAAATTACATTTCTGCCCGAGACTCTTAATTTCTTTTATCTGACATTCTCTGGGTTGGATCGTTTCCTTCTGTTCCTCCAGTTTATTCCTTTTGCCTGTTATAGCCTGAAGCAGACCCTCTTGGTTATCATTCTATTAATTCTGTGTGTCCACCCACGGATGGCTTCCCATCCCACTAAATATTTTTTATAGTTACAGGGTGGCGAATTCAAGTTCTTGCTAGAGAGGGTCATTGTATGGGTTGTGAAGAATTCATAGCATAAGCACTGCCCTGTTGTTTCCAATATTCTTCCTGACTAATTGGGAAGGATTGGTGTGTGTGTGTGTGAAGTCACAGGATTTTGGAGAGCCCCTAGTTTGGCTGGAGAAACAAAACAGATGAAGCTAAAGGAGAATCTAAAGTAAAATGTACTTTGGCTTCATTAAGCTGCAAATTATTCCAGTGGGATCAGATTGAAGCTTGTTGCCTGAAAGCCAGAAAGGAAGGGAGGGAGGGAGGGAGGGAGGGAGAGGAAGAGAAATGAAGAAAAGGAAGGAAGGAAGGAAGGAAGGAGCAAGAAAGAAAGAGAGAAAGGAACAAAAAAGAAAGAAAGAACAGAAAACAAATGGAAGGAAAGAAAAGAAAAAAGAAAGAAGGAAGGAACAAAAAAGAAAGAACAAAAAGAAAAAAGGAAGGAAGGAAAGAAGGAAAGAACAAAGGAAAGAAGAAAAAGAAAGAAGGAATGAGTGAGGAAAGAAAGAAAAAAGAAAAAAAGAAAGAAAGAGGAAGGAGCAAGAAAGAAAGAAAGAAAGAAAGGAACAAAAAAGAAAGAACAAAAAACAAAAGGAAGGGAAAGAAGAAAAGAAAAAAGAAAGAAAGAAAAAGAAAGAAAGAAGGAAAGAAAAAGAAAGAACAAAAAGAAAAAAGGAAGGAAGGAAAGAAGAAAAAGAAAGAAGGCATGAGTGAGGAAAGAAAGAAAGAAAAAGAAAGAAAGAAAGAAAGAAAGAAAGAAAGAAAGAGGAAGGAGCAAGCAAACAAGCAAGAGGAATGAAAAAGAAGAGAACAAAAAGAAAGAAGGAAGGAAGGAAGGAAAAGCAAGTAAGCAAGAAAAAGAAAGAGAAGGAAGGAGTGAGGAAAGAAAAGAAAGGAAGGAAGGAAGGAAGGAGTGAGGAAAGGAAAGCAAGCAAGAAAAAAGAAAGAAAAAAAGAAGCCATTATGGAGATGTCTTGTTATCACAGCAGGAAAGGAGCATGGATCTTTTAAGAGAAGACTGAGGCATTGGTTGTCTCCGTTTCCTTACTTGCTGCTACTACTACCTGGATTATCTTTAGCTGGCTAGAATAATTTTCCTCCCTCCCTGGTTCCTCAAATTGATTGCAATTCAACCCCCCCCTTCTTTTTTTTTTAAACCTCCTCAGCCTGCCTACCTCGGCTTGTCAGTCCCCCAGTGGCGTTTTAGTAATCCATCTATTTTCCAGCCCACGCTTGGGTGGGCCTGTTTCACTCCCGGTTTAATTTCCACGGCACATAAAACACTCACTGTCCTGACAAGACAAGAGTTATGATCTCCAAGTGAAGCGCTGCCTCTCTCTCTCTCTCTTTTTTTTTTTTACGAGGTCCCTTTTTAAAAACTCCCGACTTGCCAAAATTGGTGTCTTGGAGGGATAAAACCACGGCTGAGATGCTCTAATTATCATGCTTAAGTGGCCATTATTACAATTTGGGCAGCTGGGTGTACCCTCACCAATCACACCTGGAATGGAACGAGGACCGTGGTCGCATGCGTGTGTGTGCGTGTGCGTGTGTGTGTGTGCAGCCTTTGGAGAGGTGGTGTGGTTTGCAAGAGGATTCACGCACAGCAACACAAACTCATCTGCCAATTCTCTGCCCTTTAGATCCTAATCAGGACATTGGTGTTAAAGCCAATTAGGTGCTCAGGGAGCTCAGAGTAGCAATAATTGAGTCTTTTGACCTCTTTCTGGGCTGAGTAAATCACCCATTAGAGAAGCTGAAATTCTGCAAGTTGTTTGGGACCCAGGACAGGGTGGGACAATGTCTGGACCGACACCGGGCCACGCAAACGAGGGAAGCCCCATCCATGCAGGCAGCGTGCAAAACTACGTCCCCTCCGGTCCGCGGAATAATCTCTCTCCGTGGAACCAGTCCCTGGTGCTCAAAAGGTTGGGGGCGCTGGTCTAGGGCAGAGGTCCCCAACCGTTTGGTCATCAGGAACCGGTTCCGTGAAGAAAGGCTTTTCCACGGACCGGAGGGTGCGTGGTTTTGTGTGCTGCCTGCATCGCACGGATGGGGCTTTGCTGTTTGTGTGGACCGGTTGCTGGTATGCCGTGGACCAGACTGGGGGTTGGGGACCCCGGGTCTAGGGCAGCTGTGGTGGCTGAGCTCCAATTTTGCACCTCCTTCTCATTTCTGGCTAGGGGAAAAGATGGATACGGGCCCTGTATCGGGACTAGGAGTGACCTGATAGGAGTCTTCCAGTATCTCAGGGGGTGCCCCAAAGAAGAGGGAGTCAAGCTATCATCCAAAGCGCGTGAAGGCAGGACAAGAAGCAACGGATGGAAACTGATCAAGGAGAGAAGCAACCTGGAACTAAGGAGGAACGTCCTAACAGTGAGAACAATTAACCAGTGGAACGACTTGCCTCCAGAAGTTGCGGGTGCTCCAACACTGGACATTTGTAAGAAGACAAAGCACCGCTTTATAAATCCTTAGTAAGACCACACCTGTCATACGGCATCCAGTTTTGGTCACCACGTTACAACAAAAAGGTGTTGAGACTTTGGAAAGAGTGCAGAGAAGAGCAACGAAGATGGTTAAAAGTCTAGAGCAGGGGTTCTCAACCTTGGCAACTTTAAGACTTGTGGACTTCAACTTCCAGAATTCCTCAGCCAGCTTTGCTGGCTGAGGAATTCTGGGAGTTGAAGTCCACAAGTCTTAAAGTTGCCAAGGTTGAGAACCCCTGGTCTAGAGACTAAAACAGTGATGGTGAACTTTTGAGAGACCGAGTGCCCAAACTGCAACCCAAAACCCACTTATGCATTGTCGGGGGCCGGGTGGGTGTGGCCCATTGGGTGGGCGTGGCTGCGGTGATAACGGCAGACTGGGTGGGACTAAAAAGTTCAATCAATCAATCCCAACTTTGCAAGATCTTTTTTTTCCCGCGAGAAGTTGAAATTGACTGATTGAACCTTTTTTTTTTTTTTTTTGCACACGGCGGCAGAGGCCTAAAGCGAAAAAGTTTTATAAAACCCAGCTGAAGGCCCAGGACTGGGACGACGGCGCACGTGCCCACAGAGAGGGCTCTGCGTGCCACCTCTGGCACCCGAGCCATAGGTTCGCCACCATTGGACTAAAATATATGAAGAACGGTGGGGGGAATTATATAGGGCCAATCTAGAGGAAAGAGGGACTAGGGGTGACATAATAGCGGTCTTCCAATATTTGAGGGGCTACCCCAAAGATGAGGGGAGTCAACCAACTCAGAAATCCTGGGTGCTCCATCACTGGAGATTTTTAAGAACAAACTGGACCATCACTTGTTCTGAGATGGTATCGGTTCTCCTGCTTGAGTGGTAGGCTGGACTTGAAGACCTCCAAGGTCCCTTTCTTCTATTCAAATATTCTCCAAAGCACCTGAGGGCAGGACGAGAAGCAATGGATGGAAACCAACCAAGGAGAAAAGCAACCTGGAGGAATTGTCCGACCCGGAGCACAATCAACCAGTTGAACAGTTTGCCTCCAGAAGTTGTGGGTTCTCCACCACACACTTTCAAAAAGAGACTGGACCATCGTTTGCCTGAAATGGTATAAGGCCTCATTCTTGTGGAAAAATAAAGCCTTAAAAAAATAAAGGGCTTTTACGAAATTCCGAAGGTGAAAGAGAGAGATTTTTATTTTTGCGCAAAAGGGTTCAGAAGTGATTTAACAATCAACAAATTTCTGAACAAGGGGGAGGGTCTAAACTAAAGCTTTATAGGTTTCTTTTTCTCAGGAACAAAGGAAGCATAGATGGAATCTTACATTGTATATGGAATCTACTTTGTGTAACATTCAGATAGTTTCTCACGCGTTAGGTCCATTTCTCATGGGAATACAATGAAGGCAGTTTTTACTTTTATACAACGTTTCTAAATATGCATTAGGTCATTCACGTACTGTTAATACAGCTTTTGGCTAACACAGCTTTCTTTCAGAGATTATGCAGACACATGATTTTTGCTTTTAGTGATTTTTCATTATTATTATTATTATTTTACTTTATTCTTCTTTATTCTATGTTATTCTATTTCTTTCCCACACGCTTTCAAAAAGAGACTGGACCATCGTTTGCCTGAAATGGTATAAGGCCTCCTGCTCAAGCAGGGGGGGGGGTCAGACTGGAAGACCTCCAAGGTCCCTTCCAACTCTCATTATTCTATGTTCTGTGTGTGTCCCAGCCTTCAGACCATCCTCCACAAAACATCTCTGAAGGCTTCCAGATCTACTTCTAAGAAACCTGGCAGGTTTGGGTTTTCTCTGCTGCCTCCTATTTCTGTCCTCCCCCCCCCCCGCTTTTGAAAGGCCCACCTTGAGCTCCAAAGGCTTGAAAGGGTTGTCATGCCAACCAGCATCTCACAGATGTGTGCGACACAAAACTGGCAAAGAAGGTCATGGAGATAACTGTTTTGCGAACCAGGAGACCCTTTCAGGACAATAGCAGCTTCCCTATTCAGATGACGGGGCGGGAACAATGGGACAACGTAGGAGAGAGATTTCCATCTGCCTCGCTTGTGCAAGACAAACGATAACAACAACAACCAGACAGACAATTTCTTTGGCAGCACCACACCGTCAAGGACACGCAAACAAAAGGACGCTCTTTTCTTCCAATAGCTTCCCAGCTGCATCCTTTTGTTTGGTGGGGGTTTTTTTTGGGAGGGGGGGTGTCTCAGGGTGGAATTTACAGAAAATCTGATTTTTCATTCCACTTAAACTTTAAAGATAGTAACAAGGAGGCAGAAATAGCCAGCCCTTGGGATAATGAAAGCATAAGAGTAGCAAAAGGGAAACGCGGCGGGGAAAAAAAAACCAAACAGTTTACATTGGCTAAATTGGACCATCCCTTCCATGTTTTGTATTCCTTCGTTCCTCCCTCCGTTTTCTCCTTTGCATTTCTCGTCTTTTCCCCTTTTTCACGATGACACCAACTCATCTTTTCCTGTTCCTCTTGACCTATTCGTTCTTCCTTTCTGTCTCTTTGCTGCAGTCCAAACCTCATTCATTTTCTCTAGGTCATCATCATCATCATTATTATTATTTACCTCAGCCATTTTAAGAAGGGTGGACTTCAGCTCCCAGAATGCCCCCAGCCAGCAATGCTGGCTGGTGGAATTCTGGGAGTTGAAGTCCACCTTTCTTAAAATGGCTGAGTTAGAAAAACATTGCTCTAGTCTAGGATGATCAAACTACCGTAAATCTATTTCTTTTATATAAGACATTTGGGTTTGTATTCGGGCCAAGACTTCATTCGTTCGCCCTCCTTCCTTCTTCGCCTCACTTCTCCTTGTTTGACGACCTTCCTTTCAACTGCATTCGATCTCGGCTTCTTTTGACAAACATGGATTCCTCACCTTAGGGCGTCACGTCCGACATTTGCACATGCTGAAATGTTTCCAACCATTTCCTCACTTTTAGACAACATTCTACAAGCGACACAGCTTTGTGTACCTGCTGTGTGGGGTTTTTTTGTCCATTTCTTGGAATCATAGAATCCAAGTGTTGGGAGGGGTCTGGGAGGTCTTCTAGTCCAACCCGCTTCCCAAGGCAGGCGTTCTTAAGCCATCCTGCTCAAATGGTTGTCCAATCTTTTGTTTAAAATTGATAGATAGATGATAGATGATAGATGATAGATGATAGATAGATAGATAGATAGATAGATAGATAGATAGATAGATAGATAGGTGGGGTGGGGTGGGTGGATGGATAGATAGATAGATAGATAGATGATAGATAGATGATAGATAGATAGATAGATAGATAGATAGATAGATAGATAGATAGATAGATAGATAGATAGATAGATAGATAGATAGATAGATAGATAGATAGATAGTTTCCATCCGTTGCTTCTTGTCCTGCTTCCAGGTGCTTTGGAAAATTAGTCGACTCCCCATAAAGCAAAGATAGTGCCAATAACAATAGGTGCCTTGAGTGCATTCCCAAAACATCTGGAACACCACTTGAACACGATTGGCATTGACAAAACCCCATCAGTCAATTGCTTGCAAGAAAGCTTATCTCCTGTGACAATATCTTTAACACATCCACATCTCTCTACCCCAGGTCCTTGAGAAGGACTCGGATGGACAAAACAATGCCAGATCCAGTCTAAAAACATCTGGCTGACACTGCAATCGACCAGAATGATAATCAATTTAACTCAGAGTGTTAAAAAATGTTAACACTCCGCTTGACTTACAGCTTACCTCCATTAACACCATCAAACAACATCTGTTTATTCCAGGTCCTTGAGAAGGACTCAATGGACAGACAAAACAATGCCAGATCCAGTTGAAAAACATCTGGCTGACAGTGCAATCGACCAGAAAGATAATAAATTTAGAGTGTTAAAAACGTTAAAAAGCTTTGATAGAAATTCTTATTTTGACCAGGGACACAAGCTGGGATGGATGAAAATATATCATCAGCAGAGATCAATATCTATGGTTCCTTCTGATGATAATCATTGGATATACACTGTCCAGCTGTGGTCATCACTATACAAATACACATGCCTTTTTAGGTGTATTCAACCATAGAGTAGTGGCTATCGCCTTGACTGTTTTTGATTAAAGCAATACAAAAGTCATCAGCCACGGATGCTACCACCGGCCATCGCTTCATCAAAGGCTGACACTCCACAAGCAATTCCATCAACAGATACATCGGCATACAACCAGCCTATGAACCCCCTCAGAATTCAAATCAACCACACAACCAACCAGTACCGACCCTCAACCATCCTGCGCAAGCCCCCAACCAGCACTTCACCTCCCAATGACACTCACCTGATGTGACATCCCCATCACAAGACCCATCAGAAGACCCTCATCTGACGTGACCCACACCTGACTCCTCACAAGACCCATCAGAAGACCCTCACCTGACATGGCCCAAACCTGACTCCCCACAAGACCCATCACAAGACTCTCACCAGACATGACCCACACCTGACTCCTCACAAGACCCATCAGAAGACCCTCACCAGAAGTGACCCACACCTGACTCCTCACAAGACCCATCAGAAGACCCTCACCAGACATGACCCACACCTGACTCCTCACAAGATCCATCATAACCCATTACAAGATACGACCCAAACCTGACTCTTCACAAGACCCATCAGAAGACCCTCAACAGACATGACCCACACCTGACTCCTCACAAGACCTCACCAGATGTGACCCACACCTGACTCCTCACAAGACCCATCAGAAGACCCTCATCAGAAGTGACCCACACCTGACTCCTCACAAGACCCATCAGAAGACCCTCACCAGACATGACCTACACCTGACTCCTCACAAGACCCATCAGAAGACCCTCAACAGACATGACCCACACCTGACTCCTCACAAGATCCATCACAAAACCCATCACAAGATGTGACCCACACCTGACTCCTCACGACCCATCAGAAGACCTCACCTGACATGACCTACACCTGACTCCTCACAAGACCCATCAGAAGACCCTCACCAGCCGTGACCTACACCTGACTCCTCACAAGACCCATCAGAAGACCCATCACAAGACATGACCCAAACCTGACCCCTCACAAGATCCATCACTAGACCCTCATCTGATTTGACCCTCCTATCAGAAGACCTTCTTGACCACATGAAGCAGAAGAACACCAACACCAACCCTGACGTTCCCTACATTCTGGTGAAGATGTCACTTAGCCTGGCAATGAAACATTCGGAAACCAAGCCACAAGCTTGGAGAACACATCTCCACCCTCATCCTACAGCCGAGCCACAGATATTTGCCACTGTTGCCTTTTTGATCTCTCCTGCAGACCACCTTGGACCACAGCAGATGGGAGATTGCAACTTGAAATATAGCAGGGGAGAGAGAGAAGAAAGCTCAGAGACCACTAAGGACCTCACAGTTCAACTCTGAACTACCAATATTCTATCCACAAGGAAGGACAGACAGGCAAATAGAATAACAGACTTGGAAGGGACATCTAACAGAGGTTCTAACAGGTAGCAGTCTTCCAATATCTCAGGGGTTGCCCCAAAGAAGAGGGAGTCAAGCTATTCTCCAAAGCGCCTGAAGGCAGGACGAGAAGCAACGGATGGAAACCTATCAAGGAGAGAAGCAACCTGGAACTAAGGAGAAGCTTCCTGAAAGTCAGAACAATTAACCAGTGGAACTGCTTGCCTCCAGAAGTTGTGGATGCTCCAACACTGGAAGGTTTTAAGAAGAGACTGGACAGCCATTTGTCCGAAATGGTGTAGGGTTTCCTGCCTGCGCAGGGGGTTGGACTAGATGACCTCCAAGGTCCCTTCCAACTCTGGTATTCTATTCTATTCTATTCTATTCTATTCTATTCTATTCTATTCTATTCTATTCTATTCTATTCCTATTCTCCTATTTCTGTTCTATTCTATTCTGTTCTGTTCTGTTCCGTTCCGTTCTACTCTACTCTACTCTACTCTACTCTACTCTACTCTACTTTACTCTACTCTACTCCACTCCACTCCACTCCACTCCACTCCACTCCACTCTACTCTACTCTCCAAAGCATCTGAAGGCAGAACAAGAAGCAACAAATGGAAACTAATGTGGGAAGTCAGCCCCCCCCCCCAAGAAGGAAATATTAAAAGGGCAGAATATTATATTTCCTCAAAGGATCTTAAAGAGGCAGGAAAGCATGCCCAGTTTTCCTAATAGCTCCAAGTCTCCCTCCCCCAAGCAGAAACCAGCTCTGTAGAAATGCAGATGTGATAATCCATTCAGGAAGGTTGAAGCTAGAAGATTAAGAAGACAAAGACAACCTAAAATCTACATACCCCACCCAAACTCTAAAATAGGATATAATAGGATTAACCCACAGATGCCAAAGGGCACACTTAGACTCAGGTCCAAGTTCATACCCCAGAAACAAACAAAAGGCTCCAGAGGGTATAAAACCCCACTCCCTACATGTGCTCTCTCTCTCTTTTCTTCCAGAGCCAACTTTCTGTCTGGCTCTCCTCTCCAATAAACTGCAACTTTCTTTCTAAAGCAGTCACCATGTTGTTTATTCCCGGCTTGGACTGAACCCTGATGAAGACTTTTTCTTCAACACTAATCCAGGAGAGAAGCAACCTAGAACTAAGGAGAAATTTCCTGACAGTGAGAAAAATTATTCAGTGTAACGGTTTGCCTTCAGAAGTCGTGGGTGCCCCAATGGAGGTTTTCAAAACAAGACTGGACGGCCATTTGTCTGGAATGTTATAATTTTCCTTCTTGAGCAGTGGGTTGGACTAGAAGACCTCAAAGGCTCCTTCCAACTGTTATTCTGGGTTTTTTTTAAATCGCCCACTCGCTAAGGAATCTAGAGGAAACAAGTGCTAGAAATATATTCTCCTCTGGAATGTATATAGGAGAATTGAGACACTTGGCATCAATCATATTATACGGGAACATTTGCTTCAAATTGCATTTTTTAATACATAACTGTATAAACTGGGTGCTTCGCCACACGTTTTCCCTCCACTCATCTCTGTTTACTGAGAAAAATAGTTGCGTTCTTCTTAAATAAAGCAATATCTCGAGCTGTCTGAGTGGCTTTAAATGGGGGGCAAAAATCAAAAGTCAGCACGCTAGGAGGAATCTGCAAGAGGCCTCCGAGAGTAATTGTATTAATGAAGATTGTTGTTTGCTACTTATGTGCGTGGGCACACATTCAAACGTCTAGATGTGCGTAGACAATAATAATAATAATTTAAAAAATCCCACAGAACTGTGAAGGAGCCTGGCGGCTAAATTCTTCAGAAGAATGGCTGAAAGAGTTGTGTAGGCTTAGCTTAAAGACGGGACAGCTAAGAAAGGATTTGATAGCGTCTCCCAATTCTTGAAGGGCTGTTATAGGGAAGAGACGGTGGAGATATTTTTCTGCGGTGCCCAAAGGGAAGACAAAAACAAATGTGGGTACGTGGGAAGCTATATAAAAGGGAATGCAAAATAAAAAGGAATATTTTTTTTTTGATCAGAGGAGATATAAAGCAATGGAACAGCCTCTTTCTCTCTCTCTCCTGGCGTCATCTGGGCTCCATCCTGGGAGCTTTTCAAACCAAGTTTGGACAACCATCTATATGAGGTGGCTTGGGGATCTCCAAACTCAGCTGGAGGAGAAGACTTCATAATTCCACAGAGAAGAGGGAGGTTAACCTATTCTCCAAAGCCCCTGAAGGCAGGACAAGAAGCAATAGATGGAAACTGATCAAGGAGAGAAGCAACCTGGAACTAAGGAGAAACTTCCTGACAGTGAGAACAATTAATCAGTGGAACAAGCTGCCTCCAGAAGCGGTGAATGCTCCAACACTGGAGGCCTTTATGAAGGGACTGGACAGCTATTTGTCTGAAATGATATAGGGTTTCCTGCTTGAGCAGGGGGTTGGACTAGAAGACCTCCAAGGTCCCTTCCAATTCTGGTATTCTGTATTCTGTAAAGGTTCAAAAGGGAAGGATTAGTGGTGACATGATAGCAGCCTTCCAGTATCTCAGGGGCTGCCCCAAAGAAGAGGGAGTCAAGCTATTCTCCAAAGCACCTGAAGGCAGGACAAGAAGCAGCGGATGGAAACTAATCCAAGAGAGAAGCAACTTCCTAACTTGCCAACTTCATGACCTGTGGACTTCAACTCCCAGAATTCCTGAGCCATCACGGCCATAGTTGCTAACTTCACGACCTATGTGGACTTCAATTCTCAGGATTCCTGAGCAAGCCTGAGGAACTATGGCCCCTTTATAAGTTGTGGACTTCAACTCCCAGAATTCCTGAGTCAGCATGGCCATAACTGCTAACTTCATGACCTGTGGACTTCAACTCCCAGAATTCCTGAGCCAGCATGGGGGAACTATGGCCCCTTCATGACTTGGGGACTTAAACTCCCAGAATTCCTGAGCCAGCATGGGGGAACTTTGGCCCCTTCATGACTTGTGGACTTCAACTCCCAGAATTCCTGAGCCAACATGGGGGAACTATGGCCCCTTCATGACTTGTGGACTTCAACTCCCAGAATTCCTGAGCCAGCATGGGGGAACTTTGGCCCCTTCATGACTCGTGGACTTCAACTCCCAGAATTCCTGAGCCAGCATGGGGAACTGTGACCCCCCTTATGACCTGTGGACTTCAACTCCTAGGATTCCTGAGCCAGCATGGCCCTAGTTGCCAACTTCACGACCTATGGAATTCAACTCCCAGAAATCTCAGCAGTGGCCATGCTGGCTCAGGAATTCTGGGAGTTGAAGTCCACAGGTCGTGAAGGAGCCATAGCCGCCCATCTCTGATCTAGATTCTAAGATAAGGTTGCCAAATCTTGGCCACTTCCAGGCCTATGGAGTTCAGCTCCCAGAATACCATCCGTAAATGAACTGCCTCTTCCACACTGCCTAAAAAGATAACTATGGGGAGGGTTGGGGGGAGAAATTGTGAGACAAAACAAGCCACAAGCTGCTTTGAAAAAAAAACAGTAATGCAGGAAAAAGACATTAGAAATCGGTGCGACAGCCGAGACCGGTGGGTGGGCGCGTATATTTCATATTTGGCTGCGAAATTAGATCTCGGAGTAATAGTATCTCAATACATCTGGGATTGGTTAGATTACTTAAGCGACGGATTCTGTGATGCTTTTACGATGGTCGTTTTCGTTTTTGTATTCTGCAGTGAACAGGAAGAGAAGTCCGTGGTTGCAACGGCCCCCTTGCCACGCTGTCGTTTTGTACTCCACACATTTTACGCTGTCCCAGGGGTAGGCAACCTTGGCTCTTTTATGACTGGTGGACTTCAATTCCCAGAATTCCTGAGCCAACCATGCTGAGGGGAAAGGGAGAGGTTTCCAAGCTGAGCCATGCTGGCTCAGGAATTCTGGGAGTTGAAGTCCACGAGTTATAAAAGAGCCAAGGTTGCCTACCCCTGCGCTATCCTGATGACCATGTTTCGGATGGTCATCTTGGGGTGATCCCAACGGTGCTTTTTTCAAGAGGCAACTGGACTTTTTTGGTTTTTTTTTTAAGATGTTTCATTTCTCATCCAAGAAGCTTCTTCGGTTCTGACTGAATGGTGGAGGATGGAAGGATTTATATTTCTTTCAGTCATCTGGTTATTAGTACTCTCTCTGAAAGTCAACATTAAGAAAACCGAGATCGTGGCATCCGGCCCTCTCAATTCCTGGCAAATAGATGGGGGAGAAATGGAGGTAGTGACAGATTTTATTTTTCTGGGCTCAAAGATCACCTCAGATGGGGACTGCAGCTAAGAAATTAAAAGACGCTTGCTCCTGGGGAGGAAAGCTATGGCAAATCTAGACAGCATTACTAAAAAACAGAGACGTCACCCTGCCAACAAAAGTGCGTATAGTCCAGGCCAAGGTTTTCCCATTTGCAATGTAGGATTGTGAAAGTTGGACCGTAACAAAGGCTGAGCGCCAAAGAATGGAGGCCTTGGAACTCTGGTGCTGGAGAAGACTCCTGCGAGTCCCTTGGACTGCAAGGTGATCCAACCGGTCAGTCCTAGAGGAGATCAACCCCGGCTGCTCTTTAGAAGGCCAGATCCTGAAGTTGAAACTCAAGTACTTTGGCCACTTAATGAGAAGGAAGGACTCCCTGGAGAAAGGCCTAATGCTGGGAAAGACAGAGGGCAATAGAAGAAGGGGACGGCAGAGTGTAATGATAATAATATTAATAATAATATTAATAATAATAGGAAGGGACCTTGTAGGTCATCTAGTCCAACCCCCTGCTAAGGCAGGAAACCCTATACCAGTGTTTCTCAACCTTGACAATTTTAAGGCATGTGGACTTCAACTCCCAGAATTCCACAGCCAGCAATGCTGGCTTTGGAATTCTGGGAGTTGAAGTCCACATGCCTTAAAATTGTCAAGGTTGAGAAACACTGCCCTATACCATTTCAGACAAATGGCTGTCCAGTCTCTTCTTAAAAAGTTCTGGTGTTGGAGAAGGGAGGGAGGGAGGAAGGAAGGAAGGAAGGAAGGAAGGAAGGAAGGAAGGAAGGAAGAACAACAGAACAACAGAGTTGGAAGGGACCTTGGAGGTCATCTAGTCCAACCCCCTGCTCAGGCAGGAAACCCTATACCAGTGATGGCGAACTTTTTAGAGACCGAGTGCCCAAACTGCAACCCAAAACCCACTTATGCATCGTCGGGTGCCGGGCGGGTGTGGCCCATTGGCTGGGCGTGGCCCATTGGCTGGGCGTGGCTGGGGCGGTAATGGCAGCCTGGGTGGAACTAAAAAGTTCAATCAATCAATTCCAACTTTGCAAGATCTTTTTTTTTCCCCGCGAGAAGTTGAAATTGATTGATTGATTGATTGAACCTTTTTTCTTTTTTGCACATGGCGGCGGAGGCCTAAAGCGAAACGGTTTTATAAAACCCAGCCGAAGGCCTAGGACTGGGGCGATGGCGCGCGTGCCCACAGAGAGGTCTCTGAGTGCCGCCTCTGGCACCCGTGCCATGGGTTCGCCACCACTGCTCTAAACCATTCCAGACAAACGGCTGTCCAGTCTCTTCTTAAAAACCTTCAGCGTTGAAGCATTCACCGCTTCTGGAGGCAGGTGGTTCCACTAATTAAAGGGGGAAAAAATGGAATATATTTTGCAAGCCAAATCCGGGACTTTCTACGGCTGTGTGATAGAGCTGCAGCTTCGGAGAAAAAAAAGCCCCAATGTACCTTATTAAGGGAAAACATCTATAACGTCGCACTAAATTGCAGAATCCACGGCTGCCAAAAATCCTCCCCCGGGAGGCAATGTGCATGTAAAGATGTCAGTGCCGTGAAAAAGAAATTGCACACTTTGGTGTGAAGGAGTCAATTCACCGGGGAGGTGTGAATTGTTAAAAAAAGAAACAAGGTAAGAGGTTGGCCGGCAATGCCACAATTTAAGCTCGGCCGGTTTGTTGCGGACTTTGCCTTGAATTTTTTTTTTCGGTCCATGCGCGAAGGACACCTTTGAAATTTACAGGTATATATATATATATATATATATATATATATATATATATATATATATATATATATATATATATATATATATATATATATATATATATATATATATATATAGAGAGAGAGAGAGAGAGAGAGAGAGAGAGAGAGAGAGAGAGAGAGAGAGAGAGAGAGAGAGAGAGAGAGAGAGAGAGAGAGAGAGAGAGAGAGAGAGAGAGAGGTTTTTGGTTATTCGGGTTTTCTCCCACGTAAAATTGAAAGTGTCTTCGTGACGTTTTGACGAAGTCCCATTCGTCATCTTCAGGCTGGTGTTTTCAGCTTCGTGCTTCTAGGAGCAAAGGCAAAAACACCATTGCTGAAAACATCATAGCTCCTAGAAGCACGAAGCCGAAAACACCAGCCTGAAGATGACGAATGGGACTTCGTCGAAACGTCGTCAAGACACTTTCAATTTTACGCAGGAGAAAACCCGAATAACCAAAGACCTACATACAAACATCCGCGAAAACCTCAGAAAACACACACACACACACACACACAAATATATATATAGAGAGAGAGAGCAGCTAAGACAAACTTACAAACATGATACAATACAGGGAGTCCTTGACTTACGACCACAATCAAGACATTGGTTAAGCGAGTTTTGTCCCAATTTCACAACCTTAACGGTTGTTAAGTGAATCTGTATTGCCCCACTGGCTTTCCTTGTCAGGAAGTTGCAAAAGGGGATCACGTGACTCCTGGGGACGCCGCGACCGTCATAAATACGGGCCAGTTGCCAAGTGTCCGAATTTGGATCACGCGACCCTGAGGACGTTGCCACGGTTGTAAGTGTGAAAATCGGTTGTCAGTCATCTTTTTCGGTGCCGTTGCAATTTCGAATGGTCGCTAAACGAGTGGTTGTGAGTCAAGGACTAACTGTAATCAGTTCTGACAATGTTACCTAGTTGGGTCATGAAACGTCTGCAAGAAAACCACGAAGCTCAGAGAGCAACAAGGACCCCACAGTCGTCCTCCTTCTCTTTCTCCTTCTCCTCCTCCTCCTCCCTCACCACTCCCTTCTAGCACTGATGATGTTACTTAGTTGGGTCATGAAATGTCTCCAAGAAAACCACCCAGCTCAGAGAGTACCCAGGACCCCACAGTCCTTTTTTTCCTCCTCCTCCTCCTATTCCTCCTCCTCCTCCTCCTCCTCCTCCTCCTCCTCCCACCAAATTCCTTCCCTTCTAGCACTGATGACGTTACCTAGTTGGGTCATGAAATGTCTGCAAGAAAACCACCAAGCTCAGAGAGCACCAATGACCCCACAGTTGTCTCCTCTTCCTCCTCCTCCTTCCTTCCTTCCTTCCTTCCTTCCTTCCTTCCTTCCTTCCTTCCTTCCTTCCTTCCTTCCTTCTAGCACTGATGATGTTACCTAGTTGAGTCATGAAATATCTGCAAGAAAACCACCAACCTCAGAGAGCATCAAGTACCCAACAGTCGTCATCTTCGTCCTCCTCCTCCTCCTCCTCCTCCTCCTCCCTTCTAGCAATGATGACGTTACCTAGTTGGGTAGTGAAACGTCTGCAAGAAAACCACCCAGCTCAGAGAGCACCCGGGACCCCTCATTTCAACCCTGAGCTGCAAATATTCTCCTCCATTCATCCACTCACCCGTAGCCTGCCGGGCCCCCCACCCCAGGCCCTCTATCCCCTGTCCCCTCCCACCCCCCGCCCCCTCCCTGCGGACTGACCTTCCATCAGGGTGTGGTGAATGCTCCAGTAGACACTCAGGCAGTGCTTCTCCTTCTTCATCCCCCGTTTACACTTGCAGCCATAGAGCTGGCTGGACAGGAGGGTGGTGAGCGTGTTGCGGCAGTGGCTCTTGGCGCCCGGGCCCAGCTTGTTGGCGCCGTTGCCAGCGATGCATTGCCGGAGGGTGCGGAATTTGGAACTGCAGCTGGGATCATTGGTGCAGGCTTCCCCAGCCTGGAGGCAGTCACGAGCTGAGGCGATGGTCATGCCTTCTGGAAAGGAGCAAGGAGAGCGAGAAGAGAGAAATTGAGGCATTTCCTGCTCCCGCGGGGGGGGGAGGTTGGACTAGATGACCTCTGGGCTCCCTTCCCGCTCCCTTCCTCTGATTCTAATGGGATCTGCTTGGAAGGTCCCAGAGGTAATCCTCGACTTACGCCCACATTTGCTTGGGGAACCACAGCACGGCTAGTCCGCAAATTACGAGCCCGGAAAATTCTGCTGCTAAACGAGACAGTCGTTCGGTGAATTTTTGCCCCGTTTTACAACATTTCTTCTCCCGGTTCTTAAGTGAGTCCCCGCAGTTGTTCAGTTAGCGACACGGCCGTTAAGCGGATCCGGCTTCCCCCGTGGACTTTGCTGGTCAGAAAGTCGCAAAAGGGGATTGCACGACCCGACCGTCATAAGTGTGAGTCAATTGCCAAGCATCTGAATGTAAGTCACGCGACCTTGGGGACGCTGCAGCCATCGTAAGTGTGAAAAACGTTCCCAAGTCGCTTTTTTCCAGTGCCGTTGTAACTTCGGTCACTAAATGAACGGTTGCTGTAAGGCGAGGACTAGCTGTCCCAACAGTCCTCGCTCTTACGACCGTCTCAGCCTCCCCGAGGTCACGTGACTCTAAATTTGGCACTTGGTTCAAGAGATTTGACTCACCCTGCCACATGGGGTATTACGTGAGTAAACACTTGTTTGAATATGATTAAAAGAATGGAGAACTTTGAACATAAAGGGGCCCTATAACAGGAGGAATAAGAGATTAACAACAACAACAACAACAACAACAGAATAGACGAGAAAGAACTGGAGAAGATAACAAAATATAAAGACCTACAAATAGAAAGACTGTGGCAAAGGCAAGCAAGGGTAGTACCAATAGTCATAGGCACCTTGGGTGCAATCCCAAAACAACTGGAGCACCACTTGGACACCATCATCGGCATTGACAAATTCGCTATTAGTCAATTGCAAAAAGCGGCCTTACTAGGAACTGCTTCCATCCTGTGACGAGATCTGTAATACCATCAAACATCCACATCTGCCTATCCCAGGTCCTGGGTAAGGACTCGATAGGTAGACAAAATGCCAAATCCAATCTGAACATCTGGCTGACTGTGTGATTAATAATAATAATAATAATAATAATAATAATAATAATAATAATAATAATAATAATAAAGTTGGAAGGGACCTTGGAGGTCATCTAGTCCAACCCCCTGCTCAGGCAGGAAACCCCACACCATTTCAGACAAATGGCTGTCCAGTCTCTTCTTAAAAACTTCCAGTTTTGGAGCATTCATCACTTCTGGAGGCAGGTTGTTCCACTGGTTAATTGTTCTCACTGTCACGAAGTTTCTCCCCAGTTCTAAGTAATATAGTTATGTTTTACAATATATGAAGTGTTGGGATGATGTAACTTTTATAAATATAAGTGAAATACAAGCTGATCAGAAAGGATGTTATACACTCAGATGTTATAAGATAGATAAAAAGCACAGCATTTTTTATAATACACGAAATATGAAAATATTGGGAGGGTATACCTAAATAGGAAAAATTTGGATATTTAATGACTAACGTGGAGAAAATCATGACTGATAAGAATGGATTGAATAAAAGGGGAAACTAAGCTGAAACAAAAACCAGGAAAATAGAATGCCTGGTGAACTAATGAGACGATGGTTACAGGAATAATATATTGTAAGCTGATTAAAAACAAAACGTTATACATCGATGTTATCCCTGTCTGTATAAATACGAAACAAAATGTCTACATTTAATCATTTCTGTATTTGAAAACATTAAGAAGTATATTCGTTTAAGGTTGAGGAAGGAGAACACAAAGGGGAGAAAGGAAGATCAAAGAAATATATGATTAATTAATAGACGAATGATGGAATTATGGAATTTAATCCTTATCGACTGTTCATTCATTATTGCCTTTCTTTTCTTTTCTTTTCTTTCCCCATTCTCGACGGTCGAGAATGTTGTAAAAAAATAAGGGGGGGGACTCATTTAACCAGCGCCTTGCTTAGCGATGGAAATGGCAAACCCAGTTGTGGCCATGTTTGAAAAACCTTGATTTAGAGGTGAGTAAAATATCTCAACATCTGAGCAATAAAGCAACGGGAGATCTCATTACAGCTGCTTCAAAGAATGTTTTTTCCTTTCGCAGACTCACTAATAAGGGATCTATTTCAGATCTCGAGACTGTGGACTCTTTTTTTTTTCTATTCTCTCTTTCCAGCACAGTAAGAGAAGAACAGAGTTGGAAGGGACCTTGGAGGTCATCCAGTCCAACCCCCTGCTCAAGCAGGAAACCCTGTATCACTTCAGACAAATGGCTGCCCAGGGTCTTCTTGAAAACCTCCCGTGTTGGAGCATCCACAACTTCTGGTGGCAGGTTGTTCCACTGGTTAATTGTTCTCACTGTCAGGACATTTCTCCTTAGCTCTAGGTTGCTTCTCTCCTTGATTGTCCTGCCTTCAGGTGCCTTGGAGAATAGCTTGACTCCCTCTTCTTTGGGGAAGCCCCTGAGATACTGGAAGACTGCAATCCTGTCCCCCCTCGTCCTTCTCTTCATTAAACTAGACATCCCCAATTCCAGCAACCTTCCTTATATGTTTTAGCCTCCAGTCCCCTGATCATCTTTGTTGCTCTTCTCTACACTCTTTCTAGGATCTCAACATCTTTTTTATATTGTGGTGACCAAAACTGGATCACACACTTCTAGAGAACATACACTACATGCCTGAGCCTGGGGTTGGACTAGAAGACCTTCACGTTCCCTTCCAACTTTATAATTCTGTTACATGACTATATATGCATCATTTATCCCTTGGTGAGATAAACAATATTATACATAAGTGCAGAAAGGCCAATGGCTAGAACTGGTTATATATATATATATATATATATATATGTGGGTCTTTGGTTGTTCGGGTTTTCTCCCGCGTAAAATAGGAAGTGTCTTGGCGACATTTCGACGAAGTCCCATTCGTCATCTTCAGGCTGGTGTTTTCAGCTTCGTGCTTCGAGCAGCAATGTGTGGTCTTAGCTGTTTCTTCCTTTTAACTGCCAGTGGGGATATGAACTGATTGGGTGGGATGACGAATGGGACTTCGTCGAAACGTCGCCAAGACACTTCCTATTTTACGCGGGAGAAAACCCGAACAACCAAAGACCCACATACAAACACCCGCGAAAACCTCAGAAAACAAATATATATATATATATATATATATTTGTTTTCTGAGGTTTTCTTTGGTTGTTCGGGTTTTCTCCCACGTAAAATTTGAAGTGTCTTGGCGACGTTTCGACGAAGTCCCATTCATCATCTTCAGGCTGGTGTTTTCAGCTTCGTGCTTCGAGCAGCAAATATATATATATCTCTATATATATTTTCTGAGGTTTTCGCGGGTGTTTGTATGTAGGCCTTTGGTTATTCGGGTTTTCTCCCACATAAAATTGGAAGTGTCTTGGCGATGTTTCGACGAAGTCTCATTTGTCATCTTCAGGCTGGTGTTTTCAGTTTCGTGCTTCTAGGAGCAATCCTAGAAGCACGAAGCTGAAAACACCAGCCTGAAGATGACGAATGGGACTTCGTCGAAATGTCGCCAAGACACGGGAGAAAACCCGAACAACCAAAGACCTACATATATATATATATATATATATATATATATATATATATATATATATATATATATATATATATATATATATATATATATATATATATATATATATATATATATATATATATATATATATATATATATATATATATATATATATATATATATATATATATATATATATATATATATATATATATATATATATATATATATATATATATATATATATATATATATATATATATATATATATATATATATATATATATATATATATATATATATATATAAAAACACTGCAGCCGAATTCACTGGATTTGTTGGATTGGGACTGCAACCATAAACCAAGATTGTCACAGCAGTGCACCAACAAAAGGAACTCAGCGAACGGTGCCCTTCAGGAAGATCTCTGCTTCAAGAGACGAACAGCGGGGAGGATATTTACCGCCCTGAGTTCTTGTGGTTTATGTCAAAATTAAATGCTTTAGTAGCTGGAGGGTTGCAAATGACCTCTTCTCTGATTTGTATCATGAGAGAGAGACAGGGAGAAAGAGACAGAAAGAGTGAGGAAGGGAAGGAAGGAAGGAAGGAAGGAAGGAAGGAAGGAAGGAAGGAAAAAGGCAGACAGACAAGAGAAAGAAATAAAGAAAGAAAGAAAGAAAGAAAGAAAAAGACAGACAGATAAGATAGAGAGAAAGGAAGAACGAATCGAAGGAACGAAGGAAGGCAAGAAGAAAGAGGACAGGAAAGCAAGCAAGCAAGCAAGCAAGCAAGAAAGAAAGAAAGAAAGAAAGAAAGAAAGAAAGAAAGAAAGAGAAAAAGACAGATAAGAAAGAGAGAGAAAGGAAGAACGAATCAAAGGAAGGAAGCAAAGAAGAAAAAGGACAGGAAAGAGAAAGAAAGAAAGAAAGGCAAGAAAGAGAAAGAAAAAGATGGATAAAAGAGAAAGGAAGAACAAATGAAAAGAAGGAAGGAATAAATGGATGGATGACTAGGTGGATGGATGGACGGATGGGTGGATGGATAGGGTAGGTAGGTAGGAAGAAAGGATGGAAGGAATAAATGGATGGATAAATGAACGGGTAGGTAGATAGAAAAGAAGGAAGGAAGGAAGGAAGGAGGAGGGGGAGGGAGGGGAAGGAAGGAATTAGGGAGGAAGGTGGAAAAGGGAAGATAAGTAGTTAGATAGACAGGTTTGGCGACCGGTTCATACTTACGACGGTTTGCAGTGACCCGGGTCACGTGATCCCCTTTTGCGACCGTCTGACGAGCAAGGTCAATGAGGAAGCCAGATGCTCTTAGCCACCGCGTGTCTAACTTCACAACGGCAGCGATTCACTTAACTGTCGCAAGAAAGGTCGTAAAACGGGGCAAAACTCGCTTAACAAATGCTCACCTAACGACAGAAATTTTGGGGCTCAGTCGTCGTAAGTCAAGGACTTCCTGCGTTAGACTTGTCCGTTTGGTTTTTCTTGCTTAAATGTAGAACCTTAATATTTTTTCCCCCCACTGAATTTAATTTTATTAGACAGGGCCCCCTTGTTGAGCGGGGGCTGGACTAGAGGACCTCCAGGGTCCCTTCCAGCTCTATTCTATTCATCTATTCTCATGTTCATTACTCCCCTTTGAATGAAGAGCTGTCTTGTTATTAATAATGCCCATTTCCGAGGCTAATCTTGCTAAAGTTCAGACCTGTTGGGGGGGTGCCAAATAGATTCCCCCTCCGCCCCCCCCCATTGCATCGGCCCGGCAGACGCACAGTTGTGTATGTGAGAAACAACGCCGGAAGATTTACAAAGAGGGAAGGAAAATTGATCAGGAAGTTTTACCGGGAAACCACGTCCTGTTAAGATCCCCGTCGCTTGGTTTTTCAAGCTTGCCATCGACTCAGCCTTAAAAGGGAATTACATTTTCTATTGCATAATCAATTGGGGTTAATGGACCCTCTTGGGGAGGGGGCGTAGCTTTTCCCGGTCCTTCCAGTTGGTCCATTTCTCTGAAAATTAGGTGCTTAATCAGATGCCGAGAGCTGCAAAGCCTTTGGGGAGAATGTCGCCAGGATTTTATCGAGCCCAATTATGGACAGGATTCCCCTAATAAAGTATATTTTTAAAAGGTGCCTTCCTGCTAATTTTAGCCAATTTCTCAAGGCTGGCTGTGATTGCCTTTGAGACGTCTGTCTGTCTGTCTGTGTCTGTCTGTCTGTCTGTCTATGTATCTATCTATCTATCTCTATCCTATCCTATCCTTCCTTCCTTCTGTCTATCTATCTATCACTATCTATCTCTATCCTATCCTATCTTACCCTTCCATTCATCCATCCATCCATCCATCCATCCATATATCCCTATCCTATCCTATCCTATCCTATCCTATCCTATCCTTCCTTCCTTCTCTCTATCTATCTATCACTATCTATCTCTATCCTATCCTATCCTATCCTATCCTATCCTATCCTATCCTATCCTATCTTACCCTTCATCCATTCATCTATTCATCCATCCATCCATCCATCTATCCCTATCCTATCCTATCCTATCCTATCCTATCCTATCCTATCCTATCCTTCCTTCCTTCTATCTATCTATCTATCTATCACTATCTATCTCTATCCTATCCTATCTTACCCTTCATCCATTCATCCATCCATCCATCGATCCATCCATCCATGTATCCATCCATCCATCTATCCCTATCCTATCCTATCCTATCCTATCCTATCCTATCCTAT